>VYXH01003282.1:0-160258 GCA_013397275.1 Burhinus bistriatus | reverse complement strand
GAAGTTGTGGATGCCCCAACTCTGGAAATGTTCAAGGCTAGGTTGGATGGGACTTTGAGAAACCTGGTCTAGAGGAAGGTGTTCCTGGCCATGGCAGGGGGGTTGGAGCTAGAAGATCTCTAAGGTCCCTTCCAACCCAAACTATTCTATTATTCTACAATTCTAAATAGCCACTGACTTAAGTTTCTGAAACAATAGGTTAATAACGGTTTTTCATTCCTTGCTCTCAAAGTCTGGACCAACTGATCCATATATAAACAACTCTCTTGCCAAATTTGTGAAAGTGCAAAGCACTCTCTTTGGCGCAAGCACAATGTAAAATTCAAAAGCACAAGGTCCTTGCCTACCAAACCCAAGGGAGTTGCTCACGAGTTCACTGGCTACAGACTCCCCACAGATTCTTCTCTTGCTCTAACTTGACTTTACTGGTTGCCTCCAAAAACATCTTCACAATGTTATTTCTCACCAAACTGGCATTTCCAGTGTATTTGAAAGGTCTACGGAGCTATTAACTACCTGAAAAAAGAATTGGAAGTGTCATAGTCCTGAGTACTCCACAATCTATTATTGAAGGGGATCCTGTAGAAACACAAGCATGTTGGATTAAAATATTTTCTTACTTGCTTCTTTAGAAATCAGGATAATAAATTCTCCTTTAGCTAACAGAATTGCACAGATTGAACTGAAGGTGGACTCTGGCCTACATTGCCTCGTACACTTTTCCTATGGTTGTATTACTTGTCCAGTTAATATTGTGTTTAATGGCTGATGTGTATATCTAGCTCATTTAACATTATTTTTAGTTTTCACTAGTATGCAGATGTCTAACCCCAAGAGCTGTTACGCTTATAAACATTTTTAGCTCTCAGTTTGATATATGTATTTTGGCTGATTAATTTTCAAAATATCTATTTGTACTTGTGCCAAACAGACTGCCATTTCCATACAAGCCTCCAGTTTATGCACCAGCACTTTATAAATCTCCAAATAAAATCTTCCATGTTTATTTTTCTTAGAGAGAAAATCCTATTTAATGTGTGGACCTCTTTTCTTTATATGCATTTTACTATTGAGAGGGTAACTGTATTCTTTTCTAAGTCATATTGGTGTTTGATTTATTTTTTTTTATTATGGGAAGAGAGGAAATAAAAATAATACTAAAAATACAGGGTATTTCTACTGTGGGCTTTATGTATACATAGCCTAAAGTGCATAACCACCATTTCGTTTTCTGATGGTACTGGAGAAAGCCTAGTGGTATGGTGCTAGGAACGGGAGAAAAAAAGACTTTCCTGGATTTGCAGCCAATACTTTGTCTGCAGCCTGATCTCCTAAAGGACACCTCCTCCATTTCTGATGGTGTTTGGTGCCTTCCACTAAGTTTGTTTCTTCACATGTTTAGTTTCTTGAAATACATTGTGGAGAATGCCTTTAAAGGGCGTCAGCAGTTATTTTATAACTTATTTTTATAAATTTTTAGCTCTCCATTTGATAGGTGTATTTTGAGTGATTAATTTTCAAAATATCTTTTTGCAATTGTGCCAAATACAAATTTATATTTTTAATTTACTCCCCCTCATCAGGGAGTGGGGTACCCACCTTCTGGTCCAGGAAGGGGAATGTAAAGCCAAGATAAGAGGGGAAAAAAATTACATTGGCAGCAGCATCATTGCTCATCCAGCAGCCAGGCATCAGCCTGGCATTCAGTCAGTGTTCCACAGAGTTGGGATATGAGATCCATGATAGCATTTATCCTAATTTTTCAGACCCTAACCCTCTCCTGAATACTCCAGTAATCACAGAGCACAATGAGGTCTTCACTGGTTATTGCATTCACCCTGGATCTCCCTGGAGGCACCATGGGATACAGTCCCAATGCCGTGGGCAGTAGGCAATGCTTCCAGAGTTAGCTTAGAGCCTTCTCCTTCATTTCTAACATACGGCTGCATGTTGGCTCCCAGAGGGCCTCCACGCTGCCATGGAAGCAGCCATGATTTTATCCTGTGCAACCTGGCTTTAAAATATTTAATCCAGGACATGTTAACAGCGTAGCAAGAGCAAGCCTAGAGGCTCTGCATGTTCAAATATTTATGCTTCCTGGGTGAGTCTGGCAAGAAGTGCTGCCAAGTGTACTGTTATCAGTGTCCTATGCTGGCTAATTTAAAATTAACTGGGGCACTGCCTACATGAGTCGTAGCAACATATTTGACTGAAACCGTCCTGCCCCTCCAGGCAGGATACGAAGCTCGGGGGGAAGCTGGAGACGAGATGAATCATTTTTGTTGCCCTTCAAAGCCTGAGCTACTCCACTAGCTGGAGAGACCAACGGTGTAATTTAGGCAGCCCCTATGACAGTGCTAGGGAAAGGACCTTCACTCAAGGGGGCTGTGGAAGAGGAGCCTGAGAGGCATTTTCCACAATACCTGTGCTGGAGATGCCACCCACAGCTCTGACAAAGGTGTACAGAGGCTGGTGTTTCACCCATGTCCATGCAAGGCGCTCAGAGAGCTGTGGCTCGTGGAGTAAAATTAGGGACATCCTTCCCATGATTTCATAGGCAGGACAAGAGTTTTCAGGAACAGGCATTTATCAGAGACATTTCTTTTCAAAAAAACCCCAAACACTGAAGAAGTTGGAGAGGAAAATAAAGGGCTGTGTGGCTTTTCTCATTTTGTCTGCAGAGTTTTCTCTAAGTGTTACTCCAGAGTTGGACCCCAATATTTTTGCTTGCTGGTTTCCTTTTGAGAGGAAAACATTCAATTAAGCATACAAATATCAAGCGCAAGCGTGAAAAAATATCAAGTGCCTCAGAGTGTATTTATTTATAGGATTGCTCCAGATGAACGCACACTATTGTAAAAATAATTTACTCATTTCCCAGTGCCTTTCTCATTATGTACACTGCTGTATCAGGCAAAACAAAAGCTTAATCTGCTTTCAGGAGAAAGCAAGTGCAGTTCCCTTCCACAGAAATGATCCAGCATGTGGGAAATCAAGGTTCCTGCTCCTTGATTATTTAAACAGAGCAGAGCCTACTTGGTTTTTGAATCTCTCGTGTAGGCAGCTTAAATGTCACTCCCTGCTCTGCCAAACCACATTTTGTGTTTGAGTAGTGCTCTCCACTCGTCCTGCTGCTTAACTGGCAAATAATTTCACTTAGTCGAGCCTATTTCAGGAGCAGGAGGAGTATTAAGAAACTGACTCTTAAAAAGAAAGCAAGCAAGAAGTTTTCCCAGCGGTTGCTCGGTGCCATGCCGGATTATCTCAGGTTTCTAGTTTCCTAGGAACGTAGTAACTTCCCCGTGGGTTGTTTTGTGGGCGGTGTTTTTGAATATATGCTAATTCAGCTTTCCTGACAGGGAGAGGAGCTGTGTCTCGGTTACACAGCTCTCCTGACAGCAAACGGTGGCGAGAGGCTGCTACAGAGCCAGGCCATGCACTCCTGCTGGTGACAGGACCGCTCACCCTCCTGTCGGGGCCCATCGGCACCCCCCAGTCGCCTTTGTCACCGGCAGGGGGGCCGACATGTGCCTATGAACATGGAGATGAAGGACTCGGGCAGCGTGGTCCTGACAGCCTACCATCCCCACAGCCCAGCCAGGATTCCGGGCATGGAGCAGAGCTTTGTGCAGGACATCCCCTCCAGCCATTCGCCCACCAGCAGGTAAAGCCTGAGGGATGGGGACCGGTACCATGCCCTGACATTTCACCGGGGTCAGTCATGTTTTTCACTGACTGTATGTCAGCCTGAGAGCGTTTCCCGATCGCTCGGCCACTTCAAGAGCACTTTGCTCTCACACGTTTCTTGCCTCCACTGGGGAAGTGATTCAGCCCAGTGCCGCTGGTCAGGACTGGGAGGGAGAAACACGAGTGCTTATTTTAAATCTTGTAAGTCAACAGATCAGGCCAGTTTCCTGCCCAAGATACTCAACAAGAGAACCCCCAGGAAAAAAAGCATGTGAATCGGGCTTCTGCTCAGATCATTTAGGACTGTATTACTGAAAGTGAGAAGGCTGGAGTGACTGAATCTGGCGCTCAGCAAGTTGATTCTGGCTTTGGTTTAGAGGATTATTTAATTCCTTCCCCGTTCACCCACCTTGTCAGGACCAGCCCTTGCCTTTTTGTGAAATTGCAGTTGCTGCTTTGCACACCCACATACACACAATGGGAGATTGCATCGTTAAAGACTTAGTCTAAATAAGAAAATTCCTTTGGGTTGCAGGAAACTAAGCATTGTCTTAATTAATGAAGTCGTGTATATGTTTACTTCCCTGCTCTGTAAGAATGCATGTATTTGCACAGTTCAAAAAGAGCAGTTTGGGCAATTTTATTGTTTTAGAAAATCTGACCTTTCTCCTAAATGTACATGTCTGGGTTTTGCAATTTTCTCCAAAAGAAGTGGTATGAAAGTTCATACTGTAAAAAGTTGAAGAAAGTAGGAAATATTATTCTGTGGCTTAACTGAAAAAAACGAGAACTAAAGTCTGAGAAAACAGTAGATGTCATTATCCACAGGAAAAAAGTCTGTGTCTTCTCTTAATAAAAATAATGATATTTACTTCATATTGTTTATTTATAGCCTGATGGCTATTTTGTTTTCAATGTCATTATTTAGGTTAGCTGCATCTTCCTGTTCTTTGTGTATTTCCCTGGCTGTCTCATAAAGATAACTCCTTTGTTCTGTTAAACTGTTGTTTGAGAGCAGTACCAAAATACACAATTTCATGTTAAGAAAAGAAACACAGTCTGGGTTTTCAGACGCACTAAGAATGGCATTTGCTACTCAAAACAGAGAGCAGTGGTTTGGCATTCAGTTACTGGGGAGCATGTAATTTCTTCCCCAAGGAAGAATGCTAAACTCAATCTCCCTTTGAGTCTGTGAGCAATGGAAATGTGGTGCTTCGCTATTTTTCTTGTAGGTGTGCTAATTGTTTTAAAATGCTCTTGAAACTTAAGCTCATGGTGTATGAGGGTTTAAATCACATACGTATCACCTAAGAAAAGCAGAAGTGCAAATTGCAGTTCCTGAAAGAAAAAAAGAAAAGGCAATCCTGGCATTTCAATGAGGGACATATTTTGGAAGCTCCTGCCATGAGGTAAAGCCATGTGTCCATCTATATGTCTATGTGTCCATGAGATTTTGGTGTTGTGTATCCCCTTTCTTGTCCTCAGCTTCCTGCAGCTGTCCGATAGCAATAGCCAGATTCTGCCATATGGGCAGTCAGTGACCATCTGAGTTTCCAAAGCCTGTTCAAGAGAGGGATTTTATTAACCCAGCATGCAGTCCTCTGGAATGCAGAATCCATGAAGGCAAATGCACTGAGTGTTTTAGCAAATGGTAAAATAGGCTCTGGCTTAATCCCTACTTCATCTTCTAAGAACTCTTTCCTGGACTGCATTTTCTGTATAGTTTCCTCTGCCGCCATCCTAATGCAAGAAGCTTTACTATAGACCCTGTCTGGTGTTCTTTGATCCCCAGGGCAGCCACCCACACTATGGCATGCTAACTCCCTGACTCTCCAGGAGAATGACTCAAAAAAGCATGTGAAGAGCAGAGGTGTTGCCTATTTTTTGTTTGATAACAAAAGCAGTTGGGACCCAGAGCCTGACTTTCCTCTGAATTCCATTGGGTTTAGTTAGATGTAGCTCTAATGAAGACCATGCTTCAGACATATATCTGTGAGAACAGAATCAGTCTTGGATATTAGCTTTTGATTGGACAAACTGCTGACCAACTCTTCCTCAGTGTAGGAACCAAGATCTTTCATTTTCTTTCCTCTCCCCAAAACATTTCTTTTGCTTTAGAGCGATGCTCCCTTTATATCAGAAGAACAACTCCACTCACTAGAGTCAGGCTTGGATGTGAGTGTCTCCCAGCTATGTTTTCTCTTGCAAACACTTTCACTTTGGGAACCTTATAAGCAAAGGTTTCTTACAGAAAGGGGAAGCTAATGCAGCCTCGGTCGACATTAAACTGCTCTGCTTCCTGCTATTTAAAAAGACACTGATAAAAAAGAAGGAAAGATTTAAGTAGCCATCATGAACCTCTAAACAACTGAGTAATCTTAAACACTCTTGCTAATCCAATTACATAGCTGAGAAGCCCATGGACACCAAAGTTTACACTAATAAAGTAACTTAGATGCATCAGACCACTTGGATTCACATCCATCTACAAATCTTCAAGGGCCAATCAGGTAGGCATCCTTTGCGCATGGCTAAAACCTGCCAACAGCATTAGCATCAGCATGAAGCATAGCAGCCGCAAGTATTTTCATTCATAAGCCCAGTGGGAAAACAGTGTACATACCCTATTATATGGTGGGCTGTAAGGGGAACAGAAGATGTGCTTTAGCTGCTTCAAATGGAAGATGCATCAGTGTGCAATGAAGGATGGTAAATTCACAGGTGTAATGAAAGGGAGAGCGAGATGAATGTTTGATGACATAGTGACGCCATCACCAATTTGCAAAGGAGAATTCTAGCTTCCAAATTTACTGTTGGATAACATTAATAAAAAGGTTAAGAAGAGGGACCAAAAATTCCAGCCACTCTCCAGAACAAGAGAGCATGAAGGGGACTAAACATAGCTATGCTTAAATATCTTCTCCTCAGCTATCTATATCATTCATTTCTGCCTTTCTCCTTTTGTTCCATCTTGCAGACTTACTTACTTTACCAGTTCTACACATGGGGTGAGCCCTGAAAACTGCACTGTTGAGTGTGATAGAGGTCCAGGAGAATTCTCCAGCCAAATCTTCCTTTAATTCTGTTAATGCAACTAGCGAATTCATTTTCCATTTTTCTCATGGGACATTCAGGTCCTTTCATTTCATTCGTCATCTGCTTTGCATGATTGCAATTGTTGATAGCATTTTTACTATTCATATCTTTTTTTACTTATTGCTTTTGAGAACAAAGTGTTGGGGAGATCTCTGTTTTCTTTGCTTGGCAGTCAGACCAACTCTATGGCATGGGAGTATAGTGGGGAAGATTCCTGGGCTTGTGGCATCCCCCTTACTTGCTTTTTAATCCCATTTATTAGAACTCGGATGTCACAGGTACCAGTACCAAACACCCCAGAATACCACATTATCCCTTTCAATACAGATACTGTTTCAGTGCAAAGGTGAAATGCTGATTTATGTTAAGTAATGGTCAACTTTTCCAACCTCACTTCAGAGAAGGAAGGACTTTGTAGCTGTGCACAAATACGGCTCCTGGATTATATAGAGGAAAAGTGGGGCCACAGCCATACGTCTTCCTCACATCTCCTTTTTATCCTGCTAGGAGGCACTAGGAGGAGTTATTCCTGTGCTCAGA
The DNA here is from genome assembly GCA_013397275.1 of Burhinus bistriatus. NCBI lineage: Eukaryota > Metazoa > Chordata > Aves > Charadriiformes > Burhinidae > Burhinus > Burhinus bistriatus. The sequence goes on along the minus strand of VYXH01003282.1, from coordinate 152,935 downwards.
GGAAACAGGCATGACCTCTATGCCAAATGGCCAGTGAGCTCTCTAAGGTAATCATGCAATTAGGAGAGTACAAAGCATTCCGAAGTGAGTCATGCTCAAGCTTTCCTTGACTCAAGTGTGAGAGTTAGTGAGTTCCTCAGCCTGTTTGTTACTAGCATATCTACCAACAAAGAACTCATCCTGCACTGCAAATCACAGATATTTCCACTGCAATGAGTGGCTTGGGGTTATATGTGCACAAGATAAGAATCAGAGGAAAGAAAAAGCCTGTTCGCAGGCTTTGTTCCTGCAGAATGGGTTTAGAGCAGCCTTTAAAGGGCACATACGGAATAAACATCTTTATAATCAATACTCATGCAAAAAGCAGCATATATACTACCAAACCTATGAGCATGCTACATAAAGGTAAAGGACAAAGTGGATTTCAGCACTACTGAACAACTCAGCCAAGAGCCCTTCTTAGCTTCTCCCCTAGTCAAGGGCCAGTCTGGCACTTCCATTTTTTTCAGGGAAATGCCTTTTCAATCTCTTCATGTTCAGCATATCTCCCTCCTCCGACTGTCAGGGGGTGAGTTTCAGGCAGGTAACACTAAACTGTGCAGTCAAAAAAGAACAGGAAATTTTTCTGAAGTTTCTATGTTGCCTTGAGTTACCAGCTGGTAGCTTCCAGGATCCCTGCTCTCCAAGCCTAAAAGACTTGCAGATTTGGGGCCAATAGTAAAGTCATTACACTGGACAAGCATGGCAGCAGATAGTTTTGCAATATTCATCCTGTTTTGCAAGCCCAAGACACTAGAGAGATATGTCATGGTGAGGTAAAATGTCCTGAAATAATGCCTGTGTCTCTGGAAGGACAAAACTGGAGGATGAGCTTTTATGCACCAAAATTGGGCTTGTGACAAGATGAGCCATATAAGCAGTTCAGCTTTTATCCCAACAGAAGCAGATTTTATCACGCTGAAGTAAGGTCTGTATGCCCCGAGGCTGGGTGATCTGGGTTTAATTTCTGTCAGCACTGATTGAGCAGCTCCCCTACTCAGTTGTATACAAGTGATGTCAAGAATGTCTTCTAAGTGATGCAGGATAAACAACCTTAACTATTTTGGATGTTTATCTCATTCTACCATAAACTTCCCCAGAAGACAAATATTAAAAGCTGGCTCCTTTTCCTCAGTAAATCTTGAAATGACTTGGGCCTCTTGCAGTCACTTGGACTCAAAACCTATGAAATTAAAATTTTAAAATGTACTAAAAGAGGTAAAAGAAAACCCCACAAAACAGTAGTCTAGGAAAAGACTGTATTGGCACAAGTCGGGCGAAAAATATATTTTGTGGAAAAAAACAATTTTTATACTTTCGAGCAGCTTTCTAAAATATGATTTTTATATTTTTATAGATGTTAAGAATGATGATTTCTAATAAAATATTTACTGGGAGGATGCGTATAAATAAATCAGACAATAGTAGACACGCTTTTCCTGTAGGTTTTAGAAATACCTACAAAATGTCCTCTGGGAGCCTTACTGAGGAATGTTGTATTTATAGCCAGTTCCTCATGTTATGGTTGAAACTAGAGTTGGCTTCTCTGGTTTCTTTTTAGTTTGGTGCTCCTGCTGCTCTCCCTGGTACCTCCATATGTAGAGCTGATGGAAAACATCTGGTACTGTCCCTTTGATCATTTTGTTTGGTAGAACATTTAGCCAGCTGCCCCATTCATTTTTAACTAAGTCACTTATCTCTGATTACATGAGGGTTGGAGCTGCCCGCAAAAAAAATTTAGGACCTGAGAGCCCTCCGTGCTCTACACAGGCACCTTCAGATTACATCTAGCAGACTGACAGCATTGACATAACAAACAGCCAGCAATCAAGAACTGTAAAGTGTTATTTTTGCATAGGAGATCAAAATAATTCAGCGTAAATGTGTGGAAAACGTGCAGTGGTGGAAACTGCAAGACACAACTATGAAAGACTAGCAAAAGTCCTAGCTAGGACAGTATCTGAAAAGCATCTGGTTAGCGCTATACAAATATAGAATCATTCTGAAATAGTGCGGAGTATCCACAGCAAACCATCAAGTTAACGTCCTGGATTTTGGCTAACCACAGTACTAGCAGCCACTTGGCCCACTGCAGTGCTTTGCTCCAGCTGGCTAGGCGGCACAGCAGAGTAGGGCTGGCAGGTGGCACATCTGCCATCAGGCTGGGACCATGCTCTGGGCAGCCTTCAGGTACCACTGTGGTGGGTGCATTAAAAGAGCACAAGAGGGAAACCAGGAGAAGAGTGTCCAGAGACACATCCCAAGCTGGTGACTGAAGCAAGGCACCCTCTCTAGGATTTTGACCCCTTTGCCTGCCTCCTTCTCTCTCTCTCAGTGGAAACAGTCCCCACTGTGGTCTTCCAAGTCCTACTGTATGTGCCAAGGACTCCAAAGGGTGTGGGAGGAAGAGGGGAGCAAAGGAGGACAGGAGGACCACCTTCACAGGTATATGACCTGAATCTCCTCTTTGTGTGCAAATAAAAGGAGTTGGAGTGAGAAAAGAAATGTCTCCCAAAGGACATTGTGTGGTGCAGCCATTTACAGTTGACTCCCGAGTCCCATCTGACACACGTGGCAATGAGTTTTAGAACGTCATTTAAGTGGTGATTTTGCAGTCAAAAGCTGAAATGGTTTAAAAAACAGGTTGTTCAAAAAAGAGCCCCTATTACCCTGAAGGACTATTTTAGCAAAGGTCAGCAGAACTGCTGGAGTTGGCATCCCTTGTAATTAATGCAAGGGAAAGACTGATGCTCTGTGAGGGAACCCTCGTCTCTGTAATTCACTTCTTCCCCTGTCTGTATCTGTTAACTTTCCAGACACTGCCGGAGCCTCTGGTCTCTGAGGAGAGTGGAACAAACACTGGAGCAGGGAGCCTGTTATCAGCTTGTTCGTTTGAAGACGGTTATTTTCTTATTTAGGATGTTATGTGTGATACTCAGCTGCTGTAAGCCTGTGGGATTTTCAGATGTGTGAAATAATCCAGTTTAGGACGGATCTACACTGGATGTTTAGACAGAAGATGGCTGAACAAAAGAGAGACAGAAATCTCTGCTACTAAGTGTTGCCATTTTTTTCATTTCTACCTGAGGACTATACAAGCCTTTTATAACATTTCTTTCTGTAGAAGTTGTTCTCAGGATGTAATGATCAAAATAATGACCTTTTTGTGGTCTTTTTGTGGAGGGTAGAAGAGCCCTACTAATGCAGAGAGACAGAAGGGAGTATATCTTGAAAACCTACATCGGATGTAGAAATCCAGCTGGGTTGACATCATTTACCAGCCGAAAGACAAGTAAAGCAAGAGACAAGCTGAGGAACTGTGTTTTAAACATCTCTGGGCTAAACCTCAGGACATCAGACCTCCGGTCACTCTCAGTTTGCCACCAGAGATGGAAGAAGCTCTAGAGCTGTAAGTCCTCATGTTTGACTACAGCCAATCAGAAAAATACTAGTTTCCCAATGGACAGATTTGGGCAGGGAGTAACGAATTTATACAAGACCTGAATTTGACTCACTGAGTAGTATGTTCCTCGCTAACTTCACCCCTGCAGAGAGTCTGCAGCATCCAGACTCTGGGTTAGTCTATGCAAAGTCTAGGTATGGCAATGGAGAGCCTCCTCCCCATCAGCGTCTCTTTCTCTGGCTAATAAAATCTCCCAAGAAAATATCATCCAGGCCTATTTTCTGGCCTAGTGATTATCATACCTACTGGTCAAAATGGAATCTAAAAGTGAGAATGATAGATCCTTTTTAAGGTTAACATTAGTATGAGAGCAAGAACTGGATAGTTGTAGCATTCAATCTAACGAGAAATGCTCTTTTTTACATTCTGATCTAATCAAAAGTCAATAATAAATCCTGCAGTGGAACATCAAGTGGGGCATGAGCCTTGTTTATGCACATGGACTGAGTTAATGGATACTTAGGTGTACTAATGGAAGCTTTACCTCTGAATCAGTGGAAATGGGATCAAGCCATCAGAATTCAGATTTGTTGTCAATAGTTTTGCTTACAGAGCAGGATCTGATTATGCTATCTCTTGTCTCAGCTCAGGCTCACTTCTTATTTAATAAGATTCCTGCAGAATAAGACATCAGTATGAAGACAGATAAGTAAAACATAATGGTGACTAGGCCTGTCTTCCTTTTGCAATACTTCCCTCCGTTATTTGAATATTTTGAAAATTCAAGTTCTAAATATTTGTCTGGATGTAGCAGAGGTGAATATAAAATCTTTGCTGTAATTACAGGTGAAACATGAGTGTGGCAGCCTAGGGCATTCTCTGAAGGTTCTTTGCAGGCTTGGCTGTCCTTGGCCATTTCTGGGCCAGATGGCGCCCAGATCATGCATGTGCAAGGAAGTGAAAGGAAACAGCTCATCCTGATGAACAGAGACAAGGGAAGCCTTTGTACTCAGGCTGCAGCAGGATTTCACATTGAAAGTGCTTGCTTTTGGAGAGAAGGTGGGCAGAAAGAAGCAGGGACAGCTGGCCAAGCACAGGAGAGGGGTCTTTTAAATATGTGGGAGTCTTTAGTCTCCTGCTGAAACAATTGTGTCTGCCTTGTGTAAGGTCCTTCTTACATCTTCCACTCAGAGGATGCGTTTCCCCATAATCCCCAGTGATTTGCTGCAATCCTTTGATGCTGCCTTGCTTGCTTGCTTTCTTCATTCCTTTCCTCCTTCTCTCTTTCAATTAACAAAAGCAATTAAACCATGAGAATTTAAGGATGACATTACTGGAAATGTGAGGTTTCTGGAAGTATAAATTCATTCTTATTTACATGTATGTGTACAATATGCACAAGTCCATAGATGGAGCATAAAGCTTAAGGCTACCTATGTGTCATTGGCAATTCATAGAATATATGGCAAACATTAGAATTACTTTGCCCATAAGTCAAAAATTGACTAGAATCTTCTTCAAGTGTATTTCTTCAAGCCGTCTGTTGCCTCTGATGAAGAGTGGCTATTAAAAATAAACAAAGGAACCTACTATGTCAATTTTTGAAAAGCCTTCTTCAACATACAGGACCTCCATGTTCTGTATTCAGGAAGCACACCACATATTTTTGGGAGCGACATTGACTCTGCAGCTGTTTTGTGTGGTCAAGATGCATTTCATCCTTAATGGACTCCAGCTCTTAAGGCTTTTTTTAACTACCGAATTTTTTTCATAAGACTTAGCTACATCAGGCCTGAAGTTAACTGTGCCACACTCAGCAATGCATAAAACCATGCAAACCAAACCAGCTTGCCTCAGTCTACACTGAACACAAGTAAATCTGCAGTTAATTACTTTACGTGCCATGCAACAATGAGTCACTGTAGTTGTAAGTAATCGCCCATTTGTATGGGGCGTTTATTGTCATAGGATGTCCTTGGAGGCCCATTTTCTCTTTCCAGTTTCTAACATGGGGTATGATATTCATGTGGGTAGTGAGGATGTCTATAATTAACACTGTTAGTTCTATCAAGAACTCTAAAATATAGACTAAGTTGTACTTTTCAGAGTTAACCTTCTTCTACTTACATGGAGACTTAGTGAAGCGAGGAGGTGTATTAGCCTTTTATTTAAGTCGCAGTCCTTATTTTTGCTCTCACACACAGGACATTGAAATTTACATATGATCGGTATTTAAGGCCAAGTTATGATGTCTGTATTCTGACACCTACTGAAAATCTATACTACAGGGAAAAAGCAACCAAATAAAGCAATTAAAAATTTAAAAAAAAAGAATCAGTTTGACACCATAAGGTTTAACAGTGAAATAATGAATCCATTGCTTTAGTGAATTTCATAATTACTACATGACGATTACAGCATAGGAATTCAGGATATCTTTTTATGGGGTGGCCGGAAGCAAATCCGACCTCCCTTTGCCTGTGTCCAGGAGCTGCACAGTGATGTTAAAACATTTTGCTGAAGCCAATAAGCAGGCGCAGCACCGCACTACCATAACTACAGGGCTTCTGGCCCAGGGGAGCCTGTGCCCAGCCCGCTGACACAGCCGTCGGTGGAACCTTGAAGGCTGGAATTTGAAGTGTTTAGACTAATGCTTCAGGACTGATAAGGAAAAAAAAAAAAAGGGTATATATTTTTCCAAACAGGCCACTCTGCTGATTAATAGGTTAGGCTGGGTATTTTCACGTCTAGATGTTTAAAGTAAATAGGTGGAAAGCTACACTGCATTTTTCTCAAATAGTTTGCAGGCTGGGGGGAAAACTTCATCCAGCTTACTTGAACCATAGCAGAGTATCTCCTTCATTTGTGCAAATCAGATACCTAACAGAGTGAAGCACATGAAAAAGGAGTGGTGCTTGTGACATTCGGTTAGAAAAGCTTTCTGACAATATCACAAAGGTATTAATCAGCTGAATCCCTGCAGACTCCAGCAGAGGAGTCAAGGGTACAACAGGGATCCAGGACTGGTTGGGATGAATAAATTTAAAGAGGATCTTAAATTTTTGTTTGGTTAGATTTTTTTTCCCTAGCTTAGCTAATCCATGTGAAGAATAGAGTTCTGATTTTCCTAGAGAATAGGGCCTAAAATATCTTTTATTTCTTAAACAATAGATAGGCCAGTCAGCATCTGAATATCCATTAGAATCTCTTTTCTAATTAAATCTCATCAGCTGGATCAGAAATATGATGATGTTTAGAGGCTGAATTGAGCCACATTCAAACACTGTAAATAAGGTTCATAACCTTTATTCTTGAGCTGTCAGTTCAGCTTTTGGTTTCTGAATCATTTCATGGCATTGATCCAGGGCTTCAGTTATGCTGAAAAAGACATTGACCACTGCATAAGTGGGTGGAAAAACATCATTCAGCAGTTAGCTGGGTATATCTGCTGAAAGTATGTCTGTAATTCTGTGAAGGAGATGGTGTTACTAAGAACAGATTGGTTTCTGAGACTGCCTTGAACCCGGCCAGCTGTAGTTAAACCCTCAAAGGCTGACAAAGTGCATTCCTAATTATATCAGTCGAGTGGATGGCTAGATTAGGTTACCTCCTATGAGACTATTGGTGATGAGTTTCCATCACTGGGATAGATTTTATATTTCATCCAAACCAAAGGGGACCTCAGGATGTGCAACAATACAAACGAAGCAAACACTGAAATGACATGCATCTGTGGGCCTACCCTAAAGCCCGCAGGTAGCCACATCCCATGAATTCACTGGATATAGCAGCAGCAGTAACACTTGAAAGGCAATCTTTGAAGATTTTGAATAAATTTAAACTTAGTATTGGATTCATCTTTAAAATTTAGTAAAGCAGTTTGCATCACGTAACAGAAACAGCCAGGAAAATAGTAGATAGTGGCAAGAGTTTTTCTGATATCTTTACAGAAAATGCATATTTATGGCCTTGGCCATCTTCACAAGGCCTTACAACATTCACTGACGTCAATATACTTAAGCAACTGGTATAGCTGAAGATAATAAGCTCAGTATTTATTTTTCTATGCTTTTCTCTGATCTATATTTAGTTAAAAACTTAGCTTAATACCACTTTTCCATCATTTGTGACAACCTATAAAATACCCTATAATGTGGTTACAGAAGACCAAATTTAGCATCTTCTGAAGATCACTTGAAAGCGATGAGTAGGTCTCAGGGATAAACAATGAAAAACACATACTTGTGTACAGTGAGAGAAGTAACATATTCTTACAAAAGGGGGGGGAAGCTTCTTAATCTTCAGTATCAATTTTACATGGGGTGAACAGAATTTGCTCACTTTGCAAAACTGCTGCTGTGCATTTCATGTTTGGGAGACGTAAGGAAAAATTCTGTTTGCTTAAGCTAACATTTCTGCCACCATTGGCCTTTCTCACATTTAAACCATGCTACCTAAAGCCAAAGAGATGACACAGTGCTCTGTACATGCCACCTGGAAAATCCTGTTTAGAATTACGCGGTGTGATGGGCCGATCAGATAAGTCATGTCTGTAGAGACGACGTGTTTGTTTTAACTGTTGAACTGTGGAGGTTATAGACAGTTGAATCTTTGGATTACAAATGTAATTGACATCTCACTACATTTAAGGTCAGATCCAAAACTCCTCTTGGCGGCAGTAGGCTTTGGGCTTGTCTCTAAAGATCTAGATGTTCCTGCAACCAACTCTAAATCCTTGATATACGTTGCAATGCTTCTTTTTCATAATTTATGCTATTCACTCCATTCTCTTATTTAAAAATTAAATTAAATTCCTCTTAAGTTCCTCACAGGGATGAATCAGTTATTGACTTTCTCTGTAATTACATTTCTATTGAATCCATTTTGTGCATTTATTGGGCCTTGATAAAAAACAATAAACTTAGCCAAAAGCTACTGAACTACACAGGAAAGATAATTGAGTGGGGCAATTCTGTAATGGTCACTCATGGTGGAAAAATTTAGCAAGTTCAATGGGATATTTTTCCTATTAAATTCATCATAGTCACTTTTTTGGATTGCCCTCAGAGAAATATACTTACAAATGGAAATATTATCACAAGTTAGCACTGGACCCCAAAATCCAAACAAAACAATGAAGCAACACAGACTTTCCTTCCTATTCTGATTGCATCACTGGAACCACTGCCTAATAGAGGGATTTTGTTTGAAAAAACTTCCTTCTGTGTTTTTTACAGTGCTGTGTGTCTGCATTCCTGTTCATTTCTATGCTTGATTAACTGAAATCAAGTACAATGATGCAGATCTCCAAGCAGCTATAAAAACTCAAAGTGAGCAATACTAACAGCAAAAAAAATATTCTACATTGCGATCTTCGTGGGAATTGCTGTGCAGAAAGCAAAAGAGCTGACGCAAAATCATGTATGTGTTTTCTCTTCGTGTCATTTTGTCATTATGTAACTGTTCAGAAGTTTGCTCTTTAGCAGACTTCAAATAGCTGTGTGGACAGGTAAAAAAGGATGTACTGTTTGTGTCTCTGCCTCATGCACCACGCTCCTCTGGCCAGTAGCTGGAAAGAAGTGGCTAGTTTTTAAGGAATTCTGTAAGTATCAAGCTGTGGGATTTTTTTTCCTGTACCTGTGATATTCTCTATGCTTTTGATAGTACTTTTGACTTTCAGTGACTTGCTTTTGTGTGGTTTTGCAATAAGGATTTTGAGAACAGGAAAGATATGTTGGTCTTTGCAGTTGACGTGCCTTCTAGGGGTGAATCACTGAATTGATTTTGATCATATACATCAATTTAAATGAATATAAAAATAATTTTTAGGTGCCTAAGATAAGATTGGCAGAGATTTATGTCATCCTATCTGTATTTTCAGAATGTGTAGCTTCTGTAAAGATAAAATAAAATAATACAATAACCAACCAGAAACCTAACAAATGAATCTTCCAACCATTAAAAGAATCTAAAGGAACTTGAGAGAAAACTCAGAATTTAAGGATATAGTGATAAATAGTTAAGGAAATAGGAAGTACATAATTAAAAAAGAAAACATCTAAAATCTGCTTTTATGACAACCATGCTTTCATGTGAATGTTTTTGCTATGCAGATGAGGGGGGGCGGGGGGGGTTGCATTTGTCTTGTCATCAAACAAAATTTGGCTAGTCAGTCTTTGAAAATGTTTGACAGCATTGGAAGAGACCTTGCTGAGTAGATATACTCTTCCATTTCTAAGTAGTGAACTGAAGGATAGACTAAAACCATGATGAAAGTAGATGAAACATCATGCAAAATTCTTTTGTTGAAACTTATTTTAAATGAATCTTGACTTCAGCGTTTAGTTCTGATGTGGTACTTTATTTAAATTACTGATTTAATCATGCATTTGTTGCAACCAAAGCTGTTCATAAGTCCTGTAATTGCACTATGTGGAAATGAAAGTTTGTGACTAGAATATTAAATACTGATTGTTGAAATCAAAATAGTTACTCAGAAGTCTAAACAAGTAGCTGAAACACAGTGATGTCATTAGGCATTTCAACAAAGAAAGTGCAAGAAAATACACGTTCATACTAGATAAGATGTGAGAACTTTTTTGAAAGGTCAAGTCTGTACATTTCTTTCATGCAACCTTTGAAATGCCTAAGGTCAAATTATGTATTACACTGTATTTGAGCTCTGACTATTATCCTATACAATATGTAAATAGGAAAATCCTGTTTCCCTGGAAATTATGATAAGAGTAGCTTCTTGGTTAGCTGTGATCTCATTCTACGATTCAACGTTTGCCTAAAGAAAATGAAATTAGTTTATTTTGCATGAAGAAACCAACCAGTTAATATCTTGAGAGGAAATTCTTGACTTATACACTTCTACTATCTGTACCTTAGAAAGTTTTTCTGATTTGCTCTATTTCTAAGCACTTTGAATGCCTTCTGATGGATGGGCTGGTTTTAACTCTAATGACAAGATCAATAACAAAAGCAGCTCTGTGGCTGCTTTGAGTTGCTGTAGTTGTCTAATTTTCATTGGACGCAAACTTCATTACAAACCTATTCTCAGCAACACTTGCCCTGTGTTTCCTGCAGTGTTTGCTGGGCCTGATTCACACATTATTTTTTATATTCTGTTTCATATAGAAATATTCTATATAAAATTGTTGCATTGTACTTTTGTCGCAGATGGACACCTAGGGGAATTAATTGTGTTGTCCAGTTGCTCATGAAGGACAGACTGAGGCGATTTCCAAGCTTGACTGTGGGATGTTGGGGTTGACAGTTGGGGTTGTTCAGCCTGGAGAAGAGAAGAATCTGGGGAGACCTTATTGCCACCTTCCAGTACTTAAAGGGGGCCTACAGGAAAGATGGGGACACACTTTTTAGCAGGGCCTGGTGTCATAGGACAAAAAGTAGTGGCTTTAAACTAAAAGAGGGAAGATTTAGACTAGATGTAAGGAATAATTTTTTTACGATGAGGGTGGTGAAACACTGGAACAGGTTGCCCAGAGATGCGGCAGATATGCCATCCCTGGAAACATTCAAGGTCAGGTTGGACGGGGCTCTGAGCAACCTGATCTAGGTGAAGATGTCCCTGCCCATTGCAGGGGGGTTGGACTAGATGACCTTTAAAAGTTCCTTCCAATCCAAACTATTCTATGATTCTATGATCCTGTTCTATGTGCCAGGGGATGCTCTCAGGTCCTGCTGACCCATCTCCCAGCTCAGATCATTGCCTCAAAGTGTTACGGTGAGGCCAGAAAACTTTCCCTGTCGGTTTTCAGAACTGTAGCTCTGCCTATAGCAAACATATGGACAGAAAGTTTAGGAAAACCAGAGAAAATAGCTGCCCACAGACTCATGTGCCTCCTGGAGCTGTGAGAACTGCATATATTGGAGCATTTTCTGGAGGAAACTTTAGAGGAATAGGCAGTTCACAAATAGAAAATGGTTTCGTTTCAGTTTGTTCTTTGTTTGATCAAAAGTTATTGTCAAATTCCCACCAAACCCATAGCTGCTGTCTGGTAGCCAGCTATCTCCAAACTACTTTTATTCCCTCCTAGTCTATTAGGACTTAGAAACACAAGTAAGTTGCAATAACTTAACAAGGCACCACTTACAATGTGAGCTTTTTTTAACTGTTCAGGGACCTGCTCTTAGCACAGGGCAAATAAAAAGTAACTTAACTAGGCTTTTACCTCTTTTGTGGCAAAATAACTCTGAATTATGCCACATTTGCCATGCAGTAAACTATCACATGATAAATATAGCTTGGTTGCCAACCACAAACTTTTCCAGCAGTAGCAATAACATTATTTGTCTTAGTTCTTAAAATGATACGCATCTGAAACTCTTTCCCCTGAACCAAAAGATCTCCATAACTACACCTAAAAACAAAATTTTCTTGGGTGATGATACATAGATATGAGGAGAGGGGCATTAGTGCTTCCTCGTGTCCCCATCACCACCTTCTAAGATAGGAAAAAAGCATTTTCTTAATCCATGTATCTCAAAAGTTCTGGGGCATGCTAGTCAACTGTCTACTTGTTAAATAACAACACAGCAACAGGCATCCTCACTAAAATGATTATTGAGCAAAGTTTGATTTATATTGGCTGTTTCACTGGCATTATCATTCATCAGTGCAGGATCCACAGCACAAGTAACTTTGAGAAGGAAAGCTCTTTGAGAACATGTGCTAAGTTCATCTAAAATTTCTCTCCAAGGCCAGGAGAAGATTAATGCAGTCATGAAAGCAACGGCCTGGCGCCTCTGTCAGCTCCTTTTCCAGTTGCCTAAATGTTAAAATGATCACAGAAATTTTGCCTGAAGTCTCACTGTACAACTCACATGCATGCACAGTTCCAGCAGGAGTGATGGCTGCAGCCTGTCTTGAGAGTCAGCAGTGTCAGCAGCACAGAGGCAGATGCACGCATCCCACCTCGGCTGCTCCCTGTGCTCTCCCTGCAGGGAAGCGGCTCCAGCTAGGACAGCTTCCAGTTGGGCAGCGCTCCGTTTCAAAAACATACATGTAAAAGCTGGCATCTGCACAAGTCACAGGTCTGAGGAAGTTCTGGAGATAGTTGTAACTGCGCTGGAAAGGAAGAAGTGGAAAGCCAGGAGCTTGTTTAAAAAAACAAAGCAGCAACAAAGGTTTTATTTTCTTCCCGCTGGCTTCTGGCAGGTGACCTCAGTGGATGCATGAGTACTGAGTGCTACATGGCAGCAGTCTCACTTCAGTTCAGTTTGAATCTAGGTTATGAACAGGCAGAGAGCTATCTCCTGTTGTCCCTGCTCAGACATTCTACCTGTCCACCTCCATTACCCCTCCAAAAAAACCCCAAGGCATCAGAAAAACCTCTGATGCAGGCGCCGATACTCTCAAACACAACGGTGCACTCACCACACAAATTTGTGGAGCTTCTTATAAGACAGAGTCAGCATTTTCCTTCCTTCAGCAGTTCCAAACTCCTGATGGTCCTGGTCTAAGCACCACTGACAGTCACATCTGTGTTAAGAACAAGCAGCAGTTTTCCCAGCTCTTGCTTTAACTCCATGCTTGTCAAAAGGTGACAAGAGGCAATTTCAGCACATTGCTCTTCTCTCCCAGTGCATGTATGGATTGTTTTATAGAAAAGGCAAAGCAGGAAAGGGGAAAACAAGAGAGAGAGGGATTAAAATGCAAACCAAAGAGCTTATTAATATGGCAAAGCTAACATAATGCCATCTGGTTTATGTCTAGTCCCCATTTGGAGCTTGATCCTGCTGGGTACTTAGTGCTCAGGCTGTTCCCTATGGCACACTCCAGAGCATGCTTAACGTTAAGTGCTTTACTGGATTGTGGCCAACATGTTGAGCACCTCACAGGAATCAGCCCTTGCTTAATTCTTCTGGTTTGTAGAAAAAAACTCTTTCCAGCTCTGAGCCCTGGCACTTCTGACCAAGATTTTCCCTCCCTACCCCAATCCACCCCCCCCATACTTTTTTCTTTTTTAGTCTGAATAGTCAGTGCCAAGCAGGGTTAGACTACTTGTTGTCCCCTGTAGAAACTCTAGTATAGACCACTGGCCTCTGAGGAAACTCCAGGGTGCAATATTTTAGCCTGAACTGAGGTCCTACCTGGAGTTAACTCAAAACTTCTTTTGCTCAAACTGTGAAAAAGAAAAACTTCAGAGAAGGAGGGAGAGCGTGTAATAAATTCTTACGCATTGTCAGCATATATTCCAAAGGGGCAATGGGCTGTTAAATCAAATCAAAGAAATCCCTAGAAAACCAGGACTCGTGGTGTGCCTGACAGCGTACACTATATGAAATACTTCAAGTCGATAACTCTAAACACGGCTGTCACTATGAGGTGCACCTTCCAGGCACTCGACTTCCATCTCTTTCCAATAACAGTGAATCTTTGAAAAGAGCAGCTGTAAATTACAATTCCTAAGCAAATTTTCAAATTTTATAGCCAGATCTCTAACCAGTTTGAAACTATAATGAGAAAAGGATGACAAAGCAAGCAGAGACACGTTGTGCTGTCATGGTAAGTCTGCTCAAGGTTTTAGTTTCAGGGTCAGGCTGCATAATTCCCCTATCAGCCGATCATTACTCAATGCTTTAAAAATCTTTGAGGTGTACACGTTCACCGTGGTATGGTCTCTCCTGTGCGCCGTACCTATTTGTGCATCTGCACATGTATGCATGTGTGTGGGGTGTGTTAGTCACCTGCAGTGCATCAGCTGTGGTGCCAAAGTGCATACATCCAGCATTTTAGCCATGTGGAAAACCACACACCCCAGTAACACCACCACTCCCTCATCTGCCCCCTCCTCACTCTCCACTTTCCCCACAAAATTTTACTGGCATTGCAAACCTCTGGCCATCTTCAAAGAGCTGTTATATCCTCTAAGCAGCCTGCCAGAAAGAAAAGCAAAAATATAGGAAGTATTTACCTCTTTTCCTCGGTTATAAAATTGGTCTGGGGCCTGGAAAAAACCCAAAGTATAGTCCTGAATGACTGATTACATTAAGGCCTTGTATGTCCACACATACGTCCCTAGCCTCTGAGGCTAGAAACAATTCTTTACTGGACCAGAGCTCTATGCCTCATAGGACCCAAGATGGCAGCTTTAAAATTGCCATGTAATTGAATATGGGAAAGACCCTGACTTTTTGTTGTTATTGTTATGCTTTTCTTATATCCTTAACTTTCTGAGTTTATGCAGTGAGAAGGAAGCAATTCCATCTCTGAAATGTAGCTATCTTAGGGGTATAAAACACCATTTTCTGCCTGAACTGCAATCAGAACATGGCCAGGGAGCAGAGCGCTCCGCATGGGCAGAGGTGGGCTGCAGGCTCTTGATGGTAAACAGCATTTTTCAGTGTAGCTGGTACAAAGCACAGCACTCGGGAGGCTTTTGCTTCTGACTCACATCTCCAGTGCATGATGATAATAATAATAATAGTAATAACAAGAGGAACAACATTTTCACAGCACATAGAAACAAACACAGTGAGCAAAGGTGGCATAAGCAGCAGCCCAAAATTTCATGAGTGCTGTAAACAGGCCTTGACGTACGCTGAAATTGGGCCAGAATACCTGACACAGCATGGCAGTCCTACCAAGACATGGTCCCATGGGATTTCCTGGCAGGTCTCTTACACCCACACTCCCGACACAGATGCAAAGAGGGGTTGGGGGTAAGGGGCATCTTCATCAGACGACACTTGTATGTGTCCTGTGTGGGTGACATTTTTGGATTTTACTCCCCCTCCTTTAAAACGCATGCTTTTTCCCATCTTCCATAACACACCACTAAGTACGTTAATAACACATGTCCTGTAAGAGAAAAGTTGCCTTCTCAGCTCGTACAAATCTACATGAAAACAAGAAGCGGGGCCACGTGAAACACCCATCCATCAGCGCATCCAAAGAGGATGGCCTGCAGTTGCAACAGCTGGCAAAGGAGGCTGTTCCTGCAGTTTTGACAGTGCTGCCAGGAAAGCCTTTTCAAAACACCATCTCTTACCAAATAGCTTGAGTTCTTCCTCTCTCTGATCCAGCACTTTCTAATAGTCATAATCAGCATTTTTCTTCTGTCTTGCCAATACCAAGAAAGCCCTGCTGGTGAAACCACTGGCACTGGTGTTGGCACCAGTTGTTACATGAACAGCAGGGAACTGAAGGGCTTTGATGCAAGCGAGAGTGTTGCAAGAGGAAATAACCCTCAGATAATCGTCTCGCAGGACTACATGAAACCTGTGACATTGTCACACGGCTGGTGTCCTCAGGCTTCCCAGCTGGATTTGTACAAGTGTGAGAGGGACTGAGAAAAAAAAGCTGGAAATGGCAGGTGATGGCTGGCCCTGAAGAACTGCTCTTCTGTATGTCACCGTTCATGAAAACCATGGGTCTGGGTCCTTCTTGTTTGGACAGTGCTGTTGAAGCCAGAGGTTTCTAAATCTTGATAAAGCCTTGATCTTGAAAGCAAGCAGGAACTTCATTCAGGCTTGTGACGGCATTTGTGTTTGAAGAGGTGTATGCCCATCTCCCAGGCAGATAAAAGTGCCTTTGGGGGCCTGAGTCTCCACTACCTTGCACCCACTGCAGCCATTCAGACATGCACAAGTATGGGCAAAAAAACATTTTCAGCAGTGCTAGTGATGGTCCTGGTTCCTCAGGTGGCTCAAACATATTTTGGCCGCAGTGCTGAACATGGTGAGCTCTAGGTCTCTGGATTGAAGTCAGGCAAGGGAGATCTGTAGCCCCAGCTAGTCTCTTAATGTCATCGAATTGTGGCAATGGTAAACAATAGTATTATATTTACTTTTGAGTGGGGCTGCTGTTTTTTTTGTTCTTTTTATCTCAAGCTAATATTTTTTAATTTCTTGGATTTTATTTTTTATGTTGAAACGTCTGTGATGGTTCACAGTGGAGTGGTTAACATGGATTCCTTCTTTTAAACTTGTTAACAGAAGTTTCTTTTCTCCTCCCCTGTTTCTTGCTGCATTGTGCAAGGCAGGCATCTCAAATTCTGCCTGACTGCCAAGCCCAGTTCTGTTTTCATGTCAAACAATTAACAAAATTTTAGACTAACCTAATATTTATTTTATACATGGTAATTAGTTATGTCTTTTTATGTATGTTTGTATCTAAAGGAATGAATTTTGGAGATTGGACATTTCTAATTGATTGAGCATATTCAGACCCACAATTATGTAGAGAAAGTAAAAACATCTTTTTTCCTTTGTCTATTTGTGTCCGACAGAATTTTCAGATGTAATGCTTATTTAGTTAGGGATGTTCTTAAAGTCTTTTTACTGGAAAATATTTAATGATTTACAGTCCCCCTCAAGTATTATTGCTGATTAAATTAGCATTACCTAATGGGTGAAACTAGTAAGATACTTTGTTCAAATTAAATCCTCACCTTTAAGGAGAAGTGAATTGGTCGATGCACCATTAGAAACTCAGTAGAAACCCACCCCAGTTCTTAAAATAATGGTTAGTGGCCAAACATGAATTTGGCAGCTACAGTTACTTTTAAAGTCACATTAGTGAAGAACATCTGTTAATATAAAAATGTCTCTGATACATTACAGTGGTTTAGCTATAGTTAGTTTAGCAGTGCTTGGTTAACATCTAAAGGAGGAGGGGGAATAAATGTCTTACATTTGGCAATCAGTAAGCCAGAGCTTTTGCCCGTTGCTTGGCTTGCTTTGGGTTTAGACAAAGTTCTTCTGTTTTTGCTCAAGCTGCAGTAATTCCTCAGCCCTTGATCTCATGCATTCTGGGTTTTCTATACTCTTTATAATAATCTTTGAACCCTCAGCCCACATCATATATTATGAATATTCTTGTTTTGGAGAAGAGAGGCGCGCAATCAGTTTAGACTGCAGGAACCCTATCCCTAACATTTCCCTGTGCATCAAAGGTATGAAGCAACATCAGGGAGAAGAAGTAGTGGAAAGACTGTTTTGGAAAGATGGTTTGGGATAGAAAAAGTGAAATGAGGAAGGATCAGTGAAAAAGATGCCTTTTAAAGGTCAGAATATCACTGCTCTTGAGGAGTGATTCAAACCGTACCTCGAAAAGCCTCGTCAGGGCCACATCTGATTCAGCATGAGAATGGTCAGGCTCTCGCTGCAGAGGAGCAAAAGCCAGAAATTGGTCCTGGTGAATGCAGGAAATGGTAGCGTTACAGACTATCAGCTCAGATCCTTCTTTCTCAGTGAAAGTACATTGAAATTTCGGAGATACTAGCAAGTAATGATTTTCTTCATCTTCTTGCCGCGTGACTGACAGGGTTTGTTATTCATTTCCTCCTCACTCAGTGGCTCTTCCACCAGACTGTCATCTTTTTATTCTTGGCCTGTTTAGCTTTGAAAGAAATGATCTAAGTGGCTTCGCTGGGGAACTGTACTGTAAATCCTTGGGATTAGGATAACTAACGGCTTCTCTATGATATTGTTTAATGCAAGAAGACAGGCTTTTGTTGTAGGGACCTAATAGGAGAATATTTTCAAAAGTCACCAGATGACTGAGAATTAAAGTGCGCAATACTGTTTCTCCAAATATCAAAGAGCCCCCTGAGAAAAACCTAGGTGTTTGTAAATTCACCACAAAAAATGGTTCCCCTGTTACATGGCTCCACATACTGTTTCCTGTGTACATATGGGTCTGTGGCTATTGCACTGAGCACTGGAACACGCTCAGTCCCTTCCTGCTAATTTACTGGTGGAGGAGGTTTTCTTCCACCGTGCAAGTTCATTTGTCAAGGTGACCTTCGCAGCCAACACCAAGCGCTGCTGCAGATAAAGAATGCTGCCTCAGCGTATTTGGGAAACCCAGCTCAGCGGCCAGCTGCGGGCCTCCTGCAAGACACAGGAGTGTTGCAAAAAACCTATTCCTACAGGCACTGCAAGGGTTTAAACTGTTCTACAGTTTTTATACATCGGCACTGCACATTTTGCAATCCTTCTTTTGCCACGCTCTGTAAAACTTCTTCTCTTGCCTGACTGGTTTTATGTCTAAATGGTCTGGAGGTTAAGTGATCTCTTTTGAAAAATCCCTATTCTGTAAATTAATGGTCTCCTAGGCAGAGCTAAGACCACAATTAAATCTTAATCAATCATGAATGTAGATAGGAAATTTCACAGATCCCCTGCCAAAGCCCAGACAGAAGCAGCAGATCTTCAGAGATCTCTTAAGAGAAGGTTTAATCTTTCATGGCATCTGAGGAGCTGATGTCAAGTCTGGGCTGCTTGGCCATGAATGACTATCTTCTCCCTATCTACATAGTTGCTTTCAAATACATCACTTATTAAGTTTTAGGATATTGCCATTTTTCTACCATGAAAAACAAGCCGGATTTGGAGCATGTGTGCTTAATGTATCCCAGTGTTAATGTAAAATCCAGCTTGGAGAAGAGCCTCTGATTTTTGTTCACTGACAGCTGGAACAGATCAATATATAGAGTCGCTGGAAATAGCAGTCATGTTGCAGAAGAAACCACCACAGGATTATGATCATGCCAGTTTAATTTCTGTGGAATAATTAATCCAATGATAATTCTTCCAGTTCCTTCCTTGTAGTTTTATTTTCATGCTTGCCATATGACATCAGTTAGACAAGTCCTTAAAGCTATTCCCCAGCAGCAGTGACCTGTTAAAACAGGAGACTGTATTTAGAAGTGGGACCANCCAAGAAAAAAAATAGGCAAAAATCAGAAAAAGCTGAAACATTTCATTGCAACATCTTCTAAATGAGCTGTTTTGTTTCTAATTTATGTGGATTTAACTTTCAACAGAAAAGTAAAACAAATCTCTGAGATCAAACTGTTTATTGTTCTTCTGAATTTCTACAGGAAAAGCAAATGGCTTTGTTTAAGACGAACTTTAAGATTTTGTTCAATTACTCGTTCGGCCAAATCCCTGAAAAATCAGTTATTTACATAGCTAATTTTTTATGACTGGTCCTTACATCCAGATGCATCAAAAAGCTTAAACATTTGTCTCATTGTAAGGATAGTCTAAGTATTTCTGCAGTCATAAAATGGAGTCAAAAGCAGGTCTATTTTATGTCTCAGCATTTAACTTTAGAAAAAGAATAGCATGAAACCACATGTGTCAGTATTTATCAGTTGTATGACATTCAGTATATCTGCTGAAATATTTCATCATTATGTCCCATATATAGAATTAGTTCAGAGCTACTTTTGTGCAAACCGTGAAACAGAATACTCAAATATGAACAAAGACACCAGTGCAGGCGGATCTCTGTGTCATGCTTCGATGGGACACCTGTGTATATGAGTTCACCACTGTTTATTTTTCGTAGGACAGCTGTGATTAGGGCTCACCATTGATGAGCTGTTCCAGAAAGAATGAGGGAAAACCCCCCGATGTTTAAACATATTTATGTAGTTTTATGGGAAGTCTTTTAACCTAAAGGTTTGCTTAAATTGTTGTTAAAGAAAATGCTGTATTTTGGACGTAAAATATGTTAAGTGCAAGGACATTGCAGGGTGAGGGTCACAGCTCCCCTAATTTTAAGTGGACCTAATGCCCAGTGAGCACTTATCCATTTCAAGCATTTAACGGCTCTTTGGCGAGTCTCTCACTGTCCTCTCCCTTTATGGACAGCACGAGAGACATCTCATCCATAGGTGAGCTGAGTTGTTCTTTGGAGGTGACTTTCTTTTCACTGGCTGTAATCAGGAGCCTGCGACAAGCAGGGTCTTAACTCACACGTCCCGGTTCAGCATCTAATGTTAGACAAGAGGATCCAGCACTTACTGAAACACGGGGAGTGTTTTAATTGCCGAGAGCAGCCAGAGGGAAGACATGCTCATTGTTAATTGCTGCAAAAACCGGCCTCCGCTTCCTTCCCTCCCTCCCCGACTGCATTTTTCTGCACTGCCCAGGCAGTGAGCTGCAAGGGACTTGGGTTGCAAATGGGAACTCACCTTCATATTTACCAAATGCAGCCAAATCTCACCTTAATTCCTAGGAAAACCGAAGTCACTGATCCTGAGGCTTGTTTAAATTCCAACAGCAAGCAACTTTGGGAAAAGGAAATCCTAAAACCATATTTATCTGACTGTTCAGACAAAGCCTAGAATCAGGTAAAAAATTTAATTTCTTCATACAGCAACACCTCAAGGAGAGTAATAGTGTCAGCAGTCTATCACTTAACTAAAAAGAGGGAGAAAACCTCCTGGAAGGAAGCAGGGAGGGCAGTCTGGGGACTATTCAGCCTGGAGGTTGTCCCTGAAGGCCTGCAGGAGGTAACACTATAGAGGTATTTGGCCGGGATGATATGGACTAGCATGGCTGTATCACTTCATGCAAAGCAACAGTAGGTGCCACCAACACCAGCTGGATTCGTAGCATGAACAGCACCACAGCCCGCTACCAAATTCCTTAACCACCCCGCAGTTTATCCTTTAAAGCGTGACATACCAATATCTAGAGAGACAGTGCTGAATGACTGGAAGTTTTCAAAATTTTCAAGGATTTATGTAATCCTAAAAGTTCACCAGAAGAAATAGAAAGGTGACATTAAGTCCAGTTTAAGACATAAAGCAAATTTAACTTGAAGATGAACTGTAAAACCAAACCATTTCTGGTTTTGCTCTTTTCTGTCCCCTTAGGAAATCTGTGTCTGATTCAGGAAGTCCTTTCCCTTCTCTTTTCTTTGTTTCAGCCATTTTTTTTTTCTTTCTCTGATTAAATAACAGGCTTTCTTTTCCCTGTATTCTGCTGAAGGGCTTTAGCTATGTCTTTGGAGGAAGTAAAGGATATCAAAAAGCTTATAACCAGAAACTCAGCTTTTCCTCCTGTATTTCGAGCTGGAGGAATGATGACAGGAATGCTGTAAATTGGACAGACCAGTTTAAGCATTTCAATGGATAAACAAAGGTTTTTGGTGGAGGGAGTAAAGTTTGACCATCTCATATGCTTTCCATGCTTAAGAGTAAACTTTGACCATCTCATATGCTTTCCATGCTTAAGAGTTATTTCTTAGGGCTCCTTTGACTGCATTGACAGCCTGTGGTAGGGAACTTTTTGCACAGTGTGTTTCCTTATCCCCCAGCTGCAGCTCAAAATCATCCCCAAATTTCAAGACTTTATCTGTCTTGTGGCCAAAACCCAATTCTGGGCCACTGTTCATAAGAAACCTGGTGCATGCTTTTGTCAGCATTCATCTAGGCCTCCCACTGATTGTTGCACTGTAGGAAAAGCAAGAAAGCCTTCTCCATAAATATTTGATTTCTTAACAGCTGTACTCTGGCTTGCTTTTCCTTCCTCACTGGCGTTGTGCACTATGCTTCTGCTCCGAATGGAGCAGCCATCTCTGTGCAGAGAGAGCTCCTCATTAACTTGCATCTGGTCATTTCAATTTTTTGCGTTATGCTAATGGTAGTGTCTCACGTCCCTTTAGCAGAAAACACATAAATTGGCTCTGTCTTTTTCTGAGCCACACCGCAGTGACTCTCCTGAATTACAGCGCAGCTTAGGGCTGATTACTTTTTTATTTCTCCTCTTAGGAAATGGATAAAGGCTTTAAGTTCTGACACAAACAGGAAAACACAGTAAGAGGATTTATCCTGAAGGCATCTACTCTTTAAATAGTGATGGAGCAGTGGCAGTCCGTTTCCCACAAGGGCCAGAAGCTCCACCGCTCTTTGTTCCCGCAGCCCTTGTATGACTAGAGGCAGAATATCCTATCACAGGCTGTCAGATAGCTCCCAGAATATGCAACTTGGTGATCACAGGCTGAGGAGGGACTCACTGCCACTAAGAGCACGAAGAAGTTGGGTTTCAGAAGGGCTCTGCTCTGCTGCTTTAAGGATAACACCAAGGCTTTATTCTGCTCCGAGGTAAGACTTGCAGAATTTACTAAATCAGTAACTTCTCAGCCTTCCAGACCCTGTTCCCTCCCTCTTGTTTTCTTAAACGAGGAGTGACAGGAGGGGGAGCAAGCTGTCAGACTTATCACTAGTGGAATTTTCCAGCTTTACCAGGCAGGAAAGGGGGGGGGACAAAAAAAAAATGATCCACTGTAGAAAAACAACTGGATACAGTGCAAGCGAAAGCAGCTTCAGGGTTGGCATATGCATGCTTTGCATTGACTCAAGCTGTATGAAAATACGCCTCAAGAATCTATTAACATGAACCTGTTTAAGGTTTTATTAACAAGGTGTGCTTCTGGAAAATTATACTCTGTTATAATACATTTTTTTCTCACCATTTATTCTTTTAAAAAATGTGTTCTGCTGGAATAATGTTCCAGAGGGAGCAGAATCTTCACTTCAAATTAGATTAATCACAGTTTTTCCCATTTTTCTTTCATCTGATTTGGGGTCAGAAATTTGCCTTTTTCAACTTTGGCCTTCTGATGTCATATAGATGTTTATGATAATTATGCGTACTTCAGCTCAGTGTCATGACCAGACTCTAACTTGCACAAGTAGAGCATTATACAAATCTAGCTGTAAGGAAAGAAGAAACTTATGACTGATATCATTCCACGGGAGGAAAGCCAGGTCTGACAATTTAAGTGATGCGTTCATACAGACTACATGGCTAAATGAGCTAAGGTACTTCTACATTCACAAATACATTATCCTAAACCACGTTTTTGTGCTCAAATCTGGCTCACTTTTATACACCTGGCAGGCGGGGATTTGCAGGTAGTGCAGGCTCTTTCTAATGGCTACTTTCATGTTGAAGGTGCCTATGTCTGGTAACCAGGTAAAAATCCAGGGCATTGGGGGGACTGGTGGTGAAGAGCAGCTAAAACTGTTTACCTTGTAACGAAAACTGGAGAAATTCAAGGGGGCTGGCAACTAGGACTTGTCCACATTGTTTTAAGGAAACTGGAAGCTTGTTTATGTCGTCTAAATAATTGAAATGATAGACCATGAATCCAGCACTCATGGACAGGCTCTCTCATCCCTCACGGAGGGATTCCAGGGGATTTCTCTCCCGCTGGCTGGCTGGCGTGATACTCACAGCTCTGCACTTCCAGAGCAAACATCAGGAGTGTTTGAGGAGTTTTCTTTTAGCAGTTCTTGCTCCATGGCAGTTTGCACACACTGAAATGGCCAGCGCAACCTTTCCGGTTCCAAAGTCCCCCTCCAGCAAAATATCATGAGCCGGGGTCATGACCATCAGCAGAAATAATACTCCTTGCCTTGGGGAAAACTTTTCAAGCATTTCTTCCCCTGTTTTTCCCTCTGTAGGGGCAGCATGAGGCCTATACTGGGGATCAAAGGGAAGTCTGAAATGGCGTCAGATGCTGCAGAGCAGCACAATATGATGATCATGGTCCACTACGATGAGTACTTAATAGATTTTAATTGACTTTGATCAGAATGAAAGAGCAAGTACTTTCTTTTTCCTTCATCAAACGTTAAGTCTCACTGAAAGGAAATCCAGGCAGCTAATATCCCTGGAGATTTGACTTTTGTTACCTAGATTCTTGATGGATTTGTTTAGAAAAGAGAATCAGATCAGCAGGATTATTGTGAAATTTCTACCTGACAGTTATACTCCTAGCACTAGTAGAGTTTCTTCAGCAAATACAGTGTCATTACGAGTCCTGGCAGTGTCCTGTTAGGATGGGAGGCAGGGCTTACTGGCATAAACAATTGTCCAAACTGCTTTTTGTGATTTTGTGACTCCTTTTCCATATGAATGGAAGAATTCTGAGGGATCTCACACCACCAGTTTTGCTCCTGTTTGTTCTCAGTCGAGGTGATCCTGTCCATGCAATGAAAAGGCACCTCACTCTAGGGTGTTAGGGCTTTTTCAGGCAGGGGTTTGCAGTGCAATTGCAAAGTGATTCCTAATTCAGAAAGTCTCTGTGAGACAGAGAAATGTAGGTGTTTCTAGATAGCTAGAAATTCTCCGCTGTTGATGCTGTTTATAGATAATGACCAAATTCTGATTAAAATTAACCTAGCAACTCTAAGCAACATTGTATTTTGTTCAACTCTCTTAATTACTTTTTATTAGAAAGTCTCTTTGAATGCATTATTTTGGAAAACCTTAAGTGGTGAGCTGTGCATTAGTGATCGTAATGATATAGCAGCCTCTTAATTTGACAGATCTTTCTCCCACCCAAATGATTCCAACTACTTTGAATAAAGTCTATTCCATTTTTATCTTGAGTTATGCTTCCATTAAGTAACCACCAATTAATGTTGATCCCCTGGTTCATGCCATACAAAACATTCCATTTTATGCGTTATCTAGAATTTTTCACAAAGTCTTTTAGGATATTACTAAAATGTTCCCTCCCTTTGTTCCCATCATTGTTGTGTATTCATACATATATTTATACATGAGAATGAATCCGTATATATGTATAGTGATCTTCCCCTTAGGATATTGTGTATGTATGTCATAAAGGAAAAGAAGATTAACAGTACAATAAAGTACAAACAGGCTGACTTTATGGTGGTCTTGCAGAAACTCCTGCCAAGCAAAAGAATAAATAACAGTTGTTTAATTAAAGCCAAATTTAAAAGATAAGGCTTGAATTTAGATGGTCAAAATCCCAGAAAACTGGGTAAGCTTAATGCTCACAGCAAGAAAAGAACTCCAAGGACAAAGAGTGTAATGGTATAAAATTCAGTTGAGGGGAAATTTTCAAAAGTACTTCTGTGACTTAAAAGTCTAAGTGCCACCTTCAAAACTGACATTATGTGCAGGAACATTTACTCTCCCTGTAAGTCCATAGAGTTTATGCTCCTGAATCCTTCAGTCATTTCTGAAAATGGGAGTTAAGGGACTGCCCTCCTAAGTCCCTTTTGAAAGCATAATCTGTAGTCACCTGGAAGTCCAGAAAAGATCCTGGTCCAAGCAGTGGCTGAATACCAACCAGGGATACCAACTCAAACCAAAGAACTAGAGGTACAAGCATGATTATTCCCCTGTTTTACTGGAAAGCCATCTATCGTCTCTGTTTTGGATTAAGCTCGTGAAGATGTGTTAGCCTGTTCAAGATCCAGTGGAAGCATTTTGAATCAATTGTAACTGACGTAAATATAGCCCTTGATTCGAAATCTTCCAGAGCGAGAGAGCTGCAACAGTTCAGCCAAGATGCGTTATATCAAAAGCATGGATAAGTAATTTGGTGTCCTCGTGGGAAGGATAGCATTACAGCTTCACAACATTCATAAAGTGCCTGCACAGTGAAAGATCTAACACGATCATTAAAAGATGGATGAATGCTCTGTGAATCTTCACCTCCTATCATGGATCATGGCTCTTATCTAGGCAGGAGCGGGAAGAGGAGCATGTACTCAAGATGACAGAGGGCACAACAACAGCTTAGTCGTACTCATTTGACATGAGCATGTGAGTTTTCAAACATGATTTACTATGTTTGTACAGCAATACTAATTACTTTTTAGAGGCTATCCAGCCAAGAATACGTACAAGGCTGACAAAGCTCAGTTAGAAGCTTCAGCCAAGCTCTGCAGAACTTGCAGAAGATTAGTGGTTCTATTACTCACAGCGCACTATAGCTTTAAGTCACGAACTAGTTCTTGTATTTTTAACCCTCTTCTGTGGCAAAACATCTGCGTGATTTTAGAGATGTCATTTTACCTCCCTCCATAATTCTTACTTGACAACATGTCTGTGGTCCTGTTATGGTGAATTAGCTCTTACCCTTATAGTTAATTAAATGCTACAGGGGGTGTTTGGACTGTTTCAGTAGTTAACAAATTCTTCGTTCTGCTGTTACTATCCACTGCATGATGATTTGATATCTAGGTTCAGATTCCCAGCTGTGACTGAGGATAACCCAACACAGCTTAAAGAGGCAATTCTCTAAAGTCCTCTTTCCATTCTCCCAATGTGACCTGTTGTGAACCCAGAACAGCTTAGAACAAACCAGAACAAACAAATAACTGCCAAAATAGCCAAAAGTAATCCCTTCCGGTGATACACGTTGTCTACAAAATGTGCTGTAGAACTTCCTAGCATGGTTCTGGGCCATCTAAGGTTTCTGCTTCCCAGAAGAACATGAACGGGCATTTTGTACCTATGTTAAGATGCTTGAAGCTAAGATAATATTGTCCCTCTACGACTTCTGAGCCTTGAAGACTTCTTTCCAACACAAGCCCATTTTCCTCAGAGATTTCCAAGAGCTACCTCTTACTCCCCCAGTGTCTATATTAAGACATGTAAACTTCCAAACCCTATGCACAAGAGTCATTTGGCTGGCTTCAGCAGGGCTGCTTGTAGGGTTCAGAATTACTCGTATCACTGAGGAACTGGGGACAGAGGCACCATGTTTTGTAAATATTAGTGGTCTCTCTAGCTCCAAGAGCTTTAGGAGCTGCAGTATATTTGAAAAGTTAGCTTTGAAATACCTGGCATGCTGCAGCTTCCCTCAGAGTGCTCGTGGATGAAATATTTGAGATAAACCTCTAAAATAAAATAAGCAGGAGAAAAAAAATGTAGTTGAAGGAAACTGGAAAGCTGCTGTGCATCATGTACTAGTATTCACATTTAAGATGTGTTTTTTCTTATTCTGTTATTTGCCTTTTTTATGGGCATTGTAAAGAAGTGTAACCCAGTCAAACATTTCCAGCTGTCACTGGAGTTGAAGTGCTTTGGAAGCATCGCTGATTCGTTTGGCTCCTTACATAGAAGGGTCATGTTTTTCACAGGCATGTAGTACAAGCATTTGAACACAAATTAGAAAAATACTGCTTGAAATGTAGGGTGTTGCCTTGAAAATTCTCATGAAGTCGTTCCCTCTATCTCTTTAGCATAACCCTAGAAATCACTTTAAGATCACAGTAAACCTTTTATACCTCACTGACTGGAGTTGTATAGCCAAAGTATAAGAACATGCATGGTTTTTTCCTTTCCCTCTTCATTCTTCTGTTGAAGACACAAGAACATAATAAACTAAATTTGATTTTGTGGTCCATTGATTCCTCAAAAAATGGGAATGTCTGCTGTTTGGAGACCTGTGGTCTTCTACTTGGTGTTCCCTGTCTGTTGTCTTTGCCTCCATCAAATTTAAGCTTCTGGTCTTCATCTTCAGCTCTGCTCTGTCCTTTCTTATGGTTACATCTCACATCATCTCACCATGACCTTTTGTAGTACTGGTAATGATACTAGCATCATCTGGCAACTCAACAGGTTCTTGAGAATACATTTCTGTACCTACGTTATAAATTAAATTCTCTAGACCAAGCTCCAATAGGAGCCTTCTACCAGGTTTTGCTTTAAATTCAGCTTTATACTTACACAATTATGCTTGTACAGTTATTGATGTCCTGACTGGGGGAGGCTACCAAATAATATACTGCTATTTAATTTTAAAGTGAGTGAAACACCCTAAAATTTTGACAAAAAATAACATGAGTGAATTAGCAAGAAATTAGTTTTTCATTTTTCCCTCAAGAATGTTGGTCAAAAATCTATTCTAATATAGCTTGCTTTTTAAAGCTTGAAGGTGAAATGTGCACCGCATTAGCAAAACTTTATTGGCTTCAGCAAAGCCAAGGGGATTTACCTCTGTTAATATTGCCTAGCTGTTTGGGATTATTTAGTAGTTTAGTTTTTTAGAATGTAAAGTACCATACTTGCTTTGACTCTGAGTTTTTCATAAACATTTAGAACTGGATGGAGAGAGAGTGTGTCTCCTTCTGATAAGGAGATACGATGGTCAAACGCTGTTGGAGAAACATGGGAACACACCCATCAGCTGCAACCCCCATCCCTTGCCTTGTGTGTCAGGTCCCCCTATGCCGCACTGGTATCATCTCCTCTGTGCGCAGAGACCTTATCAGCTTCCCTGCTTGCACCACCTCTACACGAGGCTCTCACCCAACCCAGCAGCACTTGCTTTCTGGAAAATGGAAAAGGAAGGGAAAGAGGCAGGGTTCAAGGATGGCTGCAGACAGAGGGATGGAAAGGGAGATAGAGGTAGAGATGAGGCCTCATATTGCCTCAAGTCATCCAGAATAAAGTCCCAGACTGTTCAGGACATTGACAAGAGTTTCCATAATTTTGTACTTTCTACCAGTTTCCAGCTGATGTGTACCTATTTTTCTTCAGGTAAAAACAGGAACATAGTGCTTTGAGATATTCTCCAAAATTCATTTTTATTCATTGCACATTCTTTATCTACATTGCTTTATTAAGCAGTCTCATTAACAAAAAAGCAGTCTATTCAGCAAATTTGGGACTCTTTCCAAAGTAACACATACAATCTTTACCAATGTGCTTGAGAGGCAAAAAATGGAATTATGTGCACATCTTGATTTGTATTTGGCTACAGCATTTTCCAGCAAATTTTTCATTCCTTCTGGCTGATTCAGTGTGCCACAAAGTACAATACACCATGGAAAATACAAGTGGAGAGTTCAGAGTTGCTTGACAGCCAACCCAGAGCTGCCGAGAAAAATCTAAATGGTGAGAAGTATATTTGCTCATGAAATTTTTGTGATTTTTAATAACTTTAACATTAGCAGCACCACGAAGAAGGATGTTCTGAATTTAAACATAAGGGATAAATTAAGCCAGTGGGGTTGTAACTGTTTATAACTATCTGAGAATCTGATCCAGGACTTTTATAGTGACAATGTAAAGTTGCTCCCCACTTTGTCAAAAGATTCAAGAGCATCTTCACCACATAAGCTTTTTTTTCAATAGAATAGTTCTAAAAGTTGTGTGTTGCTTAGCTTTAAAGGTTCAATGTGTTGCTTCACATTACTTCGGTCCAGTTCTGTGAATACCATTAAGCACAATGTTCAAAATGTTTTCTCACGAATTGCAGGGTAACCAATACCATTCATGACTAAAATGTAAATGAATACATTAGAAAGTTTACATATTCATGTTTTGTAGCTCAACCATTGCCTTCCATATACATTAAAACACATTTAAAGGAAAATCCAATAATTTGTGAAAATAAGTACTGCTTGTTTGCTTAGGTCCTGAAGCCTTCTCCCAAGTAACTAGTGATAGGACAAGAGGAAACGGGTTCAAGTTGTGCCAGGGGAGGTTTAGGCTAGACATGAGAAAAAAATTTTCACTGAAGGAGTTATCAAACACTGGAACAGGCTGCCCAGGGAGGTCGTTCAGTCACCATCCCTAGAGGTGTTTAAAAGACGTATAGATGTGGTGCTTAGAGACATGGTTTAGTGGCAGCCCTGGTAGAGTAGGGTCAATGGTTGGACTCGATGATCTTAAAGGTCTTTTCCAACCTAAACGATTCTATGATTCTATGAAAAAAAAGGAATGGGTGGAGTGGTGACATTTACTTAAAAGGGTGCATTAATTATAGGAAGAGAGAAAGTAACAGCTGGAGTTCACTTAAAACTAAGCACAAAGAAAACTTCAAAGACCTATCGCATGACTTTGAGCTCCTGTTTAGTTTACATGTTCACTCTCTAGAAGTATCTGCCTCCCTTCAGTGATTATGTCAGGAGCTTAAAGAGCTTACACTTGCAATGTATATAGTTGCATTAGATGCCTTCCAGTAGACAGTATGGTCCAGTTCTTTATGTTATTACCTCAATTCAACCAAAATGAATGAATTTGTCTTTCAAAGTACTTCAGAGAGAGAAAGTTCTATAAAAACTGTGAGATCCTTAGTAATAATAATCATGCTGGTTGAAAGGATACTCCTTTAAAATGATCTAAAATAAAAATAAGGACCTACTCTTCCACAATTGCCACATAAACAGTCACTTTTAGAAGCTGTACTGAAAGTTATAGAAAGTTTGAGCTCTTATGTTTCAGTGTTCTGTCATGCCTGATGACTATTTTAATATTTCTTTTTCTTTGGAAAATCTAGTTTGTGCTTCTAGAGCCAAAAACCTTTTAACACTGTCCGGTTTACATCCCCTGTGGGTTTTACTTGCTTTGCTTCTTTGCTTGTTGAACGATTTAAGCCTTGCTGGAGCTCTTGAACCTGTGTGTTTCCTGCAGTTTTAACTGTATCCTGTTGTGTTATAAATAATGAGTCTGGCTATGTGTGAGTTGCTGGCAAAGGCTTATCAATTTTATTGTAAGAGAAGATTCTGGGTTAGTCTGCACATTACCCTCCTCCCAGCCTCCTTGGCATTTGTAGCTGCACACACATGCATGCATAGTGGCCTGACATACTCCAGCTGGCTTGAGACAATGCTATCCCCAGGGAGTGCTGTTGCTTACCTGAGAAGTGACACTGCCAGAGCAGTAGGAAGCACAAGAGAAATACAGCTTTTCTACCACCTTTTGTGAGAGCTTCCTCGCTACCACACGTAGCTGTCTGAGGAGGGACTGAGTGAATGCAGTGAACAGCATTAAACTTCGTGCAGTACCAGAGTTTACACAGGATCTAGGGCATTTGTGCTTCCCCTTCTCCTTTTCATTCATGTGACTCTGCTTCATCTTGGTTTGCTACTTTGGGTGGAGACACTAGGTAGTTGCTTGCACCAAGCTGTGGAATGAAATGTGTCTGCCTCCTGCTTACTGTGTGGCTTAACTGAGTAATTCGTGCCAAGGACTGGTAAAGTTATAGTAGTAAATCCAGGGCTGCCATACATCTTGATTTCAAATTCAGCCCAGGTGGAATTTGAAGGGTTTGCTTTGGATTTTGGGGTGCTCAGCTACCTCGCAATCTCTCTGGGTGAGTGTCAGACAGCTGGAATTTTTGGAAGCATCTACTCAAGATGTGTGGATAAATTGTATGGTGCGTGCACAGTGAGCCCAATGCTCCTGGAGGTCTTCATCAGCTCTGAGGCATATGTACAGCTGTCACATCCAGTGGGTTCAATGCTCAGACACAAATAATTTGTACTGTACACGCACAATAGATCCAACATTTCCTGGAAGCATGGGATTTCCTAAGCCTACAGTGCATGGCCCATGTGCCTATGTTTCTTCCTGGAAAACCTTGCGCTGCCCTAGATATGTGGATTTGTTTCGTACAAAAGCAATTTGACTTAAGCAAGTGCCAACACAACAGAAGAATTTGTCACCCCTAACAATAAAAATGTGTTGGAAATGTTTAAACTGGTTGCTCACAATCAGCTTTTGCCTGCTGTTGACCATATTGAGATGCCTTTTATCCTGCCCATACCCACTGAAAATTACATCTAACAGACTCTGCCATGATCTACTCATGCCCTTAAGTCTTCAGCATTCAAAACTAGCTTACCCTCCTGTCTCTTAATCTATATGAAAAGAATTATTTTCCATTCGCTTGAAAAAAAAATGGTTAACAGAATGTGCTCTTGTGTTAATGTTCATCATTTGGGAATCCCTGCTGCCCTTTAGGAACAGCCTTGTTAGGAGAATGAAGATAAAACAGAGTCCTTTCAGATTTTGACAGACACATTGAAGCCATGTAGTGCACCGTCTCCATCGCATCGGGCCAGCACTGAAGTGATGTGATTGCCAGTGTGGAAGAGAGGTCTGGGTCATGTCCCCAAAGGTCATTGTTGCCAGCAGGCAATACCTAGAGAGTATATTCCCTGCACTCCCCTAGCTCAAAGGGTCTGATTGTGAGAGCCCTCACACTGAAACGCACAAACAGAGAGAGATTCTTCTGCAATCTCCATGTTCAGCCGCAGAGCGGTCACAATGTGGCCCTTGTTCCAGACAGGGGACTTCTGTACCGCTTATGAAAAAGTTGCATAAGAGAGAGCTGAAGAACCCAAGGTGAAATGCATTTTTAAAAGCTGGCAGGTAACACTGGCAGGCAAACTCTACAGCTGAATTGCTTAACTCCTGTCAGCACCTTGATGAATTGCAGATGAGTTATAAATAAATAAATGAAACAATTTTAATTCCTTTAAATCTTACGCATCTTTTCTCTTTTAAGTCTTTAAATCTTAAGACTCACTAAGCAAGCCATTTTGCTCCAAAAAATGTTTTGTGGAGACAGAAAAGCATCTTTAGAAGTAAAATTAATAGTTGACAGAAGCATATTTTGTAGAATGTTTTGTAGAATACAAAGTCATGCAAAGTACTGAATTCTTGTGTTTTCAAGTCTAGCCGATACAATAAGGTGATAACTCAGCTTATTTTCAAACCCACCTGTGTAACACAGAGCAATGAGATTCATATGATTTTGGAGTTCTGCTAGGAAACAGGATGAGAAAATGATTAATGAAATAAACTCCTATTCTGCTTCTCACTCAAATACTCCGTTACAAGGGATGCTGGGTGACGCCTCCATGAAATCAATGAGTATGATAGGTTAAATATTTGCTGCGCTAGACATCAGAGAAAGGACAGGGCAACTTCAGGATTCACTGCCTACAACGTGCCTAACATCTGCAAGATAATCAGAAACAGAAGTGTGCAGACAGAATTGGGGGGATATTGTCTGAGATACGCCCCTCTCTGTGAGCAGAAGCCACCAAGCATGGAAAGAAGGAAACAAGTGGGCAGCAAACAGTGCTGGAACAGGGTCGCCAGGAAGGAACTAGAAGACAAGAGATTTGGGGCAAGAGTGAACTGTGCCATGAACTGTGCACAAAGATACTATTTCCAATCACCAGACCCTTCCTTTGCCTGGATTTTGAATACATTTTATAAAAGAAAAAAAAGAGAAATATTGGCACATAACTGATTCCTAACATTTCAGAACAGAGAAAAATATAGCTCTTAATAAAGAGCAATAAATTTTGTTTCCCTGTCAATGCAAGCTACCATCCCCTTTTTTACATTTGGGAAGAGCTGAGCAGAGAGAGTAATTATTTTTGTCAGAAGTTGCTGAATTGTTATGACAAACTGAAGAATAGAAAGATCTGGGTACAGGAAACAACACCGTACTCTGCCACTGTTGTGGTTTTCAGGTGCTACTGACTTCACTGGATTAAGTGGCTATACTGACAGAATAATTGCAATATGAAAAGGTGGATCTTAGTCCTAAAATGACCGGGACAATTTGCTTCCTTCGTCTTCCACATTCCTATAAATGGGACTAATTGTGGTGAAGCAGGTTCAGGACCCACTGAATGAAATGAAGCATAATGACCCACAAGAGCAAGATGTCCTGTCTCTCTGTGTAAACAAGGATAAAATGCTGGTTTTAACGACAAGATGGCTTTATTACTCCAGTTTGTTTTATGGATTCTTTACCACCCATTACTTAATTAAACTGAAAACACAAGCCTGACTTTATCATTAGTCAGCCTGTGAGCAATCATTAGATGTTACTGAGCCAGCTCTTCGTGAGGTTTGACAAACCTTCACTTTGGGGGTAGGATAAGAATTGGTTATTGGATTTGGCTTGACTATCCTGAAATTGATATGGGCTGTCAGACCCTGAACAGCACGCTTCTGCATGCTATATGGAACATAAAATATATGTTCAGTGGGCCCGGTTTGCTATTGCATTTCATCAGTGTTATAAACATACACCAGGGCAAAACTGGAGTCACACACAGTTGAATCAGCCTCCTTGTGCCCCATGGAAATACTCTGCTTCTTTGCAAAAATCTTTCCACAGAAAGCTTTCTACATTATATCATCATATTTCTCCTTACTGGCACGCTTTAGCACTTTTTCCTGTGACCAATATCCAGTAATAGAGGTGTTCTTTGATAACATTGGCCATTCTAGTATACTTTTCCCTTCTTTCTTTTCCCTTCCTTTTTCAAGGGTTTGGGTTTGTGTCTCTGTGGCTTTTTTCTTTTTTTTTTTTTTTAATTCCACCCTGAAAACAATTTCAGCTCATTCAGTAAAGTCACTGTAGTTTTTGCTCAGTGCTTTAAGGTTTGTCCTTCTCTCCCAACATTTTCCATCTGGGAAGCCAGGATCTGAGATCCCTCCTGTGTTTAATTTAGTCAGCCTTTCAGATTAGCTCACCACTGCCCATGTGTGTGAGGGAGCAAATGAAACTGAGCATAAGCTTCATGATTGCTACTTACCTAACAAGACTGGCTTTCAAATTTTCTGTAAGAATAACAGATCAGGCTCAGTGAAAAAAAATTATTCTTGTAAACTTTTCTACAGACACTGAGAAAAAGAGCAAACAAGCTAGAAAGCCCTGAGGTTGAAAAAGGTATCAGGAACATAGGTTTTCTGCTAGGAGAGTTCCCAGGCAACAGGCAACTTGGGCTTGTGGAGCTATTTCTGAGACAGGCAGGCAGCTTGCTGAGTCAGTGCTCATTCAGTGTCCTTCAAGAATGAATTAAAAGTGGTGAAGAATATGCTTTGCTTCCTCAGTAGGATTTTTTTTTTTTTTTTTTTTTTTTTTTTTTTTTTTTTTTTTTTTTCCTGAGACTGTTTTGAGCAGCTTTGGCTGGAGGAAATGGAGACAACTGCCATTATCACATAAAGGCAAAACCACTTCCTCCAGGACAAGAGCCACAGGTATATGGGTCAAAACACCAGTTGGAGGTCTTTTCAAACATGTGAG
The DNA here is from genome assembly GCA_013397275.1 of Burhinus bistriatus. Lineage (NCBI taxonomy): Eukaryota > Metazoa > Chordata > Aves > Charadriiformes > Burhinidae > Burhinus > Burhinus bistriatus. The sequence goes on along the minus strand of VYXH01003282.1, from coordinate 118,103 downwards.
CTTTTAATAGGCAGACTCAGAATAATTGCAGAAGGTTTGTACCAGACCACCTGGAAGCAAGCTTCAGCTGTTTACCAATAAGGATAAAGCACCTCTGCCTAACCTTTCTTGTTACAGGAATTTTACACAGCTTGACTTAATCCGGGCTGAGATAACAAGCCTCATATATGAGGTTCTCAGGAGACTTTGTTCAGCTGATTTTCCAAATAAGTTCTGTGTTTTTTAATTTTGTTGTAAATGCATGGTAATTACCCAGGAACCTTAGATGTATTTGGTAAATCTGGTTGTCACAGCAGTTGTTGCCATGCTACATGGTCTGTTTTGCATTTAACTTTTTGGTATGATAATATTACAAAATAGCATACTCACTGTGGGGAGAAAAGAAACAACCCGCCAAGCCTCTCTCTTCCTAATATGGTGAAATAAAAAGCCTTGGTTTGAGCTAGCTGAAGTGCTGATGGAGTCAAAGCCCAAGGATCAGTCTGGTGTGGTGCGTGAAGGGCACGAGGGTCATGGTCAAGTTTCACACTGGGAGGGCAGGAAATGTTTAAATTCCCTGACCATGACTAAAAGATGGGAGCCAGTGATGCTATCAGGGAAAAAGCCCTCTCCTCGTACCAGCACGTGTTTGATTCCCAGCTGACGAGAGCATTCCTCCCTATCATTGCTGGTGTGGGAGCTCTGGGCTGTGCTGTAGAGCAGATATAGGGACTTATTTTTTCACGAAGGTTTGTACGGAGCAGAGATATGGATTGCTGAGTGGGCAGCAGCATGGGGGGCGCAGGCAGAGCCCCAGGGCACAGAGGAGGCTGGGGTGGGAGAGGAGCACCCTTGACACCAGGCCTTGGCCTCTCTCTCTCTGCTTGCACAGTGCCCGGTGAAAAGGGGCCCCAAACACCATTAAGAGCGCCAGGAAGTTTTGCCTTTTTCCTTATTTGTGCTATCACCTTTTAAACAAAAGAGCGCAGCTTTTCACAGCAGTCAGCAACTGGCTGGCGGGAGCTGTTTCCCCCGTCCCCACCAGCTCCCAGCTGAAGAGGTGGGATTTTTCTGGGTGCTCCTCGGGCATTCTACTTCCACTGGTTACAACCTCTGCTTGGGGACGCTCGGTACAGTACTAACTCATAATACTTAAGCCCTGTGAGACTTGCTTTTATTTTTATTTTTTTTTCCCTTGCTGATCCAGGGAAGAAAGATAGGTGAATCCATAAAAAAAAAAGAGGCCGCCACTTCCAGATTCGTAATTACAGTAACTATGATTTATCAGGTACCCCAGTAATCCGAGTCTTTGCAAACAAAAGCCCACTGAAAAGCTAGCATCTCCCCAGAGGGAGAGCTACATGGAAAGCACTCAAATAGCTGTAATCACACTCGTGTCACAAATTCTTCTCAGATTTGGCAATCGTGGCTTGTTCTAATTAAAACAGTAACAGTTTCAGCGCTATGTTTAAAAGCAAACGATCATTTGCTCTTTATGAGGAAAAAATGGATAGAAACACTGAAGAGAGGTAGCACTTCTCTTCCTGGAGGACGTGTCTCCACAGCACCATGGTACATTATCTTCTGCTGAAACATTGCCACCCATCAGAAAGCTTTGCTTCCCAGCAGCTGACTGTGAGCACACAGGCAGGTTTGGCAGCTGAATCGTCTGTATGACACCTCCCTATGTTCAAACAGGGGGCAAAGGCCTGAGCTTTGCCCCTTTAAATCACCGATAATATCCACAGCTGTGTTTGTTGTGCTCCATCCTTTCCACCGCGGCCCCCCCCATCCTTGGGCTCAGACCTAACCCAGAAGGCATGGCCTGGGACCACCCAGATGAAGCGAGGAGGCTCCAGGAGCCTTGGGGAAGCAGCCAGCCTTTTGCTGGCAAGGAGGGATGCAGCAGAGGCACCAGTGCAAAGGCGGGAAAGCACATCCAGTCGGCGTTGTTAAATAATATATTGTTTACACATCCATTACGAAAACTTTGACAAGGAGGGAAACACTGAAAAGGAAGTATCTCTTTTTTCAGTGGAGTAAGAGTGATGCCTGTGGTTTTAAACAAAGGCTTATTGGCAGGATGGTGCCATAAAGAAAAGGAAGAGAAAGGGAAACTGCATTTGAATTAATTCAGATAAGTGAAGGCCAGAAGACCTTATGACAGAATTTTCCATTAATTCCTGTAGTCTAGCTCTGCCGTAATTACGTTACCTCCTGACTCCTTTGTACAAATATTGTTATGATTAGTATTACTGTTTACTGTAACTACTGTTAATTACACTTACAAAAGCTTCTTACAGTATTGCAATCGTAATAATGTGAAAGAGCAAAGTCAGACAAGACTTTTGTGGTAGGTATTTTACAAGATTTTGTATGAACTTGTATAACTGTCTTCAGCTGCAAGAATTTACAATGGGAAAAGACAAGAACAAAGGAGTAAGGAACAGACTTCTTTGTTTAGATTCCATCACTCTATTGAACTGTCACTTGAAATTTGATTTTTACTGAATCATAATTTTTTTTGAACCTGTGATCAAAACCTTCTGTTTGGCTTTAAACGTACTATTTCATGTCAAAGACAAATTTTGTTAAGATTTCATTTATTTTAATTTCATTTTAAAAATGGATTATTTTTGAAAGGATTTTCAAATAACAGTTAATTATTCTTCTGAATTAAAATATTTCAAGTTTTTAATTCTTTTCTGGATCCAAGATGAGTTTGTAAAATATTTCAGGGTTCCCAAGTCTGATTATTTATCCCCAAAGAGGTTTGCACAGAAGCATTTTAGTCAGCAAGCAAAACACAAAGGGATAGAAAGAGAAACTGAGGCACAAATAAGTTAAAATATTTTTCCAGTGTCTCATTAGATGGGTATCATCAGAGTTAGAAACAGAAATTGCATCTCCTGAGTCCCCCTCTAGGGTGTAAAGCTCTAAAGGCTATTAAAGAGATAGATTATTAAATGCAAAATAAATTTCCAGCCGTAACAGTTACAAGCAACAGAGATCATGAAGACCACCAGAACTGTACACTCGGCCTCTAAAGCCTTGTTCCCTGCTCCCTGGTACAGTCACGGTTGAAGACCTAGCTGTGTGCTTTGTCTGCGTGGTACAAGTTAGCATGGCAGAAAGACAGAGTATTTTTATTTTCATCTCTATCTCTTTTCAGAAAGTCTCTCCCCCGTTGTCGAAGAATTAACAGGATGCTTTCCAATGAGTCGGCACCTCCTCCTGCATTCAGTCGCTCCAACTCACAGGCCTCCATGGACAGCACCTCCATGGAGGACTTCTGGTGCGAAGTGGAAAGCATCAAGGAGAGCAGTGAAGATGGATCTGAAGAAGCAACGCTCTTGGAGTTCAAACCTGCTGATGGTGAGCACACAAACACCACTTCTTCCTCACACTTTGGCTTCGCCTTGTCTCTGTTGTGATGCCCTGGTCTCCTTCCTACTGTCATCCAGTATGAGCAAAAGTGCTAGGTTGGGTGTATGATCGTTGTAGCTCTACTGCCGACCGTCGCAGTCAACATACGAGAGATCACTGGAGAGAAACAATAATCCAATCTGGTTTATGCACGGGGGTGGGTAATTGACTTCTGAAGTAGTTTTTTTTGCACCAATTTCATATGTACTTCAGGAGGAGAGATATGGTGTAATCAGAAGAGAGAGACACTAAATGAAAACTTCATCTTCTGCATTAAATAAAATAAATGAAAATATATAAAAGGACCAAAAAGTTCATTTAGTATACTGGAATTTTCAACTTCCTGGCTTTCAGTGGGATATAATACAGAAGTTATGAAAATCTTGAAGCAGGTTTTAGTTAGATACTGTTTGCTGCTGTCAGAAATTTGGTAACAGCCTGTTTCTCTGAGATAGTCCAATTTAGAAGTAGTTCAAGGAGCAATTAGAAAGAAGTCTGAATAGATGGATGCCTACATTATTCACACTCCCCACTTGTCAAAATTCATTCATCACTTGCACAAATTATGCTGAAGGTATTACTACCTCATTCTGTTACCTTAATGTTTCCCCCTCTCCTTTTTCGTACTGTATTTGGAAAAGCATGTAATAGTCTGCACTAGCTTGTTGTTAGATGATTTGTTAGATGATTAGCAGCTTTGTGTTAGATGATTTGATAACATCTAGAACAGCAGTTCTCTTTTTTTTTTCCGGTTATGACCCGGCTTACAAATGCATTATATTGTGCAACCCAAAATATCATGTGTTACTATAGGATGAAACTGAATTTCTTTTGAGGCCATGACCCACTGATAACTGCTGCAACCCTTCTGTGGATCAGGGCCACTAATCTGGTAACTACTGATCTAGGGATAGATTTTGAAACAATGGTGTGTTCTTTCCATACAATTATTAACACGAGTGACGATGTATTTTTCTTACCTTGACATGCATAGGGATGTCATTAATTCTGCTACCAGGAAGAAGGGTGAAAAGGGGGAAAGGGTGCTAGTTTATTAAGCAACCATATATGTAACCAATCATGATAAGTATCCCACACAGAGGTATCTAGCTCCAACCATGTACCATTTCCATGGGGAACACCTCCCACTCACTAGTTTCCAGGTAGGGTTCTCCTGGAAGCAAAAGGAGAAGACCTTTGTTCACCAAAAGTCTCGGTCTGCTATGAGGGTTATGGTCTGGCAGCTTAAATCCAAAGTGCACTTCTCTAATAAAAAGAAATCAAAGTGTAACATTGAAACTTTATCGTTATTGTTATGGGAAGGCAGAAAACCAATCTGCCTCAATCAGTTTGACCTTATTGGGAAAATTCCTGTCTGATCAGGAAGACCCCAGAAAGAGATTGTGAACCTCTTGGTGTCTCCTTCATGCAATTGTCAGCATGAACTGGGTGTCCCTGACTTGTCTGCATGGTCAGGGGAACGTCACATATCTGTGAGTTACCAAGTTAGTAGGAGAAGTTAGTAGGACAAGGCAATACAGGAGCCCATTTTCCACATTCTCAGAAACTTTTCCATCAGTTTCATCATGGCTGAGCTAAATCTTCACAACAGTGCTAGTTCTGCTGCAGGCCCATGTTAACTTTTGTCTGATTACACCTCATTACATCGCATTGATTTTTTTTTCCCCTCTGTCCGGAATTAAAAATGAGACTGCAAGGTAAAATACAATACATCTCCACACTCCATTTACCTTCATACTGTTGTTTTAAACACATATATATTGCATACATCCACACCCAACCAGGCAGTGTTTGTTCTAGTTATTAACTTCAGGAATATATTCAGTCTGGGATTATAAATCTTGGAAATAACAGTGAATTCTATTAAGCTCCTAATAGGATAATACTCCTTGCCAAGGATCAAAACACTGAAAATCAATGTTGAAGTCCTCAGGGCAAAAAAAACCCCAAATATTCGTCACTCTTTTGAGTTGTCTTCGAGAGAAAGAGGTGCAGAATCCTTAAGAAGGAAGCCAAAGGGTGATAGCAGACAGGCACCACTGATGTTGTTGAAACCAAAAAGTTTTTTTTTTCCAGACCACACATGCAAGGGGAAGACATCAGCACACTTACTCTGTTGACGTTAGTAACTAAGGTCAAGAAAGAACAGAAGATCATAACAAGTGATACAAGGGATGAAAATGTAGGGGAAAAGGAAGTCATGGGGTATTTAAGATGGCAGTGATGTGCAGAACTGCTTTGACACTTAGTGTTACAAGGCTGGGATGCTGTGAGTTATTTGAGGTTATATCTGGAACTCAAAGAAAGGCACACCTCTTTCCTGGCAATCTCTATGAGAAAAAGAGAATTACTAACCAGAGGGAACCCTCTTGATTATCTCTTTGTCTTCTGGTGGAGCATAATCAAACACAGTATCAAGACCCTGCTGTATAAGTAGCTACCACTATAAAAATAATGTTTTGTAAAACAACATGTTTTTCTTTCAGCCTTTATTTAAACCTGTGTGTCATAAAATTTTGAGGTTTTTTTTAATGCAAAAATTCCTTCTCTTTAACAATTTTACTCCTCTGGTTGTTGTCGTTATTTCTTAGTCTATTGTTTGTGAGCAGTTGGAACAGGAAAAGGGCAATAGCCAGAGAAAACAAGTCACAAGGGTGGCTGGTAAGCAGGCACAATTTCATGTCTGCTTTACTATTTTTCATAGCATCATGAAAGCCAAGTTTGATTAAAAACTAAATTCTTGGAAAGAATATGTCAGGACAGAAGCCAAAATGAATATAATTAAGAAACTGGAACATGAATGGATGTGGCTAGAGCAGCGGCACACAGAAATGAGACCTTGTTAGAAAGAAGAGTGAGGACAGCAGAAGAACCATTGGTTCAAAGCTTACAAAGGAGGGAAAGGAACATCCTGTCATCCTATCTGTGGATGCAGAAAGGTTCTGAGCAGAGAAAAGGTGTTTCACAGGATACAGGGCTGGTCACGCCCCATCTAACAGAAAGTAGGTGGTTTAGAAGCAGATATTTTTGTAGAGCTTTGTAAAGAGACAAGGCAGTTAATGAAGTCAGTGGAGGCACATGCGTAAGATGCTTTCACTTGTCCTTACGGTCCAGCCCTGTAATTTTCTTTTTTGTGTGTCTAACTGCCAAAGTGCAGCAAACTGGTATCTATCAATCTGCCTGCATTCTTTTGTCAAGAAGAGGCAATAAAGGGAGAGTGGAAATACCAACCTGCCATTAAGACCAGTGCTGGGACAAGAACAATAAGTGCATTCACTAGTTGTTTTATAGAACATGCTGCAAATTAATCCATTTCCTGTTTGACATGTTTATCTGTAATACCTTTTCTTCAGTCAAAGCTGGAATGCAATTATTGTCTTGTCTCAAGGAGCGTATTGCTGAACTAGGATTGTTCACAGAACTAAACTGAAGGCCCTCAAAATCTCCTCTGTGAAGAGAGATTTTAAAAGACTATGACTGTTACTTTAAAAAGCAGACAAATAAAAAGGCAATGACAGCAAAGTTTAAAATTACTAAATGATTTAGAGAAAGTAGACTGGGAGCTTCTTCCTGTCATACAGTGACAATGGATATAAATTTAATGTAACAGGTAGCAAGCTGAAACCCTTTATTGAGACTGTGTAGCAAGGGTTTGGTAGTGGGGGGTGCTGCAGGAGTGACTCTGTAAGATGACAGAAGCTTCCCCCGTACCCAATACAGCCAGGAAAGAAAAGACTTTTTCACACAGTGCATAATCTCACTATGGAACCAGTTGCCATGTTGAATCAGTTGAGAAGCAGGTATTGAACAGGATTCAAGAAGATATTAGTCCCTAATCAAGATATGAAGAAATTCTGGGGTATAGAGTGCTAGCCAGTCTTTAATTATTATTAGAAATCAGGATGATACCTGGCATGCAAGGATAGCTGTTTCTGCATCTTCCACCCCTACCTGACCACTTTGACATCTACCCTACCCGACCCTTGTTCTTTAGTGAGTAGCTCTGGCTCTTAACCGCCTTGTTCAAAACAGGCTATTGGACTAGGTGAACATCACACTTCTCTCCGTGCGGCATCTTCACTGGGTGTCTGATTTCCAGCTGACTTTGGCATCTTAAATCTCATCTTTAGTGTGCAAACACGTTATTCTATTGTATACACCACTTCAGTATTTTTGCTTATTTTAATTGGAATACCAATTTAATTTCGACCTGTGAGATGGTTTCATCCAGTACAACGTGGTATAAATAGTAACCAAGGCAATTTACATTCTTGAATCAATGAGTTTTTAGCAACCTTGCTGTGTCAGGCTGAGCACTCTACTGCCTTCTTCACACGAGTGTGTTGATGCACAGGTTAAAAATACCTCTTCTGTTCTTCTCCTAAGCCTCTCCTGTGCAGAGATTGCCAAACTGAAAGTTGACAGTATGTTGTTAAAACTAAATTAACTTACACTTCTGGCCTAAGAAAGATTGGAAGTGGCAATCCTCCATGCCACCTCCCTTCCTTCAGCACCCTCTTCCTCCTGTGCCAGGCCTGGTATCACACTTTCTTCCTCTGCAGAAGGGGAGCTGGAGGCAGAATGGCTGCAAGATGTAGGTTTGTCTACGTTGATCTCGGGAGCTGAAGAGGAGGACGGCCAAGCCCTGCTGTCCACTCTGACCCGAACTCAAGCTGCCGCCGTACAGAAGAGGTACAACACCTACACTCAGACCCTGAGGAAGAAGAACAAGCACACAGTCCGGGATGTGCGAGACATCTTTGGCACCAATGACTCTTCTGTAAGTAGCCAATGCACCCTAGCAAATGCTTTTGAGCTTAATTTTTATGCTTTTTGCAAGTAGCTCGTCAAAGCTTCTACCAGACAGCAACCCTTTTCTGCTGACAATGTACAGACAGCCAGTAGCAGTACCTGACACTAAGTCCAGACTTTTAATGCTGTATTTACGACATTTTGAGAGGAAAGGAAGAAACCAAACAAAATAGATGGTGCACAGGTTTGCAACTAACCCGTAACATAACATTATATCTGTTGCCAGCCTTCCTCCTGCAATCTCCTATCAAGACTAACATTTACTCCCTTATTTTTTGGAAATTGGTGAGTTACTCTTGGCAGCTATTCAAATTTTTGCTGGCTTTTGGGGACACTTGCTATTTACTCAGCAGTCTCAGTGGTGAAGTAAAACTTCTCTAATGAAGCAACTGGGGTTCAAACATGCATAAGCAATTAAACACCTGCTGGCATGATTGCAACTGGTACGCTGGCAGTTACATTTCACTTCTGTAGCAAATGAAAATCTATTAACTGTTCATTTGCTTCATGGCTTCAGAAATGAGCATCGCCTCTGGTGGTTTCATCCATTTTTCCCTGAGGATAGCTCTAAACACACCAATTCCTATCCCTACATGTATTGATTTTGGTGAATGCAATCAACTGTGCGAGTTTAGTCCAATGCTCAAAGCAACACGCATGACTTTACATATGTCACTCATGATATCTTAAATGGGAGTCAACATTAAGCTCACAAGCTCACCTTTGAAATTAATATTAAAGTTCTTGCCATTACGAAACTCTAAGAAACGCTTTTTCATTATGAAATTGTTTTATCCTTTGCTATTGGTCCTACCTTCTCCTCAAGGCTTGGCATCCTGGATGAATTTAAAACAAAAAATTGGGAGATAAAGTTGTAGCTGCATAGTTATATTGAAATTACAAAGACATAATGGTTGGGGAGTTAACTTATTTGTCTCCAAATTAAGTATCTGGGATGTTTTGAACCTCTTGCACATATGCCACAACTATATCCAGAAGCATCCAGTAGTTTCCTGTGGGCAGACTTTCTTGCATGAGAAATCCTCAGACATCTTTGCATGAACATTAAAGAGTTGATGGCACTTCTTATTAGATTAGCACAATTCTCCCATTTCAAGTATCTGTAAACCTTAATATGTTTAAATTTTTTTAAAATTTCAATAAAGCCTAAGTTTCCTAATAAATTTCAACCAGCCAAATAAGTGTTGTACTTGTTCTCTCAGATGGGCACATTATTGATCTGATTTTGGCCTGCTTATTTTTCACCTCTGTTTCTCACTTGCTAGAGGAATCAGGAGCTTCAGAGCCATTGCCATTTACTTCCTCTGAAATTCAGTTCACCTACTAGTTCTGCATTTTGAAAGTCTGAAAGATAAGACTGAAAAAGTAATTAAGACTTCCAATTCTTCTTCCCACAAAAATATGCAGTTCTGCAGGATGCTTACCTAAATGTTAAACACAGACACACAAATACAGCTCCAGAGCACACCATCACCTCCCTCCAAAGGGCTGCAGAACAGATTCTATTTCTAAAAGCCTGCAAGGTTCCCAACACTCTTTGGGCATCCCCATTGACCATTGCCCCTATCTCTGCTGCTAATTATGGGATTTAGAAAGTTTGTCCTAATTACCAGCTCCTCAGGGACAGGTGCATTGCCGAGGGGAGGGAGGTGGTGTGTGCCAAACTGGGAGTTTCCTGAGCAGCCCTTTGTAAGTGGGTGTCAGCTGAAGCAACCCTTCACACTCTGCTGCCTCTCCAGGCACAGCACCACAGCTATCAGTGAAACTTTGTGAGGAATCAGTTTTGGAAAGCGATCTGGAATAAAAACCACCCAGCCAAAAAAAAGGAAAGCAACAGGAAACAGGGTGGGGCAAATCTTTTCAGCAAAGCTGCTGAAGAAAAGCTGGTAAAAAGACTGCTTGAAATGATGTGCAGGAGTTTTGCTTACCCATCCTGTTTTTCAGGTGGGAATGGAAGAAGTAAACGGGTTGCAAATAGCAAAACAGCTCTAATTGCTTCACCTAACTCTATAATCCTCCCCATTAGGAGGATGGACTTACATCTTCTTCCCAACAACTTAGGCAATTACAGAAGCCTAGAGGGATGGGTCACAGGAAGGATTACTCTCTTCTGTGGCTAATGATGACAGAAAAGGTGATTATCTCACTAGGATCACCTGAGATGAGATTTCCTGAACGACTGAAGAAGCGTAGATAGTGGCCATCCAGAGGGGTGGGGAAGATAGATTTGCCCTAGTTTCTTTTCTCCATTCTGAAAAAAACTGCTTGCTAGATATTTTGCTATTACTGCCTGGTGGCCAGTGTCTGTGCGGGTCAACACAGAGCAAAGGGTGCTTTTTCCTCACCCTGCCTTGAGGTCTGTCCCCTCAGGGCAGGAGTGTTCCCTCAACAGCCCGAGTGGACTGCAATGAAAGGAAATGAAGCCATATCTCCTTTTTCAGGGGGTTGTGGCTTGTTCTTTTCTTTTTCTGCTGACCACCCTGGATAGGTACTGCGATCCCAGGCACAGAATGTGGTACCTGCGGTACCTCGCCCCTCCGAGGGTGATGCCTTGGTGGAGCAGCCTGCCCCAGCTGAGGTGCCTCTGCTTTTCTTCAGACAGGCCTACAGGCAGCAGGCTCGACTGACAGCCACACAACAGAGATTTAAATTGGATGATTTATTAATCACAGTGGCCTGATTTTCCTTACTGCTGGTACCCCGCTGCTTCCATCAAAAGCTATCGGCTCTGCTAGTGCTCAAAGCCTAGAAAAATCAACAACAGAATACAAATTGGGGGGGAAACATTGATTTTATTATTGGAGGGAGGAAACGAAGCATCATGCTCATTAACCGCCCAACCCTGTATGTTGTGATCAGCTAAAACTCTTCAAGAGTTTTAGGAGCATTTTACTTGAGCAATGCATGAGAAAATCATGTCCTAATTAAAGAAGAATCACTAACTAACCCAGAGCCGTTTGCATGAAAAGGCATTTGTGATGATAGCGCTTGGAAATACGAGTATATCCAAAGCATGGGCAACTTGTATCCTGACCAGAGCTATAAGGCTATCCTCCTTTGCCTTTATTTCCCTTAACTGCAGAGCTGACAATAGAATTTGGTCACTTTGGTGCTCCAATTATTTGTTTTTACATCTTCTACAATGAGGGTAGCTACTAAAGAACTATCTACCTCATCTCCATCTTTTCCTTGCTCTTCTGGTTTCCTCTTCCCATTGGAAATTCCTGCGTACATTATGCCAGTAAACACTGGGCTCATTTTTAGTATCGGATAATGAGAACTGTTTAATGAATCACTTTCAGTCAGAAATCAGGATATGAGAAGTCTTGCCTTCACTGGAGCCCCAGCCAAATGAATAAAGCTGTCCCGATTTAGTTAAGGACACAATTTGACTCTTGGCCTTTCACATTCATTAAGACACAAGCTTCCAAAGTTTTTTAATCTTCTTTTTTACTAAAGAAACAATCTGGATCTTGAAAATTCATGCCTTAAAAAGGCTTTATTCCCAGTCTTCCCTTTCTTTGTATCATATTATCCTAAGATTAAAAAAAGAGGGGGGAGGAAGGATTGTTGGTCCTGTTTGGGAGAGATTTTCACAAAAGAGACAGAGATTTGGCTTCTTTATACACTCTCCCTGTGAAGGCTGGGAAATGAGACCAAGAATACGATTCTTTTAGCTACCCCTGATATTGTACGTGCTTCATGATATTAATTTGCCACAGGCTAGAGCAGCCTGCAGGCCCTTGCAAGCGCTGCTGCCTGTGAGGCAGAGCTGTGCTCTCAGCTCCCCTCCACCAGCTCCACAGCGCTTAGCCAAACCTGGTTGCCACAGCTGCATCGCTATTGATTTCACCCGTGTAACAAAGCTGGAAGGATTTATTTTTTTTCTTAATAAACTTGATTCGCTGTAAATCTATGCTGAATAGTGTTCGCAGGGTCAGACACATTGAGCAGGGAAAGCCAGTTGCTAATGTTTACCATTAATTTCTCCATCTGGAGCTTAACCACCAGAACAGCTACTTTTATGCTTGATTTTCCCAAATTCCTGAGGCGAGTTTAACTGTCCCCTTCACTTCCATACTCCCACCTGAAATTTATCTCACTTCTTTATGTCCTAAAACGTTTTGTGTAAATGTTGTGGGATTTTGTCATAAAAGCATCCCAAAGTTCTCCTTTTAAAAAAAACCCACGGTCCTTATAGTCTTCTGGCAGAGGAAGTCCATGTGACTCAAATCCTGCTTGCTATCAGGTTTGCAGGCCATTGAATGTACTCTCTCAGGAGATATTTTATTCACGTTACATGTGACTTTGTTACCCAAATAGCTGAGGATAAGACTGAATAAAACAACTGCAACATTATTTCAGGCTTCCAATTGGAAGAGCTGCCCGTCTTTGAAGTATCTGGCATTTTTTAGCAGCTTGAATGCTGCTCCAGTGCATTGGCTACAAATGGGGAAGACAAAACTTCTGCCCCAAGGCATTGCTGTTTGTTGATAAACAGCCGATTTAGCAATTTAAAGAGCAATTTAAAGAGCAGCTGTTCTGGGCTTATCCGGGCCCTCAGCTGCAGGTTCAGCTGGAAAGCTGGGGCAGCTCCATCAGGCTCACGGGCGTGAGGCAGCAGGTTTAAGAAAGGGGGGCTCCAAGGGCTCCCACCAGGATGCAAAGACAGGTGAAAAAATGCAAGGCTGGTTTGGGGCATCATAGTTGTTTTCACTGAGTACCCTTCAGAGTATTTTTTAAATCCCTGACTTTTTTTTTTTAACTCAAGAACGTGCAGATAAGCTGCTACTGCCCCACGTACGCACACTCAGATTTGTCTTTATGATGAATCGCAAAACTGCTGAGAACAAGGGCAAAACTCAGCTGCCTAAAAGAGGTGACAGTGCTTGAAAGTCACCCCCTGGATTTCAGAGCCCCTTGTCTGCTGTGCCATACATGCTTCCCCCATTTTCACATAGAGCAGAATGATTTCTGGAGCAGAAAGAAATGAAGTTGACTATAGAAAAGGTCTTTTTTCCCAAAAAAACTGTTTTTTCAGTTCACTGATGAAGTGTTAGTATATAACCTATGGGAGGACAGCCATCCGTTAATAATTTACTGGTGCTCAAATCCTGAAAGGGGTTGAACAGCTTGGTTTCTGACAGGTGCTTGGGAGCAGCGGATGCTTGACATGTGTCAGAGAGTCCTCAAAAAGATTTGTGGCCAAAATGATTAAAAGCAGGATGGATTACAATTTGACAAGGACCTTTCACTTAGTACAATTATGTACAGCAATTTACTTTGCTAATTTCAGTCTTTATATAGGACAGGACTCATTAGCTACAGCAAGCTGCAATATTACTGATCTCAACATGATCCAAATCTGTGCAGCCTAGGGAAGATTAATTCTCAGGCTTGGCTATGAAAAATGTGCTCTGGCGAATCACTACAGGTTGTTCAAAGTTGGCAAAAGAGTGTAAGCTGAGAATGATAACGCTGTTGCTTAAACTGTAGCAGTTTCTGTCCATAGACGTTTACCTTCACTGCAGTCTGATCATTTTTCCTTGCCTATCAGCCCACATTTGAGACAGTTCCAGTGTCACCAGTTCCTTCTAATGGTATCCAGCTTCCTGGGCAGAAGCCAGTTTGGAAATCAGTTAGCTGTGAGTATGCCAATGTGTAACCAGTGTTCACTTCCTCCTAGGAAAATGATAGACAGAAAGATCCTTTTGTGATTCTGAGGTTAGTCCCCTCTTTCGCGTTGGGGCCATGCTGTATGTATTTCCTTAAAATTGTTGTCAGCTTATTGTCATGCAGGAACCAAAGTTTCCCATTCAAGACTGGTGTTGTACAGACACAGATTGCTGCCCTTGAGCCATTGGTGTCTAAAAAGTACTCATCATTGCAAGGCTGGGAATGTAAAAATAACCTCTGAAAAACACGATGCAGAATTTGTCCACAATATGTCAGCAGTGTATTTTCTTGTTGCAAATTGTGACAAGAAAGATGTATATTTCCTTCACATTTCTTCTCCAGTACTGCAGAAATTGTGTGTTAGAAATTTACCATTTTTCTGGTTCTGCCCTATTATTCTGGACTACTGCCAGTGTTAGTTTGGACATCCCTTAAACACTTTGCCCTGACAGTGACTGGCAGCGCTAATGAAAATGATAGTGCCTGGATAACTTTCAGCAGCCTTCCACGGGAATGTATATCTTTTATTTTGAAAGCTCTTCCCATCACCATTGTTCAGGGCTTAACTAAAGGGATATCAATACCTGAGTTTCAAAACTGGTCTCTTAGATGTTTAATTCTGGATATAGTGCCACAGACATTTTCCTTGGTTGCAGAAGCTGCTCTGCTGATACCTGTGCTCTGCAAGTAGTTGTACTAGAACAGACAGGGAAGCAAATAGCTAGGGGTACCATGAACAGTCTGTGGTCCCAGGTCCAAGGATGGAAAGAGAGATGGAAAACATCTTAAATGGCTTGGCCATTAGGTAACGTCTAAGGCCACAGTTCAGAAGCCAGAAGCCACTTAATAACACACTTAGCTTTTTCAAACCGTACTTGCAAAACAAAGTGCACTGCAAAAAATGTTTAAATCACTGTATCTCTAAATGCAATGATTCAAAAATCATGAGGCATGCACATGTTTACAAAATGTGTAATGCTTTTTCATTCAATTTCTGATTTCCATGGCTTTTGAATGCACTTGGGTCATGCTACTGAACTATTCTCTGCAGTCCTGGGGGCTGAAATTTTACTTCACTTCCAATTAAAATTATGATTCTTTTCCAATTGCGTGAGTCTAGGAGCTGGACCTTAAGGGAAAATGTAAAATTGTTCTGAGATGGGAGAGATCAGTCATGAAAGTTGGCAACACTGGAACTCAGGCATGTTATCACACTTTGGACTTCATGACAATAGGGTTTTTCTGTACTTGCTTGTACTGATTTCAGAAATTTTCGTCTGGCATCCACTAATTTCAGCAGTTGACTAAATTTTAGAGCAGAGCAATAAGTAATTTCACAATATCTACCAGAAATTCCAGTAGGTGTAATGTTTTTCAAACTGGAAGATTGTGCATTGAGTTTTGGTGCTACACACCTAAACTAGCAACTGTGAGAAATATATGTATGTGAGCATACAATACATGCACAATGTCTTATGATTGTAAAAAAGTCAACAGTGACCTGAGAAACTGTGTCAACAGCATTTTTCTGTCAGGAACTTTTATTTTTAATTGTTCATTAGACAAGTGCCAACACAGTTTGTTGGCCTGGGTAGACAAGGATGGAGTACAAAAACTTGATAATTGCTGATAAACAGGAAGTTCCAGCTTGACTATCTTTCTCACGAAAAGCAACAAGTTAAATAATTGAAAATGAAAATAGGGATTTTATTTCTAAGGGGTTATTTCCTCCAGACAAAACAGGAACATGCTGTGGTTTATGCTGAAATTCCTTTTGAAGCACTTCCTTTATTACTTTCTGAAGATTTTTGTCATCTTGGCTCAATATTTTAATGTCTCTGTACTAAATGCAAGCATATATTCAGCGTTCATATATAGTTTCCCTTATTTTCAGCTAATAGCTGCCTAGACTGTGGACTAGACAAAGGCAGCCCATCCGTAACAGAAGAGCTCTCCTATGAGGTCTCTTTCTCAGAATCCATTACGCTCCTTCCAAAAACTCAAGAATGGCCAAAAAACCAGAGGTTCAAAAAGGAAGACTCCGCTTTGCCTGTAAGTTTGTTCTCAACATATTTCCTCAATTGTTTTCTTCAACGCAGTAATTTCTTACTTTATATCCCCAACACACTGGAGTCCATTAAGATTCATTAGCTGTCCTTTGCTATGTGTGCTTCACAGAGAGTGCCCGCTGTGCCTCCCTACTGCTTGTGACTGATTCCCTGAGAGGCACCGAAGCGAAACTGGATATTCAAGCTGTTTTCACTTGTACCCATTGCAGATGAATATGTGTAACTCAATCCACATATATTGCATCATCCACACATTTTTCACATAGAAATAAAGACCAGTCACTGGCACAAAAGCTAGCAATCATTTTCATTACTGGTCTGCTTTCCTACTTTGTTCCCCTACAGATTATCTGCCTTCGTTAACACAGGAATTTAAAATTGCTTCACAGATGAAGGGGGGAAAGCAAGCCTTAGTCCTGCATCAGTACTGATTGTCTCCAATCAGTATGCAGTGCAATTACGCTATAGGGGTTACTACCTGAATGGTGAAAGGAAAGTTTATGATATCATATCATCCAACCAGACATACACTGAGCAGTCATGTCATTATCTGAAATTATTTCTTCAAGTCAAGGAAGTCAGTTTTCTATTTCCATCAGCCCTCACAACTTCCATTACTGAAAACTGGAGCATTAGGTTTATTCTTCAGATGCCACCTTTTTAGTGAAATGTATGAAATAGCTGTAAATTATTTGGAAGCATTTCCTGAATGTTATGATGTCCTGAGGTCCCAAACTAATCTGAAACTGTTGCTATCCGCACAGACACTGAATTCTCTGAGAATTATCCATTTGTCCATGTCAGGCACCACCCAGGAAGAAGAACCTGAGATGCAGAAGTAAGCTTCCCTGATGAAAGCAGGAATAAGACACCAACTAGATTACAACCGGTGTGAAATCCCTGTGCTTTAGTGTGTCTGGCTTTTTTTGTGGTGGGGATAACTTGGTGTCTTGAGGACAGTAAGGATATCTCTGCATTCATCATGATTTTAGCAAACCAAAGGTTCATCCTTGCTCCTTGTAATGGCAAATCTAGGACTCCAGACTTCACTACAACACACACACACATAAATTGTTCTCTGCAACAGCTCAGACGATTCCCAGTTGATAAAGCAGGGAAACTGGCTACAAACAGGGAAGAGAAGATGCTCTGTTGAATATCATGGACCTGTGGATGCATAATTGATTGGTATTAGAAGAGGCCAGTATTGTACTGAAGATGAACATTCATGCAGGACATCATTTTGTGGGCTTGGAAGAGTACATGAGAAATATGCCAGGTCATCACAAATGGAGAGTTTCTAAATAAAGTCAACAATCATAGCTGTTGATGTTGGCATTTCTCTTACTTCATATGCTGCCACTCATGGGTTTTTTTTTTCCCCATAGTGGCTCATACAGTAATGGGCCCCAGCAAAATATCACCTCTTGCTCTGTTACACAGAGCAAACAGTCACCTTCACTCTGAAGGGCTGTCTCCCCCTTCCTCAAGGTGGGCCAACAGGGACAGACTGAAGTCTATACATCATACTTCCTTGCTAGCAGGTTCTCCAGGCCAGATCTGACCCATTAATATAACCAGCTTCACAGATAGCACATACTGAGCTGCACGGAGAGAGATTATATGTCATGGAATAGCATGTCCCCTGCAGCTCCCAGAAGAGCCAACTCAACATCACTGTCTGCATAGGGTTACGTGCAATGTCCCCAATGTGAGACCATGATCAATGTGACTTAGCTGAAGATATTATAGAACTAAGAGTCAGTAAGCATTTCAGGCCCGTCTTAGTACACTGTATAGTTCCACATAGAAACAACAAGTCACACAATATCAGACGTGATCCTTAGCCAAAACGCTAGTAATCTAATTTCAGGATAGCACAGCCTCCTTCAGTGCTGCATATTGTGACTCCACTGTTTGTAAGGAAAATCACTGGAAAATTGTGACATGAGACAGAACAAAGAGGACCAGCCCCAAACCTTGTGTTAACATTGCATCACATCATTGTGATCCTAGGAGACAGTCAGCCACCACAGAAACTCATTACAGCTATCCTTTGTAATCAATTTTGGAGTGTTTGTCATTTTTTCTTGGCAAGCACACTTTTTCTCTTTCCTCTCAGAAAATATATGTATACTGTGTAATTTTTTCTTATTTTCAAGAAAATTTATTGTGCTTTGACTGCTTTTGGACTTTTTGTATCACTGGAACCAAAATGTATAGATATTCTTTGGTATTTTCTGTGTCTTCAGAAGACTATCCTCTGTGTAGCTTTTATTACATTATTCAATCTCAGCATAAGAGTAACAGTGTATTGCTGCATTCTGGGCAGGGAAGATTCTGGTCTAAAATGCCCCAGACAGCATGTAAATTATTTATTCCATCCCCTGCATTCTTTATCCCCAATTATGATTAACCCCTATTGAAAGACCATGTGCAATATGATTCGGGAAGTCCTAACCTACATGATCTAGATGTCCTTTGTTCCCTCTTACTTTTAAAATCTCATGTAAATTTAATTCCTTTTTTGTTTGCTTTTTTCTTAATCTGTTTGACTTGCTTCATCTGAAGATAGGTTAAACCTATTTACTCCATATTTGTTTAAAAAAGGGAAGACTGGGCTGAAATATCCAGAAGCAAAACACTATTAAAGGCTGGGTTTCCACTCAGTTCCCTAAAGGGAGGAGATGATTTGTAATGCTACTTATTTATACCTCTGACTAACAATTACTGGTTTAAATTACAATTGAATTTAAAAAAAAACATACAATACCAAAGATCCACAGCTCTTTGAAAAGCATGTTTTTCACTATAGCTTTGTTATTATGTCTAACAATTATGCCAAAAACTGATGGGTATTTGTTGTTTTTGACATTTGTACTAATGCTTCTGTCATGACGCAACATTCCTGGCCCTGGTCCATGACACTGCAGTTTCTAAAATATGTAGACATCTTCACATGCCCCCAAATTACTAAGTATCATTTAGTTCAAGCCTACTTGTATAAATTATTTCTTAGCTGCTGGGAGTCCTGTTTCTAAGCCTAAATGCTTCTTGAGTAATAAAAAGTACCAGTAAATTGGCAGGTTGGCATCAGGACTAAGTGACTTTGCTTCTGGGCTTTTCCTCGGATCTTCAGTTTGAACTCCCCTTTAAGACCTCATAAATTAACAGTAATATGCAAAGCAGGCATGGATTCATTACACACACACACACACACACACGATTGATAGACAACCATATCCATGATGAAATGCGTCAGCTACTTCAGCAGCATTCAGAGATGCTCTGGGGGAGGCAGAAGCAGAGCAAAATGTTCTATCCTGCTGAAACTGGGCAAAAGTTTAAGTACCACGTAGCTCCTTTGTCCCAGCTGGAGTACAGGCACTGAGGTTAATACCTCTGCTCCAGCACTGCTTATCAGTCAAACTGCAAGGGAATATGATGAGCAAGAAGCTCAATTTTATGTTTCTGCTGCATGCAAGTTATGTCAACACACCAGGCCAATATACAGGGTTGTAGTTCAGCTCTTTGGTGTTATCCATCTACTCTGACTTCCAACCCCACACAGGCATCTCTTTCAAAACAAAAATTCACATCCTGTAATTTTTGTGCAACTAAATACACTACCCATCTCTGCTGTAGAGATTCATAGTTCGGAAAAGCCGGTTTGGACTGACAGAGGTTGGAGATCTCTCTCCTGAAGACATGAAGAAGATCCGCTACCTCTCCCTGATTGAGCTAACGGCCTTCTACGATGCACTGGGGGTGGAGCTGAAGAGGAATCGTGCAGAGAGGGTGCGGGGACGAGGTACCGTGCTGTGGCATCCCCGTGGCAGCCACCTGGGTGCTGCTCAGCATAGCTAAGAAGATGCGTACGAGGCTGTGTTTTCTCTCTTTCATATTTGCTGTTATTATTTTTAAGAAAATGGTCTGTTTGGAGTCCCTCTCACCGTACTGCTGGAGAATGATCAAAAGAAGGTTCCTGGAATAAAAGTTCCCCTCATCTTCCAAAAAGTGAGTATAACTCAGCCTGCTCAGCTACTAAAATTCGCTTTTCCATCATTTGCACTGCCACTCAAAACCGTCATCAGATAAAAGAAGATGCAGGCTTTACAGACTTAAAGGTGTCTACAGGTTGTCTGTCTGTATGTTGTAGCTTGAAAACCTTGTGACAAGGAGAGAAAATTTGCTCTTTTTGTGTCTTTTTTCTGTGGTAGGGACCTCTTTCGATTTTTGTAATTATATGATAGCATACAGGAAACTTTGGGAAGCAAATGTCTGTCTTTCTGTTTCCCTTTTGTTGTTGTATTAGAGTGCCATGCAAAATTGTGTGTGTGTGCAGAAGTGGCAGAGATGAGTTGTCTCAGGAGTTTTTATTTCACGTGGATTCAAACCATAGGTATCACTCAGCTGTTATCTCCAAAATGGAAGTGGTATCTTCTCGTTGAGGTTTGTATGACAAGACAAAGTCATTTGTATAAGTCATTTGACAGCAGATGTCTTGGAGACAGGTACACAGACACAAGCACGCATGCAATTACACAGGACTCGAAACTAAAACAAATTTTCCTGTAAATAGTGACAAAAGGGGAAGTGGTGTGGAGTGTCAGGGGAAAGACTGACATGACTTGAATATCTACATGTTTGCAATCAGCTCCACAGCTCCCCTGTCAAATTACCATGGGAAATTAGAAGGATCCAACAGCTACGGCAGGAAGCAGAGCTGGTGGTGAAAATCCAGAGCTGTACGAATAAATGCTAGGAAATGATTTATTTTTTTTCCCTCATTCTAAATTATGTTAAATCAAAATGTATTTATTTTTTATAAAGAATTAGAGTGGAAAGCCCATTTCTCTATTTCAAACTAAAATAACCTGGGATCATTTTCTAATCTGAGTTCTCAGTTCCCAGGAACGTATGTTATCTATAGACCTTTCCATTGTGCTCCTTGGGGAAAGACTTAGACATTTCTGAGGTTAATTTTCCCTCAAAACACCATTGTGTTTTACTCAGTGTATGTGCCGTTTTATTAATATGTTTATGTGTTAATTGTTCTATAGCAGTGCCAAGTCTCAAATCAAGGACAGAGGGGCCTATTGCCCTATCGGTTTTCCATACTCTACATACTCTGTATTTCAGGGTCAGGAATATGGAGAACAAATTAGGAAGGTTTACTTACATCAGCTGGCTTGTTTTCATTAGCAAATTACATAGAAATGTGTCTTTTTCAAATGAGTTTCAAGGATACCTAGACTGAAGAAAAGTTAATAGTATTTTTAAGTGCTTCTGAGTATTTTCCTGGGTTTTGTTGGGTCTTTTTCAGTTGCTGCTCAAGCTTGAGGAAACAGGTTTAGAAACTGAAGGAATTCTACGAGTGCCTGGATCTGCCTCCAGAGTCAAGGTACACGCTCGTGCCAGTTTTCTGTCTCCTGGACCACAGACCCCATGTAAAATAATACAGCACAACAAATGCACACTGCACATAAATACTGATGTGTGTAGATCAGCATTTCTATTCCTACCAGTGAAAGGTCAGACTGGTTCCTGGGAACCAATAAATCACAGAACATGTGGTCTATTGCTTTGCATTTGTTAATGTTCTATATAAAGCACAGACTTGATGTTGAATTCAGTTTTTCTCCACTAAACATTGAGCGATCCTTTCAGTTTATCTCTGTCATCCAAAACTGCTCTGATCTTATCTCTGTTTTAATTTATTTCAGAAATCCAGAGTTGCTAAACTGAGTGAACTTCAGATAAAGATCTTATTCTATGTCGTTTTAACCTTTGTGTCATTTTATTTCTCATTTATCTTCTGTGATCTTACAATTTCATGTTCCAAGTGAGAGAAATTTGGCCTGCATTTACTGTTTGGCAGCCTCGAGTACTGCATTTTCACAGGCTATTTGCAGGCTATGAACGCAGCCTAGTTGGTACCCAATAACCTGACATTGCGGTGCAATAATGCTTGCAATTGTTTCTCCAGACTAACTTGATTCCAGGAGCTGGAAGCCTTTGGCAGAGGCAAATTAGGAAAACAAGTTTTTTTCTGGGCTTAGTAGTGTCTACCTCTTTCCCAGATTTTTGAATTTTTCTAGTTTTGGGGTTTTTTTATCTGGTTTAAAGAACTTCTTATAGTGCATCCCAATCCCACATTCTCATCCTCAAGAAAGCTAGTCTTGCTTTCTGAGGCAGGAAGTCTCAACATCATGGCAGCATCCCCCAAAGAGCAATGTTGGGGATTGCTAAACGTTGATGGGCTAGGTATCATAAAAAATGACTGTACAAGAAAAAGCGGCATTACATGAAATGCACCGAAGATAGGCAGTAGCATCCCAGCTCTCTCTGATCCTGTGGATTGATAACAGCAATCAGCACCTTGCAAAGGGCCACATCTTGCAGAAGGAGCTCCTAATTTGGCCTGTACTTTTCAGCTTCCTTGTTTTTTCATACAAATACTTGAAGTATTATTTCACACAATCTCAAATTTTTTGCAGCCTCACTGGGGAGATTGCACAGCAGGTCTGTGCTCTGCCTAATTAAATTACTTTCATATTCTTTGCATATACTGTACTGTATCTTGTTCACTTCTTACTCACAACCTATATCCAGGGAGCTGCTATGAGATATGACTTCATATGTAACTCTCCTTTCCTGGGTGGTAAGTTAGACTGCCCACATGAAAGTTTTAAATTATTTGAATTTTGGCTTCGTTTAAGTCTGTCCAACAAGCCAACCAGCAAGAGAGAGATTTTTTCAAAGCAGATCCAGATTTCATCCTTCAAAGCCTTCATACATTATTATGACATTAGGATTTGAGAGCATTCCAGTTTTATTTCAGTCTTGTTTGGAGAAAGAAAAGGCATATGGAAGTGATTAAAGGTTACTCCTCTATAAAACAAAGAATAGAAGAAATAACAAGTTTCCCTCTGTAATCTGGTTTGTAAAAAAAGCTCCAATGAACCAAAAATGCATGATAGTCTACTGCAGGAACAGTCACGTTTAAAAAAAAAAAATTGCAAACCCTTTTTTTAAAAAAACTTGGGTGCATATATATATATATGTATGTATATGGTGGAGGGGGGGTGTATAAAATACACACATATGCTTGCCTGTGTGAATATATATATTAAATGTATATGTTTCAAAAATCTTGCTTTCTATGTCTGTGGATTTTTCCCAGTTCTCAGCAAAAACTGTGGAGTAGTTTTTCTCTCCCCTTGCAATTTTGATGAGGTGAGGATTTCTATTCCACATTTCCCACTCAGTTACCAGGAGAGAATTTAATCCAGGTGTTTGTATGGATTATGTGCAAAGGATGTGAATACAGAGGAAGCTGAGATAGCCCAGATTACAACCAGTAAAATGTGCTAGTAAAAATGAGACTGTAACATTATATACCAAATCCTGAATGACTTTCTATTTCCTTTTGTGCCAGCCATTTCACTTCATTATGTGTGACCATATTTGATATGTAATTTCCTTCCATTCATGTGAGGCACGGTAAACAGAATGCATTTTTTAAAGTTTTCTGTCTGAATGGACTAAACTTTTTTGTGTTATATTAAAGTACATTTGACAAAAACACGATCTGAAACCTGAGTATATTAGCTACAGTTGTGATTTGTTATAAATGGTCTCACAAAAAGCAGCAACAAACTTCCTATACATCAGGCAGTGTTTGGCCAGAAATAATTGTGAAAGATGCATTATTTATGGATATCCTTGTATTACAATAGCCTCCTTCAATCTTATTAACCCAACAAATTTTTGAGGAGCTTGCATTTTCTGAACAGTGATCTGGGTTTGAAGCCAAATTCTGTTCCTGCGAGGAACCTTACTGAATATTTCCCATTCACACACGTGTGTGGAACATTGATTAGTTACCCTCCAGAACTAAACAGACCTCTGTTATAGAGCAAGATGCTGATATTGGAGAGCAAGAGGATTAAATCAGCACCCAAAATGCTATAATCAATTCTGTCTTCGATTTCTCCTGGGTTTTGAGGGTTTTTTTAGCATGTATTAAGTGGGGGTTTTCTGACAGTAATGACTGATACCTTTATTTTTCTATGAAATGACCAAATCTAATTATAGCTATCCTAAAAGAAAACATCCTTCTAAAGACAGGAAGACCTGAAGTTAAAGCCATTCGCTCAAGGCCCATGGATTTGGATGCCAACAGATTGTCTAGCAAGTTCACTGTCAGTGAGGAAGAAACACCACTCCTTTGTGATTTAAGGGTCAAAACCTCTGGAGAGTGTTTTGAACAGAAAGAGCAGCTGTGCTAAAAATCGTCTTTAACTGAATTTTCTGTTTCTAGTTCTAAGACATTGCACAAAATTATCTTGCTTTAAAATGGTTCAAATGGGTCACTGGCAGAAATCTAGCTAATGCAAACCAAATTGATCCTGGGTCGCAAAATATCCCCAGCCCCCTGATCCGTTAACACGCCCTGCACTCCACACAGCTGTACCTGGACTGCTGCTGGTTTAGGGCTACTTTAATTTAACTACACTGTAAAACTGCCTGTTGTTTATAATGGGATTTCTGAAGTGATCTCCAACTGCTGGGTCAGAAGCAATGGTTAAATGTCAGATGTTCCTTTTATCTTTCAGAATCTCCATCAAGAACTTGAGGCAAAATTTTATGAAGACACTTTTGACTGGGACCAAGTACGAAATAATGATGCGGCCGGACTGCTGAAAATGTTTATACGAGAACTCCCAAGCCCCCTCTTCACAGTAGAATATCTGCCTGCTTTCATCACGCTAGTGGAAAGTAGGTGGAAAAATAGTATGGACTGATCTAGATAAAATGTAACAGTAGACATTACATTTTTTTCTCTCTCTGAAGGAGAGAGGAAAAAAGGCCCAGTGCATTGCCTAAACATTTAAATTTTCTGCAAGCTTTCCTTTCCAAATGGAAAAAAAGTCTCTGCATTTAGCTAATAGCATCGACTTGTTTTGTGAGTGACACAACTGTTTAATGTGTGATTTGAAATCTGTGAGCAAACGCTGGCTGAGCAATGACTTTCATATATAGACTCTGATTCAAACAAATTGTAGATTTCACAAACGAAAGTTTCCGCAATGTAAATTCAGGTCACTACCCTTTAGCTGATATTCTGTTGGATCTATTTTATCTCTCTCCAGGCTTATGCTGAGGTCAGAGTATTTGTACAAAGATATATGTGGTCCCAGAAAGCTTCAGGCAGTCAGGTTTTGTTTTCAGTGTACATACACCCTCTCCTTCTCAGTACATTTTGTTCATTTCTCTTCCAGGCAGAAGGCAGTAGTACCTTGCAATACCTATTGACTTCATTGTAAAGTCACTTGAGCTAGGACAGAGTGAAACTATCAGGATGGTGAATTTATTAGGCAAATGGGTACAGAAAACTTAAAACCTTTATGTAAGGTTGCAGCCAATTTTCAGTGTCTCCATGAGGTAGTTTAAAGGGCACAAGGAGGTGACCCCTTCCTGTAACCTTCACGTACGTGGGTGTGCTCCTTGTGAGTCCCAGACTGCATGCAGTTATGATCGCTTAGCAGTTTGGAGGAGAAGAACTGAACTTGAGGTGCCTGTGCAGAATAAAATGACTTACATTCTCCCCACAGATACGCTGTCCACAACACACACTCCTTTTTCTCCAAACCTCTCTCATCCACCCTGAGTAGAAGCAGATGGCAGAGTTATTCTTCCCATCTCCTCCATCCCAGCTCTTCTAGTGAGCATTGCACAGTATCAATACATACCAATTGCTGAAAACATGATGGTATTCTGTAACGGTCAAGGGTCTCTACATTTATCTAGAGTGCTAGACTTGGGACAAATAATTTTTGTTATAAGCAATCAATCTCTACTCCAATGGCACAAGTGTTCAGCAAATTACTCAATAACAACAGCCCAAAAATTTTCTGAAAACACATATCCATTTAACTTTGAAAGGGAGAAAATACTTGATCCATATACAACACATTCTGACCACGACACCAAAAAGAAACCAGCTAGTACTGAAAAACATTGGCTTCTTGCTATTTAGACAGAATTTTATAAAGCCTTGTCTCCCCTTCTGACAAAGACCCAAGACGATGAGGAAAAACCCACTCGTTACAGTTGTTTTTATATTTGGGGAAAAGACTATGGTTAATAAATATCTAAACATGCTAGTCTCAACTGGCTGGTGGCTGCTGCATTTCTAGAGCAGCTGAGCAAGAAGGGGTTTAGAACGAACCAATTGTAACTGGGATTTAAAAAATATTTATTATTCATATTCTTAGAAATCTCCAAGATCAAGTTACAGCTACAAGCTTTGCATCTGTTGATCATGCTGCTGCCTGAGGCCAACAGAGACACAGCCAAGGTAAGTTCTTAGTTTGCTATCACCTGCCATCTGTGGTGCTTTTGACTTTTAAATGAGACTCATTTTTTTTCTAACAGTCAGTGGTCAGATGCTGCACCATGAAAATATTCATCTGTGTTTTTATCATGTCCTTGAAAAGATGTTCCAATTCCCTGGCTGTCACTTCTCTTACAAGCAATTAAGAAATAGTTGCTGGAGGTATCCAACTCCTGGTGTCAGTAAATGGCTCCCAGACATCATTTATTCTGGAGCATCCATTTCAAAGAGGCATGTTCCTCACATAGTTTGGAAAAACAAGGTTCAGTTTCTGGGTTTCTGCGTAACTGGAATTCTCCAGGATGAGAAGCTGCCCTCCAGGAGCTCGCCTAGTGCATTCCCAGTGCTGAAGGGCCTCCAGACTGGAGGAGGTAGTCTGAAATAAAAACCCCTGAAACGTAGATCTGTAGCACGGATGTCAGGACCTCAGCCTCAGCTGGTTTGCCTTACAAACCCGTGCCCACATCCGTGTACTACTCCTGATACAGTCACGGTAGCTACAAGCATTTTGGGTGCTTGGGAGCTCCCAGATCTGGCTGCAGCTATGTCCTGACCCTAAGAGACACTCGTTGCGTCTTTGGACTTGTTTCCACATAAAGGAAACCTGGGTGAAGAAGCTGCCTGGGAGCTCCCAGGCATTTCCTCAGGTCCCCCACCTCTGAAAGTCTCCCACTGGTCAGTTTAGATATAGCTTTATGAGTCCAGGTGCGTTCTTCACCTGTATTTATTTATACAATAACAAGGGACAAGAATAACAACCCTCTTTTTTGGAGGTCTACTAGCGCTCTGTGAAGAATGGGAGTTATTTCTTTTAAAAGTCCATATTAATACAGAGTTGTATACGTAAAAGACATGCTAGATAAGTAGTTTTAATTATTACTAGGCTTTTATACAAAAATAGAAGTGATGACAAAACTGAATGCATCTCTACTTGCTATCTATAATGAGATTTTAGAAATTTCTCCAACGCAGTTTCTGTTTTGTAATTCCTGGGTTTGTAAAAACGTTTTAATTGCAATGTCAGGGTACAAAGACAGTGGTTTTAACAGTATGATATTGCAAAAGGACTCATTGGCAGACCCCAACTCTAACCACAGCTGCAATCCATCCTATTCAGTCACTCAAGCAAAATTCTGAATAAACTGCCCAAAAGGGAAATGAGTTTCCTTTGATTCTGCCATGCATGTGCAGAAGTGACGTCAATGAACAACCACTGAGCACTTCTTGCTTTCATTATCCCAGATTAAAAGTTTGGGGGTTGCTGGCAGAAATTCCTCAGATTATATCACATATGGGACTGGTGCGCATTTGAGGAGAGGCTGATCACCCTGGTGACTGCAATATAAAAAGCCTTGGTCAGATACGTCAAAAGGGCCACCTTGAAACCTATGAAAAAATTAACTATTCCATTGCAACACCTTTATATCTTCTACTACAGGATTCAGACCCTTAGTGCAGACACTGTACTTGACTTATGGATTTGGGATTATGCTTTAAGTGACAGATAATTTATTAATGTATATTTTGATAACATTAACTATTCCTCTGTGATTGACACAGGTGGTTGTGCCAGCAAATATCAGAATAATCCAAATTAGAATGCAAAAACCCCCTGAATTTCATCTCCAAGTGCAAATATATCAGCTTTCAAGCCAGACATGTTGTGCATTTGAAAAAACTGCATTTAAGAAGTAAACTATTTTGTGAGACTCAGTATAACAAGTGTTCTTTTTCCAGGCCTTTCTTCAGTTCCTGAAGAAGGTGGTTGCTAACGAAGGGAAAAATAAAATGAATTTGTGGAATGTTTCTATGATTGTTGCACCAAACCTCTTCATCTACAAAGGGAAACGTGCAAACCAGCAAGAAATGCAAGCGGCCGCCACCACAGCGCACATCGTGCGGCTTTTAATTCGGTACCAGGACATCCTGTGGACAGTGAGTAATGCTCGTTCCCTCTTTATGGCTCCGGTACAGAGAAGTATTTTCCTATATGCAGCAGCTCTGCAGAAATCAGAGTAAACTGACCTTCCTAGAAGAAACAGTTAGCTATTCTTTGGAAACTGTCTGGAGTCTTCTATATCGAGAATGAGATAGGGTGACAAATACCTCTGGATGGAGATTTACCTCATCTATCTAAGGCATCCACTTTAGCATGAATTGCCCTCTGGAGTTACCTATCCCACACCATTGATTATATAGGAGAATGCACAGGAGAATGATTTAATCTGGATGCTTAGGTGGGATATCTAGAGTTGAATGAGGTTAATTGACTGTTTAAAGTTTAGCCCATAGTCCTTGCTGGACTTCCGAAGGTTGGCACGAAGATGATGACAGTCTCAGCTTGTTTCCGCATAACAGAGGGAGGGTATGATGGGGATTGCAAAGACTATCTCCTAGTAAAGTTCCTACAACTGCAAACATCACTAAGAAGTTTCATATGGTATGAAAGATGATCTACAGTTTCACCAAAGGAGTAAATGTGGGTCGTTAAAGGGAGCTACTAATTGCATGTATGTTCTGAAAATAAGTAGAGCTTCTGCAGCCTAAAATTTTGTGCCTTTCTAAAGCCCCGGCACCAATTTTATGGGTGAAAAAATTACTGTGTATTCTCAGCTCTGGTTTCCTCCCTTTAGGTCCCATCTTTCCTGATTTCCCAAGTGAGAAAAATGAATGAGGCAGCAATGAACAACAGCAAGAGGCAGCTGATGTTTGACAAAGGAGTGAGAAAACTCCTAAGGAGAAAGACCATGGAACGGGAGAGACCTGAAAGACCAGAGGTGTGATAAAAATATATCATTTTCAAGGGCAGCTTTAACCAGCCTCCCTCCTTTCTTAGCTCATAAAAGCTTCTGGGGGTGGGAAGGAAATTTTGCCATATATAATAAACTGATTTGGGAACTATTGTGAAAGATGTGCTTTCCAGTCCAACATCCTGATAAGACAAAGCTTTGGGGATTGATTGAGAAAAGGTGAGGAAGGCAGAATGATTTCTAGCAGCCCAAGCTATACTGTTACACACACATGCTGGTTCTGTACCAATTTTGGAAGAAAATGGTCATATGTAGACTGTCCTTGACAGTAATGATCTGTAGATATTCAACAAATGCATGGATCTGTAGTTGAGTAGTAGGATGGTCCATATTAGGATTAATTGCACTTACCCATGCTCTGGTTCAGGCCACTTGGTATTCTTGCAAGTTTTAGTTTTACAGCTTTGCATTAACTTCCGAAGCAGAGAGAAAATCCAGTTTGCCTAACACAGACACCAAAAAATGGGTCTAAATTTTAAGCGCCGAATGAAGTAGTTTTTGTTGTTATTCTCCATATAGTCAGAGGAGAGAGGTGCATACTTTTGAGGATTTCCAGAGCTCCAGGTGCAGTTCAGACTTAGGAAAGTCTGATGCAAAAATCTTCCTTTGGAGGTCTTAAAGCCACCAACTTTTCTCCACTGCCTGGATATGGAGTTTAGGAACTTACTTGCGGTATGCCACTTCAATGGACACCTAAAATTAACTTACGTATTAGGTGCAACATAATTAGGGCAAGAAAGCATGTTGTGTACACATGCACAACGTATGCAGTCCCTATAGCAGCTTATACATAGTATTTCCATGTGGTAACTACCTGTAATAACCTGGAGAGAAAGTCTTTAGTGTCTTCCATGGAGGTTTAAAAGGATGGAGATTGGTGAATTGTAAGAGGAGTAATCAAGGAACTGGTGAAGGACTCTACAGTTACTGAAAAACAGTCTTGAAGAACAAAAGAAAAGACAAATTAGGAAGGAGTGATATTAAGAGGTTATAGGAAATAGAGGATAAGCCACCTAATACAGACAACAGAGAAAATGCAGAAGGGAACCTCTGGGAAAAAAATAGAAAGAGAAATAATATGTATGAATTGTGAATCCATTCTTATTCAGCTTTTTGGAGAATTCATTTGCCAGCATTGGCTGAAATATATTGTGGGTAGGACAGACATTTGTGCTGCAGATGGAGACAGAGAAGTGTGTTTAAAATGGCGGTGTAGATTACTGTGTTGCAAATGTGCATTCACCCTGGAACAAATACAGTGAGAGCTTCTGAGGAGAGTCAATTACTGCAGTCATTGCACCTTCGGGAAGACAAGTTCATTGATCGTAGTAATTGGCTTTGCATCTAATAAAAACAAGACTAGCCATGGCAGGTAGCTGAAATACGAAGGGTAAATTGGAGGCAAACTCTGTTTGGATAACTGAGTTGAATTTTGAGAGCACTTAATACAAACCCCGGGTCTCAGATGTTCTAAATTACACAGGGACAGAGACGGGAGCGACTATTGTACTCTGCTCAGCATGGTATTAACTGGATTAGAACTGGAATGCAAACCTTGCTAATTGATTTATCCACCATTAATCATGGAAGAGTGCATAAACTTCATAGATGATCGTTTGAACCCTACACAAGGTCAAATTTCAAATTAACAGAAACCATATGGTACTTTGATACTGTACGTAGGCTTCGATCTAGCTGAAGCTATAGGAAGCGGAAACAGAGAATTGGATCTTCAAGCCTCAGGAGAATTTCATCTTTAAAAGGAAGACCAGATATTCCTAGTCATTTTTATGTAGTTTGAAATAAGCAGTTGGTTCACTGACCAATGTTAACAGAAGTAACTTTAAAAAACTCAGATCACAACTTGACTCAATATTACTGCAAGCAATTAAAATTCAAGGGCTGTCTTTTATTCTGCATGCATTTATGTGATGCTTACCAAGGAGATTGTGTCTTTGTGTTGTATCTTATTATACTGTATCTATAAATTTGTGTTTGTATGACTGTAAATACGTTTTTTGAATAATTAAGTGAATCCAGGACAGCGAGTTTTGCAAGCAAGCTCAAAAGAGTTGCAGAACTACTTCTGAATGGAGCTACAGTAGTATTTGCCTTAGACTTATTCTACTGAATATTGATTTTAGGGAGCTGTCACTTTTCCGCCGTACCTGCAGTCTGACATACCCGAGGGGGTGATAAGAGTTTATGCTCCACTGCATTCAAAAGTCTCTATGGCGATTCAACTCAACAGCCAAACAAAAGCCAAAGACATCCTGGCTCGATTCCACTGTGAAAACAGGTGGGTAAACCAGAACATTTTGTTTTTCCTGAACAATAATGTCAGAACCATTAATGAATGGATTGTCCCTTTTTCAAAGACTCATTGTGTTACAAGAAGTCTTTTTCTCATCTAAAATTGCTAATTTATGGTACGTTGGTCAAAGAAATTTTAACCGCTGATTTTATTCTTTATATTTTACTTAATAATTGGCTTCTATACAGAATCAATCTGCCCTCTGTTATGCCACTACTAAAAACATACATTTTATAGACTTGCTGCATAGAGAACCCAGAGGGATTGTGTTGCATCTGCCTATAAAATGTTAATGTTTTTATTTCTGTAAGGTAATAATTATTAACAGTTATGGGAAATGGTAAATTGTATCTGAAAGTCTGTTCTGCAAAGTCTTCCCATGTTACCATATAATTCTATTCTTTAAATAAATAATAAAAAATACATTATATCATAGAAGGCTTAGTTAACTGTGACACAGTAATCTACCTCTGTAGCAGATTCAGTATTTTGCCTTGCTTTGTTTGGTGGAAGTCCTTGCTTTTGATAAGTAAGTTCACAGGGGCAAAAATACCAATTTTTAGCATGTATAGGTGGTGGTTGATAAGGTTGTAACAGAAAGATAAACTGAAGGTTTTTTTCTATCCTAGCCGCAGTTCATCACAGAACATGAGAGGCCAGATCCAAAGTTTACATGAAATTGGAGGAAATATAGGTAGGTTTCATTTCTAAAAATTCAATTCTGTATGTCCTTAGGCTCCTAAAACACCTCAGGACAGCGATGTTTTCACACAGCTGGGCTTCTCCTGCCTTCCAGGCCATCTGCAGGAAAGGAGTCTGACCCAAAAGCTGTTAAAATCAATGTAATGATTCCTTCCAACTCCAGCAGGACTGGATGGGCACCCGGCAGGAGAGAGTGACCTGATGGCTGGATCTCAGCAGGACTCCTGACAGTCTTGCCAAATTCATCTGACCTTTCGCTTACCTCTCTCACTCTCATAGCTGAGCATTTTTCCATGGTTAAGAGACCCGTAGTCTTCATCTCGCGAGCACATTCCACCTCGTTGTCAAGCCTTCTCCCAAGACCTATTTCTTCCTCACTGTATTTAAGTGTTAACCTTCTCCAAATAAAAAGCACAGAACTGAGAATTCAGCCCCTGCATGTATGGGGGTACTATACTCATACTAATCCATGTCCTTTATTTAGATTGTAAATTCCTTGCAGTAGGGATTTTGTCCTCTTCTGTGTTTCATGCAGTGACATTTTTGTAATAACAACAACAGTGGCTCGCCACACAAGTTCCTGGCATAAAGGTCAAAAAACAGATTTTAATTTGATATTGCACAGTCCTGACTCTCCTTTCTCTATTCATACTAAAATTCTGGATGCTCTTTTGCAATCTTTTGTCAACTGTCTGATTAGATTATTCCTTAATTCTTCTAGATTCAACTCTAAACAGTTTCTATAAAGTTATTACAAAACATCACAGGCTTGCTTCAGCAGCAGTCAAGAAGTAAAGTCTTTATTACTGAAGATACACTAACACAAAGCTAAATTTGATCTGTGATTTGTTTTTCCTGGCCAAACAGGATAACCAACCAATGCTAAAACAGGAGAAGACCCTAAAGGCTTTGTGAAACAATCCCAAGTATTCCCACCATGCTCTTTCAAAAATCTGGACATTTAATTTGCCTCTTCATTTAAAATTATTTTTATAGTCCTGGATCTTCCAGGGTACCTTATTCCATTGATTATGCATTAATTCATTTATATTGCTTTCACTTTAACAAAATCATTAGGACCCTAGTGATCTTATAAGTAATTGTACAAAAATTTTACCCTATTCCTTTGTGTCACAGCAATGTAACTTCACCAGTTAAATGGCTTCATCACTCAGTGTAAATGCAATATAGTCCAACAAATCAACTTAACTCAAGAATTTATTGCATTATTACTCAATTAAGAGGCACCAAATGCCGCTTTCTGTGGCAAAGGCAGCAGGGACTCCCCAGCCAACTCCTATTCCCAGTCACTACCTGATGAAACTCGCAAATTGCCAGACTTCAGAGGACCTTTTTTTTTTTCACCAGCAAAACAGCGACTGCCAAAACCCTTGATATAGTCCCTATATTTCTTTGCAAGATCCTAGCTGGAGAGGAACACATGGTTTACAGAGCTACTGTTTCAGCATTTAAAAATAGCGTAGAAACAAAGTCAGAGTTGTAATTCCAGTTCCGTACAT
This sequence comes from Burhinus bistriatus, assembly GCA_013397275.1. Lineage (NCBI taxonomy): Eukaryota > Metazoa > Chordata > Aves > Charadriiformes > Burhinidae > Burhinus > Burhinus bistriatus. The sequence continues at coordinate 84,351 of VYXH01003282.1, read as the reverse complement.
CCAAAGAAATAAAAAACCCCATACTGTGACATTTAGGGTAAAACAGCGTTGTTAATGCTTCTAAAGAAATCGTAAGGTTTGTTCACCATTTGACTAAACGCCTTATCCATAGCTCAGTGGAATACAGGGCGTCCTGCCTGGCAGTGAAAGTGAGTTCATGACTCTCGCTGAGTAAAACCACGGGCAAATTCACCAAAGTCCCCCCTGTCTGTATCTGGGCGAGGCGTCAGCTGGACACACCCAGCTAGGCTCGCGATGTGCAGGACGGAGATACAGCCAAGGACATCGTAGCATAGCTCTGTCCCATTTACTGATGTGCTCAAAACATCCCATGATTCGTGGCTGTCGATTTCTGTTTCAGGTCAGCACTGTTTGGATCCGGATGCATACATGTTAGACGTTTACCGTGCAAATCCTCAGGCAGAATGGGTGATAAAACCAAAAGCAAGCTGAAGCAGAAGGCTGTGGCGTACTGGACAAAAGCCAAACGGACAAGAGCGGTGCCTGTCATTTTAAGAAGTTCTTGGCAGACATGAAACAAAATGGTAGCTACAGGATAACATTCCTTCCTACTGTACTGTCCAACTGATGTTCACCATGTAACACATTTGGTGTAAGCATTATCACTCCAGCTTCTGGACCATCTGAAAATATCACATCGGTTATGCTCTCGTATGGGTTACACTTGTGGCAGCTGGCCCAGGAGTTAAGGAGGGCGGACCAAGGTACGGTGCACAGAAAACACCCTGTCGCATACAGAGTGAGTTGCTCGTTTCCTGACCTGGTGTTAGAACGTGAGTTCTTGGGAAGAATCCAGTGGCATTCGCGGATGCATGAAACACTACCGACCACAGCGTAACACACAAGCATCACAGAGACATTTAAGAAGAGCGGGCATCTGTCAAGCGTGGAAGAGAGGAGCTCGACCCGCAGCAGTGCCAAGACGCAGCTGTGTGACAAAATCAAACCTTTCTGCTGAAAGTAAACCTGTACAGTGTGCATTACTGCAATATTTATGGCTCTCAGTCACTCCTCATGAGAACCTGATGCTGGGGGAGGGAGGGAGGCAGGAGGAAGAACTACTGTATAGACAGCTATACTGCTTTATGTATGTACCGCTGTATATATTACTACCTGTCTTCCAAATTCGTCCGTCTGGATCACATTACTGCGTGCAATTGTAGCGCCACAAACCATTTTCTCCTTCCTTCCCCTGTCATACGCACCAGCTTCGGGAGATAAATGTGAGGTGAGAAGGGGCATATTCCCCTGGCTCTGTCTTTTACCTGATACTCTCAGATTTAAGTCTGTGTAATGCCGTAATATGAGATATGTGTTAATGGTGCCACTTACAGCCATCACCTTTTTTGTTAAACATTATAGTTTCTTAATTTGTAACCTGATTTTTTTATTTTGTTTATTTTAGCTTTAATGTGTATCAACTTCTATACTATTCCACTGCATTGAGAAGAGAGAACTTTGTCCGGATCTTGTATAATAATACAGCATAGAGAAGAAAAAGAGCTTCCAACGAGCAGAGGGACTTAATATTCTTATTTAACACTTAAACATTAGGGCCTTAAATATGTAGCCAAACTAGGCCCAGTTGTGCTGGGGGTTTTACAAATACGTAGCAAATTGCAGCTCCTTTTACAGATGGCACGCAGTCTGTGAAACACGCAGGCCGACGAGAACAGGGGGCTGCAACTGCATTGGGAATGTAGCACAGCAAACATAAGACAGGATGTCTAGTTTGTAGCCAGTCACAAGGGTGAGCATCAGCCTTCACCCAACCCTCTTGTTTTGGGCTATACTTTATAGCCCTGAAGTATGTTTGTTGAGCAGGGAACTCACAAGTCTCTGGAAAACAGCAAGTATTTTTTTCATCTTTGGCTTATGCAAAAAATGGGAAATAATGCCTTCAACTGCACTGCAATGTCTCTGGTTTTGGACGACGATATTGCACCATGAAATCACCCACAGTCTGAGCCGTGGGGTTTGCTCCTGATCTGGATACACCGGTGAGGCAGAAGCTGGGTGCTCTGTTTACCAAATAGCAACGTAAAAGCGTTCTGAACAAAGTCCTCCAGGTGAAGATAAAGTACGCTGCGCTGCAGAGAGCGCCGGTAACTTGTGATGATCTGCTGAAGCTGCGTGATGAAGATTTTCACATTCTAGAAACCCTGCTTCCTGTTCAAAGTTAATCGTGTTCTCCAGTAGCTAACTTTCATTGTTAGTGTTCAGGGAAAGAAATCAACATTAAATCAGTAATTTTACCAGCAACAATAATGTCCACAGAGGGCAGATTCCATCTTTATTTCTTGTCTTGAGATAAAAAATGATAAAATTTAGCAACATTATGCTTTCATTTTTTTTAAAAACAGTGAAATTTTTAATTTTTAACTTACTTTTTTTTTTTCCTTAACACTAATGGATGCAGAGTTGCAGCCAGGAAAAGATCAGGACAGTTGTATTATAAAATACGCTGCTTATTTTGACAACTATTTATTTTAAGTACCTGAGAGAGAGTAGATCTGTGGTTTGTTCATAGGACTAAGCATAAACGTTTCGTCAAGTGCTTTATTCCTGAATCCCTTTAGTTCCCTCTGTGGGAATGGCCAACTCTTTCTACTACGCTGCCCTTTTCTTTTAGCTGTAAACCAGGACTAGTACTTTCCTTATAAAGGTAACATGAGAATTAGCTGAGTTAAATTCTGCTCTCAGATGCAGTTAAACAATTCCCTGAGCAGAACAGGAGTTATAAACATCCGTCTAGGAAGGACAAACTCAGCAAAGGGATTTTATGTGGAAAGTACTTTGAATATGAAGAGCATCATATAAATGCTAAGCATCATTATATTTATAGCCAATGAAAGAGCTTTTATGACTATACAGAAAGCCTGAACATTAACTAAAGAATCTGAAATGATGTAGCAAATGAGATAACTTTCTACAGTACTTTCAGACAAATACATTGACCTCCTCTGTCTTGCCCACTCACTTCAATCTGTGTTCTCAATGGCCATGCAAGGGAAAGTACAGAACACCCATGTGCTCACGTGGTAACCTGCTCAGCACATTCTGGACTCTGAAGGGAGGGCTTCATAAAAATTATTTCTGAAATACATCTCCTCACTGTATTCCATACAGGATGGAAGGGATTTTTGAAAGACTTTCACCTTTTACCACTTTGCAACTTAGGAAAGCCAAATCTGATGCAGTGAAACCCATCCTGTGAATACTTGTTTTAAACTAAAATTGCCTGTAACTTTATAAGACATGCATATTAGCAGATGAACTAGATTCTACGTACAGTGCCCAGACTACTACAACATGGCCAAATACCTGCTATCTCTGAAACAGAATGGCAAAATTCTTTTTTTATAGAAATGGACCTAATGACCCACGCGTGCTGTGGTTAATACTGTTACACATTAAGTTGTTTTGTGTTGTTGTGGTACACTAACTTGATTTAATATGCAGCAGACAAACTGAATAATCTCTATGACATTTTTGAATATCAGGTCTCAACTTTAGGCCTTATATTTCAAAATGCTGGTGGAGGCACCTGGAATTTTGTTCCTCCTAACAGCAGTTGAAGTCAAAAATCAAGTTATGATAGGACTGTCGCCTAACTAAAAGCAACCTATGTGGAAAGCTATTAATAAGGAAGTGCTAGCAAGCAGGGAGAAACTTACTAAGCAAACTCCAAAGATGCCTCAAGCATTTATGTACTCCATGGTTCTACAAAGACAGCATTTTGCATATCAACACGTAGAGAGAGAGAGAGAGAGAGAGTATTGCAAGAAGTAGGTATTGGAAACAGACTGGAATGCTCTAACCTGTTTATGCAGCTAATGTCATTAGAATGTGTGCGTGTGTGCAAATGTCAGTGTCTATGTATAAAATTAACTACCTCACTCTGCATTTTCCAGGAAAAATATTTTGGCTTAGAGGTTTAATATTCCAAAACTTTGTATTTCACCTCTCCACTAGTCTTTTATATTGACAAAATGTTTCTCCTTTAATTTGGAAATTACCAGAAAAATATATATTAAAAGACATATTTCAGGATATGCATGAAATTTTATCCAAATCATGTTGCCTCAATTACTGCTTGTAATGTGAACCTTATGAGATCAGATCTTGGGGTTAATAGAAAACAAATACAAACATACTGTGTTTCACAGTTTTTATTTTTCAATGGCTTTCCATTAATGTGTGTCTTCTCTGGAAAATAATACGATGCCACTAATCAAAGCAAAATGTTTGTATGTACGTTTCCCCTACAATCCCCATTATGTTATGTGTTTTGTTGAAGTAAGCCCACACGTAAGTGTATTTGTACAGCAGAATGTGTCCATTGTATTGTATCCATGTCAAAAATAAAAACAATACCAACAAAGCAAGCTCTTCATATCTAAACACGTGGTTTTTAGATAGAAGCAGGTGACAGAAATTGCAAAAAGCAGTGATAACTCTGTCTTAAAAGCAACTCTGTTGTTATAGCACCTGAACAGCTCGCTACAGAAAGGACCACATTCTGCCATCCTCGCTCAAGTGGAGCAGTTCTTTGCTCCAGGAGCTCTTCTCTTGGACTGCCTGGATGCAAGGTACAAAATGACACCGCTTGTAATCCTGCCTCATTGAAATCAATTACAAACTGCTTTGGGGTTTCATTTGAGCCAGTATTTTTAAACTAGTATGAAATATGTAAAGTGAAACTGACTTAAATGAACTGTAAAAATGTATAATAGAAGCCAAACAAAATTGTAAGGAGCAAACAAAAAAACTACTAGTTCAAAGAGAAAAAAGGAGATAGAAGTGACTTGTAAAGAACCATCTTTATTACGGATGCATCTTCAAGTACAAGACATGTTTGTCACTGCTTAATGATCCAGCCAGTTGATGAACAGATGTCCTTAACTGAGTGAGATCAAGCGCGTTGTCCCCCAAACCTGGCTCAAGCGCAACTACTGGAAGCCTCATTTTAGAAATAGAGGCAGGTGCCGTAGGAAAATGTAGAGACAGAACTGCTGACTGGCCTGTGAATTAGGAATCGCAGGGCACCAAAGGTGCTTCCCTGTGTCCTGTAAGAAATACTGTTTTTGCAAGAAAGGTGCATTAGTTCTCATTGCCAAAATACATAGTTGTTCCCAAGCCAGACCCAAATCATTTCTTCACCAACACAACGTTTCATACACGTCTCTGTGCTGTGGAGTTGCTGCTTGTTGTGCAGCAGATTACATGAAAGCATAAACAGGAATATAATCTTCCTAGACAATGTGGCCATAATGGGGGTCAGAAGCACTGAATATTAGGGCAGAAGGAAAAGGGATTGGAGCTACCATATGAAGTACAAATAAGAAAATTCTATTCATTAGACTCTGAATCTGAGACCTTCAAAATTATGCCTTTAGTCTCCTGCTCCCTCTGCTGGACTCTATCCACTTGTACTTTTCACTTCTTAGCCTTCTGGCTCTTTTTCTTCTAACTGAAATGTACGGACAACTGAACTACACGAAATAATGCACAGTTTATTGTAGTTTTATTATGTGGTCCAAAATTATTACTTTTTTATAAAATGACCAACACACAATAAAATGAAATACTGTCAAGTAATCAAAAGAAAACATACTGTAAACACTGATTAATAAAAATTCCCAAAAGAAAAATACCCAATTAATGCCATTAACATTGTAGTAGAGGTATTTGTTGTTTAAAACCTTTTAGTTAAAATGCAGACATAGAGCTTCTGACTAAAAAAAATAAATGACCTGAGTTGGAAAACAACCAGAAAATCAAAGAGATGCAGGCTCTCACCTATTCTTCTTTTCATTACAAAATAAGAATGAAAAATAACAGATCAAGAAAAAAAATATCTCTCTGTCCAGACAGGCTTTGCTGCAGTTCAGTGCTCAGCCCCAGGGCAGGAATGAGGAAAGACTCCACGCAGGTCAAAAGCTCTGCTGAAGTCAAACAATTCTGCCTGTTGGCCCTTGGTCAACACGAGGTTCCTCAAACAGCCACGGAATGAGCTCTTGCTTGTGAGGCAGTTTTGCTTCACATCAGCTGAAAAACAAACGTGAAATATGTAGAATCTATTTCCAGTGAACTGAAACAATACAAAGATCCAGGTTATTATTCAATTGCTTCCCCTCCCTTCCAAAAAGGAGAGAGAACCAACACCTGAGGAGCACTAAGTTCCATTCATGTTTGGATTGGATGACCTGGGACAGCCCACCATGGACAGTCACGGCTGCCTTCAAGCGTAATCCATGCACTGGGATAACTTGTGCAGAATTCGGACAAATAATTTGTCCCAGGGGATAATGGGAGATAAGAGCGGGGACAAGAGAGGAGAAAGCCACTCTGCATAGATGTCTTCCAAGTTAAAATTGAAACTGGCAGAATATGAAGCAATAGCTGAGCTGTACACAGTCATGGACTCCATTGGCAAACCAAAACATGAGGTTAGTAGACAGTCCCAACTCTTTTTTCCATACAAGCTGTGAAACAATTCATGCCACTTCTGCAATACTCAACTAAACTGAAGAATTTCTCTCTTCTCTATGAACCCTAATCTTTACAGATGGAGCACTGAAAGAACAATTAGTACCACAGTACCCTATTTTTAAAAAAAAAAATAATAAAAAAAATTCACAAGATGCTGATAAGGCCATGTTGGTATTTGAGGAAGACCAAATATTAATCAAGATCTGGTTAATTAGCATTAATTCATTTTTCAAAAAGCACCAAAACCTTGTCCTACAGAATCATAGAAACGTTATCATAGAATCATAGAATCGTTTAAGTTGGAAAAGACCTTTAAGGTCATCCAGTCCAACCATTGACCCTACTCTACCAGGTCTGCCACTAAACCATGTCTCGTGCACCACATCTGCACGACTTTTAAACACATCTAGGGATGGTGACTCAGCCACCTCCCTGGGCAGCCTCTTCCAATGTTTGATAACTCTTTCTGTGAAAAATTTTTTCCTAATGTCTAGCCTAAACCTCCCCTGGTGCAACTTGAACCCGTTTCCCTCTTGTCCTATCGCTAGTTACTTCATGAACCCATGCTGGCTGGGCCTGATCCCCTGGTTGTCCTTCACATGCTGCATGAGTGCACTCAGGATGAAATGTTACAGAACACTCTGTAATATTTCAAGCTATTACCCCTAAAGCTTTCCAAATATTTAAAAGCTGAGTTTGCCCTCCAAACCTCATCACTCTGTTTTCACACAAATGAGAATATCTGAACCGATAAACTGTAAAAGCTGTTTCAGAGACAAATGTATATGGGCATTTTAGGCTATCTTTAAAAGCATAAGATATTCAAAGCCATACTAAGCCTACTCACTCTCAGTACCGATATGTTCATTAAAGAGTATGCCTGCAAAAAGGCCAAACTCATGTTTGAAATTCAATCCTCTTAATGAATACATTGTCTTGGCTCAAATTATCAACTGATGAGTTGCACAACTTAATTGAAAAGTAATTTGATTATACATTTTTTGTGTTACTACCTTTTTATATTACCATCATAGTATGATTGACAGAAAGTTACTTCAGAGGGGAATTTACACAGAACAAGGGAAATAGGTGTTCAACTGCAGCAGCTTGCCTTCTGCCTGCACAGTCCCTAACACAAAACATTTGCAAAAATAAAGTAGAGAAGAGCACTATAGAAACCTTACTTAGATGAATGTGAAGGAAAGCTTTAATATGAATTTGACTGCAAGAGAATCACACCTAAACATACACAGGCAGGGGCGTTGTGAAGCCTGAGAGAGACTGTGAAAGACAAACCACATGGAGGAAATCCTTCTCAGAAACTAAGGAGCAGGTTTGTGTAGGAAAGTGATACGAGTTCAGTTGATCTTGCCAACACACTCAACAACTAAATGCAGTCCTTCACAAAGATAGTATACACAAATATTAATATGCTGTGACCTCAGCAACAGTGTGGAAAATGGTAACTATGATTTATAACTCAATCATGAACTTCATGAATCAGAGAGAGCGAGCACGTGTTAAGAGTCATTCAGAGAGAGAGAGAGCAAAAGCAGGAGGGACGGAAGGGAAGAGAAATATTATTGCACTCACCAGGATAGCCTCCAACATAAATGGGATTGTTCGTATCTGCAGAGGTTGACTGGGTGTAGGGATTATCAGTTTGAACCAAATTCCCATCAATTATCAGCGAAATGCGATGCTTGCTTTTGTTTGCTTGAAGCTTGTGCCATTTTCCATCACATAAACTATTTGTGCCTCTTGGTTCATATGAGGCTGTTATTCTGCCAGCTCCATTGTTGACATGGAATAAAACCTGTATAAACAGCCAGATGCGAATAAAGATATAAAGTAAGAATACATGAATTAATGTGCCTAGATAAAAGCACAATCACGCTGGTACAGAGATTTCAGTTTTAAAAAAATGTTTGGTAATTATGCAAAGCTAATGTTTACTTTGATGGATAGAGTGTGTCCTTACTGAAGTATCTTTAAAATCTAAAAGACTTAGATCTATCATACAATGGTCCATTAGGTTAGCTTGGTATACTTCACTTTGGATTTCACTATTTCTTACAAATAAAAATCAAGTCATTTTCTCACAGAAGCTGAGACTTCAGATCTGAAAGAAGATCCACTGTATCTAACTGAATAGAAAGATAATGGACCGAAAGCACCTGTCATTGCCAATACCTGTATTGATTTATTTCACGTATTTATTTTTCAAAGCAGTAGACATTTCCTCAACTCTGTGATGAAGATTAATATGTAAATATTAACTGAGAAAGTATGTCCCAAAGCAACAGTGATATTAAACACTGTCTCTAGCTAGGAACTTTTGAATAAAAAATGAGCTATTTCTGAGAAAAGGAAATAGCTAAGAGCACTCAAGTATACATTTTTTATGCAGCAGATAAGTGGAGAACTATGTATTGATTGTTAAAAGGTTTATGGAGCATAATGGCCAGAGAAGTAGAGAGTGAGTTAATTGCTCATGAACACTGAAGAAGAGATTACAAAACAGGGTGCTTTGTACTTATGCAATAATATGTTTATCAAGGACAAGTGTAGTTCTATGGCAGAAAAAGTACTAAGCTACAAGATAGGTATATATTTATATACCACGTATATATTTGGTCATTCTCCCACTCTACTCTGCACTGGTGAGGCCACAACTGGAATACTGTGTCCAGTTCTGGGCTCCCCAGCTCAAGCGGGACAGGGAACTACTGGATAGAGTCCAGTGTAGGCCAACAAAGATGACTGGGGGATTGGAGCACCTCCCTTATGAGGGAAGGCTGAGAGAGCTGGGACTCTTTAGCCTGGAGAAGAGAAGGCTGAAGGGAGACCTTATTCTTGCTTATAAGTATCTAAAGGGTGGGTTGGAGGAGGATGGAGGCAGACTCTTTTCAGTGGTTCCCAGTGACAGGACAAGGGGCAACGGGCACAAGTTGGAACATAGGAAGTTCCATTCAAACATAAGAAAAAACTTCTTTACGGTGAGGGTGACGGAGCACTGGACCAGGCTGCCCAGGGAGGCTCTGGAGATTTTCAAGACCCGCCTGGATGCAGTCCTGAGTAATGTGCTCTAGGCATTCCTGCGTCAGCAGGGGAGTTGGACTAGATGATCTCTAGAGGTCCCTTCCAACTCTGAAAATTCCATGATTCCGTGAACATACAAGATATGTAGTCCAGGAGGTCACAGTGGCTACAGACCAACATAACTTACACTAATTAGAGGCAAAAGGTCCAGTGACTTCTGCTAATCTCACATTTTATCATATGATGATGATGACAACCTTGAGACTGAAAGTCTATCCCATACTAGTTCTTTGGGGATTTGGTTCAGACATTTTGCCTCCACATTTCACTGGTGTCCATTTAGTGCTATCCAGCAGGTCTGTCCTCCCAGTCTTAAACAAGCCTTGTGAAATGATGGCACAGGGCCAGCACAGGGCAACCTACCTTGCCATTTACAATCTCCAGTCCAATGGCATCAACCTTAGCACTGCTGACCCCGAGAAGAATGCCATGCACTGCTGTTGTACGAAATTCCAGTGTGATGTTCACATCAGACCGGACTTTGTAACCGTCTCTGACTGAAAAGAAGTTATAGGTTTCTAACAGAAGACTTGTAACCCACAGTACAAAGTAGAACCCATATATTGACATTAAAAGGCCTAAAAAGCTTGTTAATTACTCTGCTGGGATACGACCTTGCAGAACCTCTGGAAAGTAAGTTTTCCAAAGTCATAATTAACATTTTATAATGGAAAAGATAAATGCCCAAATAAGTTTTCTATCATTAATTTAGATTTAATACATTCTAACTCATTTCTAAGAAACAGTAAAGACCACATATTAATGTAATCCTTCACATTATTTCACAATTCCTTTACGTCTTTTGTCTCCATACCCCTTAACAGACATTAACATCATGAACATAGATATTCTTAGCTGAAGAAAGAGGTAGTTCATTTCTTTCCCAGTGCTAGAATCATTAGCTCTTTCATTTGTGGAAAATAGCCCTTTGCAGAAATGGCCACTTTTGGATGTATGGAGTAAAGAGACTCAGCTAGAAATACATATGCAGAGCATGCACTCTTTGTGTGAGGAGTCAATTAATTACACACAGTTCCCACAAGACCTAAAAAGAGTACGTTTTCATTAACATTAATTCAGTAAGGTACTGTTTTCATTTAATGACACTTACCAAGAACAGCAAAGCCACTCCCATCGAAGAAAGTACCATCCTGTACTGTTACATAGCATTTATTCACAGCAAAGATAGAGACAGGGCTCTCGTTGTCCAGCTGCTTGCTGTTAATCGTCATGCTACCAATGCAGGCAGGAATACTGTGAGTCACCTAAGCATATTGAAATATAAGAGTTAATGTGTAATACAAACTGCTGCAATGCTCTCTTAGTGATTCACCTGATGTTATTGTAAATAAAAAATTCTCTGAACAAAACACAGCAGGATCTAAAATATTTACATAATTACATTTCTATTTATTACATATACTTATATAAGGCTACAAACATACAAAATTTCTTAAATTCAAAATAAATATTGTTTAGAAACACAGTACACACTACAACATAAAGAATTGTCCTTGCTTGAATATGAACAGGGATACGCCCAACAGTTAAAGACATTCCAAACATGCTTCCGCAAATTAACAAGTAAATCAAGACTTTTATACGACATTTTGCAAGTATAGATCACCAGACTTCTATCCAGCAAAAAGATTCATTAGAGTTTCTCACTAATACTATTTTCAGCAATTGCAGATTCAAAGTATGACAATATTTGTTATTTGTTATTATCCAGCTGAAAAGCACAGATGAAGAAAGTATGCTCAGGAATTGAGAAACATTGTTATCATTACTGGAATCCTCTGCGAGATAACGGGCTGCAGAAGGAGGAAGGCAACAAAAACCTACCCTCTAAAAGCATGTGTAAAAAGTATGTTTTAATCTCAGACAGCTAAACCCAGCCCTTCAGAGATATTTAAGGCACCTAATTCCTATTTGAATGCAATAGGATTTATGTACTAAAATGTCTGAGATCCTAAGTCATACCTTTATCTTATACTACGAAATACAGGTATTTATACTCTTTAGACATTTTTAACACAGAGACTAATAAAAAATAAAAATCTATTAATGGCTATTACTAAAACACAAGGATACAAGCTCTAGCTAGTCGCTAAGCCATAGAAAGCTGGAAAGACTTATCTGGTAAAGCGTCATTAATTTCTTTGTTGTTTCTTTCCCAAAGTACTTCTTTTTTGCCCATCAGAGACAGGATACTGAATTAGATGGGTTTGATGCAGTATACTCATTCCAGTATTGCAAAATGTCAAAGATGCCCCACCACCCCAAACCTTCTTACATTCCCAAGATTCTTCGGCACATAGTCTAAGGGAAGTCCTCCCACATAGAGCTTCCCCTCCACATCCAAAGTGCTGCCATCTCCCAGAGCACTGACCGCTACCAATTCCTGTCCATCCACAATGATTATACCTTTTCTTTTAACGTATTCTGTCTTTATCTGGAAAAGATGAGAGCATACAACCATGAATCAGTAAGGTCAATCAGTTACCTAGTAATCATTTGCCACAGAAGTAAGCAAGACAATTTTTTAGTGGTCAGATTGCTTTGACATGCTGTACTGAGATATCCTCTTGAAATTCATTGAGAGGCTGAGGCCATTTCAGAATGCAACTGAGCAGCTAAACTGCTTCCTTGCTTCCCCAAGGGCTCACAATAATTGCACGTTGTCCTGCCTAAGTTTTTCAGTGTCTTACCAATCATTATTTAAAACCACTAGTTTATTACCTTAGGATACCAGTACATCACTGAGTTTGAAGAGGGGAGTACTGCTGGTCTTCTGCAATTACAGTGCTGCCCACCAGTTGAGCCATCTTAGCTGTCTGAAGTGCATACTCCTACACTGCAATTTTACGATGGGCAGTGCTGAATTTGCTATGACCAAAAAGCTTTCCAGTTCTGTCCATCTTGTTTGCTCATGCCCTTGTGCCTTCCGTGCACTAAAGCAATTACCCACATGCAGATGAGGAGCTTTATTTGAAGTCAGCCATTTATTCTTCCCCAGTTACTTTTAGCCCCACTCAGAATCCTGACCAGGTTCAACATGAGGTTTTACAAAGATTTGGGCTGGTAAGGGGATGAAGTGGCACAGCAGGATGATAGGAGCAGATGGCAGAGAATGGAAAGAAGTACTTCTTTTGACAGCAATGCATATTAGCTTAACTTGATTGTAGAGCTACTGCAATAATCACTCCCAGCTGTGAAGTGGTGTGACTCAGCCTTAATCTCTGCAAAAAGGTTCAAGCTCATGTTTTTATGTCCTGGGTAGTAAAGGCAGGTCAGCTCTCATATGGAATCTGTTCATCTCTTAAAAAGTGGATAGTGTGAGTATGAGTATATTTAATTTTAAGCATGCAGCCGTAAATCCTGGAGTGTTCTTCGTTTCAGGGTAGGCAGCAGAGCTTAACTGTGATATCTCCCTCTAACAGAAGTTCACATTTGCTTTATTTATGCTAGTTTTTGCTGTTTTTTCTTCTGCTGATTATATATGAAAGGCAAAAATAACACTCTGCTGATTCCAAAGGCACCTAGGAGAGGTGGCAACTTTGTGTCATTCACTTTGTCCTACAGAAGCTACTTCCTGGAGTTAAGGCTTCACATATGGACAAGGAAAGAGAAGCTTAGTAGGATGAATATTGTCATCCTCACTTGCCTTAAAGAAAAGTAATGTGGTCAGTTTCTTTTAAAACTCATGCAGACATCACAGTCATTTCTCATGAAGAAAGGCAGAGCCAGCAGCAGGTGGGTTGCTCAGAGGAACTGGGCCAACAGAGGCTGACACAGAGTCTCTGTACAGAAGGCCCTGAATGCTACGTGACGCCTGAAAGCTGTAGCCATAATTTCTCCTCAAACTCTCCTTATGCCAAGTCCTCCCTCTCCAGCCTCCATTCATTCCATATGTATGCCTTTCTCATGTTGCATCACCCAAGGAAAGGGAAGAGAGTGCTTCCCCGTTAGCACTTGCTGTTATGAAATGCTCAGGTAAGCAATATGTGGGAGAAAGGAGAAACCATGCACCCACAAATCTCTTTCACCCTGTCACACACTCAGTTGCAGGTGACATATTGCATGGAAAGCTCTCTGTGGAAAAAGTCAAGAGTTTCTAGACCTCTCTGTTGGGTTCTTTGGTGAAGATGACCATCATTACATAGTTGAACTATTTTATCTCTAAATAATCTGAGATACTTGACAGCAGTTGGATGCTAGGATTGATACATAATTAATGAAAATTTTTAAAGGAAATAATTATACTCAAACACAAGTTATCTGAGTGGTTTCATGACTGGGTTAAAACTTGCTTGCCTTTGCAACACAGAAAGCTTACCGGAAAGGCAAGGAAAAACCATCCCAGTAACTCTAAGGAAGTAAAAAATGGAGTATAAGATTGGTGACTACCTACCGTATGCCATTTTCCATCACTGATAACAGCAGGGTGAAAAGCTACTGCTTTCCCTTTGCCTAGGTCAAATGAGAAATAGACTTGTCCTCCATGAAGCTGTAGGGCTGCATAGTCAACCTGGTTCTCGTGAGCCATGTAGTAAATCAGGCCGCTGGAGGCAAAGGTTCTGAGATTCAGCTGGACAGAAAGTCTAGACAACAGAAATTCAGCGTTACTGAAAGATATTTCTTCTGCATTAATAAATAGCTTTTCTGAAGGCAGAGAACAGCCTCAACCAGTTTATTATTATGAAAGGAAATTTATTATTACAAAGGCCAGAAAAGTAGAATTTGCATTGATTCTAAGAAAGCGTGACCTATAATGTATTTCATAATAGAAATCAGTGCTGTACCTGTCAGAGACAGAAAAAGTGCTTGTCACAGAGTGAGCTGGGCTTTAAGAGGGACACGCTCAGCAGTTTGCTACTGCAGGCTTGCCTATTGCCCCAAAATAGAGACGAATTCCAGGATAATGTGATGGCATCCATAACTATTAGCCAGGCTTGCTGGGATACAATGGGCAGACTGACAACAGAGGGAGGCTTAAAAGGTAGAGGAGCTGATTGACCCATTTATTATGGAGACACTAGGTTCAGGCTACATAGCATCAATTCTCTGTAATGTCCTTATGTTCAATAGTTGCAACAGAGGGGCTAGAAGGAAGAAAATGCTCTTTTCTCAATGCCTGCAGAGGCTTCCTGAATTGAAAGAAGCACAGAAGTGGCTTGCAGGCTGTGGTTTGGGGACCTTGTTGGGAGCCTCTCAAACAAGTAAGAGTGGCAGAAAGGCTGTCACATGTTAAGTCCCAACAGAATGATTCTTCTCAGTAGTCTTAGCTCCTTCAGTGACCTGGGGAGTGAAGCTGACATGGAAGGTGCAACTGCAGAAAATCCAGAGAAGAGGGCAAGATGTTATCTGCACCAGTCAAAGGAGCAGGGACCAGCTGAGCTCAGTATGTGGAAAACAGAAATCAAAATGCTTACAGAAGGTACAGTGGGGCTCTTAAGTCTGAGGGGCAAAAAATGCAGAACTCTGACCACGAGTTAAACTCATGACCACAAACCTGGGAAAGACACATCAATTACACTGCGATGGTCGTGATACCTTCTTCCATGAGGAACCCACAGAAACCTGAAGCAAAAG
This sequence comes from Burhinus bistriatus, assembly GCA_013397275.1. Lineage (NCBI taxonomy): Eukaryota > Metazoa > Chordata > Aves > Charadriiformes > Burhinidae > Burhinus > Burhinus bistriatus. The sequence goes on along the minus strand of VYXH01003282.1, from coordinate 69,138 downwards.
CCATGTTCAAAGCTGGTAAAGTGGTGAACATTCATGACAACCAACACTGCGCTTCTTGTAGCTGAATATGAGATAACACACTGTGTGCATGTGTGATTCAAGATATACTCACTTCTTCCTGACAGTAGATTGATTGAAAAGCAGTGTCAAGTGGCTGCCTTTGGCAAGTCCAAACTGATGGGCACCTCGAACATGATCAGGTGGGTCATCTTTTGCACAAACTACCTGTTAATAAACGGACTTTATTATGAAGAATAGTACCAGGTGCTGATCAGCAAGTGCTGAATGGCAATGTGCCTATGCAGAACTTTGTAAGGAGCAAAACTGAGCCACATGTTAACAACAAAGTATACAGCAACATCAATTAGCTAAACTCCCAATCATTCTGAGCTATCTTTAGGCTCAAAAAGAACTAGTTCTAATGATTAAGCTATGTCTCATGGACAGCACCGTTTTTTTCTACTGAGAAATGTTTGTAGCTTGAGAAGTATTCATTCACCATTTGTCTTAATTGATAGCCCTTTTGATAAAAAATGCTGGAAGACAGAGTACAATTTCAGTGTGAAAAATCTTATGGACTTGGTAGAAATATTTTCTCATTTAGTGAGAATGCACATGTTTGTTACGATTTGAGGGATGGAGAGCTGAGTAACAGAGTACGAGCCAAAGCTATACTTTAGCTCTGAGAAGGACAGCTTATTTCTTTTTATAGCCACAGTTGTATGAAATCTATAAAATCCTGCTTTCTGTTGCCACAGAAAAATGATTCAGGATGCTTTGGAAACACTTCATTATAAAGATGTGCAGCTGCAGAAGAAGTAATGCTGCCTTCTCTCTTGGGAACAGGGACCATGTGAGAGGAAACAGGTGCCATGCAAGCTGCATTCAGACACTGTGTGTCTCTGGAATGGTTTGTGCCTCCTCTTTGACACAGAGCAGAGACTGCATGTGTGTGACCAGGAAAATGTGAATGCTGAATTGCACAACTAATGCAAATCTTGGCACAGAGCCACTTTGGCAGGAACATACTAAAGATAATAGTTACTGTCAAGTCCTCCTTCTGGATCACTCCACTTTTTCTTTTCTTTTTTAGTATTGCTGCCTGAACAATGATAAACCTAACTACATTTCCCTTCCAAAAGGCCAATTGGCTGCTACAAAGGTTTATATCACCATTTTTCTAGAAGAAATAATAATTTCAAATCCACATTCATTGAACCATTCCATACCATAGAAGAAGGAAATACGCACAGTCCATACTTTGAAAATTCTCCACAAAGCTACAACGCATCTTGCTGTTGAACACTTTCCTAGAAGAGGGAACAGAGCTTTGCCGTAATACATACTTTTTTTGTGTCTGTAAGAGGCCTCAGGGGAACTGGTAAAGCCTGAAATTCAGGTTGAATCTCAATGTCTTCTGGCTGTATGGCTGGTTTAGGCTTTTCTGACAAAAAGCAGCTGTCCATATCCACATGTTCATACTTCATGGAAGTGGTGAAATACAAAAGCCTGTGTTTTAAAAACCCTACATTTTAAGAGGTGAAATCCCAAATCCCTACATTTCCCAAGCACAAGGAGAGTATTTTACAGGGTGTTCCACTAGTAACAGGAGAAAGGGAAAGAAGCGGCATGCTGGGACCAAAAGATTGAGAAGTGGCACATAATCTGTCCGCAGAACATATTAATAGACAATATCCTTTGAAAAACATTCTGTCTGTGAATGCAGATGAAACTATAGTAGAGAAAGTTGCATTTTGTGCAGCTTCTCTGTACACATTAAAGACTTTTATTAATGCTATTTGGAAATGTAGCTGGTAACATCCATTTTCTGCCTGTCAGAATACCCAGATCATCAGTATCAGGCTTGTCTTATGTTACAACCCAGGCAAACAGACAATGTCATGAAAGAGATTACAAACTACAATCAATAATTACTATACACGCTTTTCCAAAACAGGGCAGTTACCCCTCTGACTTACTCCTTGTTAAAAATAAGATTGCTGATACAGCCATGAAATGAGCCAGCCATTTTTAGCCCTAAGATGCCCTCTCCTGCTGGAATGCCACCAGCGTAGAAGTTGGAAATATTGATGGGGCTCATTTCTGCTAATGAACCAAGTCTCAGTTCTGCAGGGTTACTTTCATCCACCTGTACAGTTATGATTCTGAAAAAGATAAAGCAGGGAAAACATTCAACAAGGGTCTTAGATACTCATTTTCAGATGAAAAGCATTCCTTTCAGCCTCAAAAACATCCTGTTCTAAGAAATAAAGATTCCATCACTTTGATAATTCTTTCAATGTCTTAAAAGTAGAAGACCTTTTTTAGGTAATTTTTAACATGTAGAGTTTATCAAGTATCTGTCTAAATTATTTTGGGAGGTATCTTTCCAAATTATTTTGCTAGCTATACTTCTTCCTAATACTATTTAGTATACTTTACTCAAGTGGCCCAAGCTGTCTAGAGATTTTGAGAGCTTTTAACTACAACTTCATCAGTGGCTGTACGCTGTATACAATTACCATGTAAATCAGAACACCTCCATTAACGGCAGAAAAACACAGACCTGATTATTCCACTTAATGAGCTATCAAAGGCAGTTCCTCAGAGAGCACATTGAACTGACAACAGCATACAATAATTAAACAGGTAGTACTGTTCGCAGTCACATGTACCTCTTATTCCGGATTAGGATGACAGAGTGTTCTTGTCCATCACTGTATGTTCCATTAGCAGACCGAAGAATTACTTTTCTAGTACTTGCTCTATCTCCAGCATTAACATGCACTGCAAGATGACCATCAATCAGCATGATAGAAAAGAAGGGCTGTGGATTTAATCAGAAGATTAATCTTTAACTATAAGTCAATTTCCTGTCACATTCAGTGTTTAAATACAACATACTTTGGAAAAATTTACCTCCAGCTTTGTTGTAAACAAACTTTTAAATGAAACTCAAAGACTAGTAGGCATGTATTGGTACCTCTCAGAGTGCAAAGCCTTCTAACAGAAGATATGAAAGATGGAAATTTCTCTCGTCATGATAAAAATTCAGGTTAAATTGCAGGAGTTTTTTTATAGCACCACCACCCCACTCCTCCCCTTAGAGGAAAGAAATAAGCAAGATCAAGTATTTCTACTAAGACTTTGTCCTCGGGTTCCAGGAGCTCCGAAACAGTCCACCAGATATGAGATGGCTGTTCATCTCAAAGCCTTCAATAACTACTTCTGACTAACAGAAGTGGAAAGTAATACTTCATGTACATTTCATGTGCAGTTTTCCTCTTTGTTGAAAAAAGCATTCTGGGTCCTAGTAACTTTACTAGGTCTCTGCTAACTGATCCTTTGCTTCTCCTCTGCTAAAATGAATATTCTCCGTCCCCACCTAGCCTCTGTATTTGGGCCTTCCTAAGCCAAATATTTTTTTCTTTCTCATTCTTTGCAAGTTACAGGCATAAAAACCTGACTTGATATTACAAAATAAAAAAGGCAAAAACAAAACCAAAAAGTCTTTGTTTTCAGTACTTGCCAAATGTGCTTGTCTACGTTGTCGCTTTTCCAGTCCCCTGCTAAGTCCAGCAAGGATGATGCCACTGCTGTTCCTCGTAGCAAAAGTTGCCATCAGTTCTGATTCTGGGCTTAAGGACTTAGGTATCAACTCAATATATCCATTGTTCAAGATGTTCACACTACGAATAGGCTATTTTATGAGGAAAAGAAGTAATTACTGACTTTGTCCATACACAGCACCCAGTAAGAAAAAAAAATTTCAAGTATAGGTTAGATTATCTTAGAAATTTTCAAGATAAACCCCCTTCAACTCACTATATTCTTTCACAAACATTATTATTCATTGTTCAATAACAATAAAGATCAGGTTACAAAACCTAAAAGCCTCCTACCTCCAATACACAGCCTTTTCTTACTCCGTATGAATTTCTAAGCAAGTCAAATGTTGAACGAGATATTTCCAGATTCTTGATGCATCCCACGTACATTCTACTATTAAGACCTTTCCTGAAAACACAAAACAAGGCTTTTTTTCCAAGGAGTATTATTTGGAGTCTCCTGGGAGAAAAGATTACGTTCTCTTCAATAAGAGAAAGAGAGGTCTGTTTTAAAGAATGCGGTAAGCCCAGTGTAAGTGAAAACAGGAGTAATTTGAGTTTTACTCTCAGCAGATATTAATTCTGATCTTAAAAAGAGTCAGATAACATTGTCCCCAAACGGAATCATACAAGTGTGTAGTGCTGTGTTGCCAGACCAAGTCATTTTCCAAAACTTTAAGGTAAATCTTCAGCTGAAATGTAATGGCTTTTGTGTGAGAGGGTAACTGTAGCTCTCTACTACCTAGCAATTCTTTTTCATCTCTTAAGTCTGAAGGATGTCTAATTTGGTCCCAGGTTTAAATCAGAGAAATCTAAGGCTGTCCTGCCATAATCCCTTACGTGCTGCTATGCCAGCTAAGATTAGCAATTCTGCACCTCTGCAAAAACTGTACAGAGACAAGTATTGTCCTGGAAATTTATATTATTGTCAAGAGCATGCAGACAGTTTAATTAGATTTTCTTTTGCCATGTTTATCCTTTTCAAGTGAAGCCACTGGCAGAAACGTGACTTTACAAGTTCAGCAGGGATATGCAATACAAAAAGTATAAACTAGAGACATGCTATAAGTAGTATTTTTTGTTGCTCTGTTCACAATTGTTTCTCCTCTGTTCCAAGTTTCAAAACTGAATTACAAGAATTCTTTTCTGAAGTAGAACATTTATCCTGAAGTGCAGTTTTGTCCATAAATGCAAGCTGGAAAACACAAGGCTAACACAGGTAGAGATCAAAGGAGCATCGTTCCAGGCAGCAGTACCGAATGCTTGCCACAGTCTGACACAAAGAGCAGGCGGCTGCTGTGGCAACTGCTGTCGTGGAAATCACCCATGGAGGGGAAAACCAGAAGTTTGTCTCTGGCCTGAACTGCAGTGTCAGACCTACCACTGACAAGCACCATATTAGAGTCTGAAGGAAAAGGACAGATAATTCTGGGGTGTACATGGCCATAAACAAGCCTTCAGACTTCACTGATTTTCACTAATTTCAGTGGACATAGCAGAGTTTGTTAGAATCTTTCCCTCTACTTACAAGAGTCTTAGCAAATGGGGAAAAGCGAGAGGACACTTTACCTTACAGTCCTCGATCGTGGCAACCCACCAATGAAGATTGGGTCCTTATCAGAGCGGTTCAGGTCTGAGGCAACACCAGGAGATTCTCCTTGCTTGGTTTCTTTATAATTAAGGTTATATGCATCCATGACTGCCAAAATTCCTGCAAAGAAAAGAGAGTAAAGATCTGGAGAGGCACATGAATACACATCATTCCATTTTGGCAATCTTGTCTCTAATAAAGGAAAATGTATTCATTGACTCAAACATGTATGGACAATCTTCTTATTTTTAGAATGAGTAATTTATTGTATTTCCAGCTATTCTGCTAATCTCATTCATTCTTCTCTGTCAAAACCAATCTGGGGAAGTCTACAGGAAAATCTCTATATATGAGAACATGTTACAGCTATCAACACACATTACTTGTAATGCATTACTTCCCAAACATAGGCCCCAAAATACTGTTGTACTAGGTACTATTAAAACACAGAACAGAAAACGTGATCCCTGATAATTTCACTCTTTAAAGACTATTGATATGTTTTTGTCTGGCAGCTTCTGTACTACTTGCTCTTTAAAAGATGTGCCAAACCAAGCACAAGATTTATACTGCTGTCCTTCTAGAAGTAAAGTAATACAGGTGCGTCTGCTAAAGAAACTGCATGAGAAGTGACCAGATTTGGTTGCAGTGATGTTCGCTGTGGCTATCTTAGATATTTGTATTTGTAAATGTGCAGATACCTGTTTTTTTCAGTCTGCAGCCTACCTTGTTTCTTGTTCCGATTGAATGAAATTTTATACCATGTTCCATTGTTGTAACGATTTTCTGTTGTAAGAGCAAGAGGTCCTGAACCTAGATCAACAGTCAGTCTCACTTTACCATCAAGCAGCTCAAGGGACAAGAAATCTCTCTGGGAGGAAAAAAAAAACAAAACAAAACCAAACAAACAACAGATTAAATTCCTGGAAATAAAGTCTTCCAAAAGGATGCATCCTTGCCAGGTTTGGGCTACTGTATGAAAAAGGGTTGGTAACTCTTGTACCTAGACTATTTATTAGGCCCAAGACACTTATCTTTGCTATGTTTAGGAAAATTAAGTTACATGTACCTCACAAGGATGTCTTTTTGTTTTGTTTTGTTGCTATTCTTACTTAAATGCATCATCAAGCTTGATTACTCAGCAGAGGAAGGTGTAAATAACAAATGCCAAATTTGATTTTTTTTTTTTGGATGAAGTTGAGAGTAATTTGATTTGACTGTTAGCATAACGATCAAACACTACAATGCTCTTTCTGCAAGAAGCAAAGAGCTTCTTCACACAGTAAAAAAAGACTTTCTGAATTGTATTATAAGTGCCCCCTCTGCACTGTAAAACTTAAGTAAGATATCATTGTGCAATGTATTCAGGCAGTAAGTACATAATAAAGCAAATGAATAATGCAGTGACTCTGAAATAATCTGTATCTAAACAAAGCTTTGTCCTCCTTCAGGAAAAGAAAAACCACCAGCTAAGTATGTGGTAAACTGCATGACATGACAATGAAGGTCTGCAGATGGGTCTAGGTTATATTGCTGTTTCAGGGAGTTTTATTTAATTTGTTTCAGTTTACTGAATTCCCATCTTATGGATTTAATTCAATATGTCCATTCAATATTCTATTGTCTTTCTGACAAGCTCAGTTCCAAAAGATTTTACATTCTGCAAAGGTTCTTCCAATTGAACAAAACTAGTTTGTTGTCCCTACTGTTTCTTTTTCTTGCCTTTAGTTAAATAATCATTAATTTTAGTCTAGAATTAAAACAAACTATGGCGAATATTCTTCATTGCTTAATTTTGCCCTTAGTATATGCGAATATTTGCTCTAAAGAGTTATCTCTAGGGTTCCTGTCTTTACTCCTTTGGCTTATAATGTCAATCACAGGTGATAATCTACACAAAGATAATAACTTGTTTTAGTATACGTAAGCTGAAAGAAGAAAGCAAGAAACTATAAAATTTTCTAAACATAGTTTTTGACAGCTTAAGAATTGGATCCATTTTCTTACAGTGCCATTTGAAGCAAGATACAGAAGAAGCCCATTAGGTGAAAAGGTACTGAAAAATATTATTATCTGAGTCACTGTTGAGCGGAGTGCCTTCTCCACCACTGAGTATCCACTGCCATCAAAATGGAATGAAGTATCCTCATCTTGTGGGCTATGGAAGTAGAAAACAGAGTTAAAAATTTTAACTGAAAATCTGTGTTTTTCCAGTCATTTTTATATAAAATATAAGAAAAGTTAGATCAGCTGGTAAAGACCCCAGGCAGTATGAGTAGAAAGTGTGGAAAGAGACTTGAATCATGATGTTATGAATGAATAACAGAAGGATTCCAGCCAAAGGCCACTTCCATTATAGAATCTCACAATACATAATTTAGCCATGGGGAAGGATGTATACAAGATAAAAAATATTCTTCCCTGATGTATGAAAAAACACAATGATTTCTTAAGGGAAAAATAAATGTTACAACATACATCCTCTCACTTAAAACATGTCATCCAGTTATCAAAATGCTTTGCATGACTGCACTTACGATAAATGTTCTATTAGCCCCTTTCCCTGCAACATAATACTTGTAAAAAATATCTCATACAATCAAGCAGCACCCTCTGCTGTTTCTACACAAAACATCCTGCAAAAGTGAATACAGTCAAGCATATTTCTCTTCAACTCCTTAAGCATAAAAATAGTACAGTCTGCAGTCCCCTTTCACAATGATTACAAAAACAGTAGCAAGCTCAGTGGTCCAGTTTTGCTATGGGTTTTTTGTTTGTTTGTTTTTATACGAGTGCTTTACACTGTTTCTTATCCTAGGAAAGAATAAATTTGTCTTACTGGAAATTACTGGAAAGCAAACATTCCAAAATAGTTTGGTTTACTGGCAGTCCCTACTTTTAATGCACAAAATAGACCACAGCAACAGAACTCCTCTGAAAAAGTGACTAATAAGTAATACAATTCCACACAATGAAATTATTTGACACCATGGGCACATTCAGATTAGTGTGTTCAGAACTGTAAGTTGATGATCAATGAAACACTAATTTGTCCGAGTTCATTATTTTCAGCTAACACAGAGATATATATTACAGATGTAAATTACACTAAATCTGTTACAAAAAAGAGTGTGAGACAAAATACCTTCCAAAACAGCCATTGCACTTGCCCTCTCTTTCCAGATAGTTCCAAAGACCAATAGATTTGCCATTCAAGGATGCCTCTCCCATGCACCCTTTAAAATGGGTCACCTTAACAGTAGGTGATTTCTATAAGACAAGAAATATGTCATGAATACGGTTAATGTTAAGTACTCTGAAAATTATGCAGCCAAATTTTTGCTTGGTTGTTTTCCTGGAACTCTAACTTTGTTAGATATAAATCAAAATAAAAGAACAACATGTTTTAGCACAACTATTGACAATTACCATTTAAATCATAATAGATTAGTTTTGCAGCAAGTAAAAAAAGTAAAATAACTATGTCTTTGACCTACTTACATGCCCCGTGGCATAAATAACAATGGCAAACTAAAAGAAGCCATGGAAGAAGGAAACAAAAAACAAGTTCATTATGTAATGTCTATGCATCATGCATGCACACACAGCCTGGCCTGGTTAACACTTAATGCAAAAATTTCCAGGGAAACTTAACTTCAGGATACTAGAACATCCTTATAGCATCTTTGCTTTATGTTCAGAGTACCTGGCATTTCTTGATAAAGTAACCAATTCATGCAATTATTTCTAAGTCAAAAGTATATCTCAAACATGATAAAAACATTTTACAGAATGCTGATCTCAGAATTTAACCTTGATTTGCCCTCCAAGTCCTCCAATAAACATTAGCGTTGATTTGTTAACATCCAGTATGCTGGCTGACCCTGGAGACGTTGCAGATTTAGATGAAGGCTTCTGATTGGAGTTCATTTCCTCTATGCTGAGTGTACCTGTTTTTCCAAACCTGCCAAGTACAAATACTAATAAATAGTTTTAGAAATCACCAAGCTTAATCAACACATGCTATTGGCTTCTGTTTTTAAGGACAAGAAAAATACTGTCACTGGAAAATTCAGAAGATGGTTTTTGTTGTTTATGCCATGTTCACTCATTAAGTAGCTGGACATTTCTACAATATAGCCATCTCATTAAAAAAAAAAAAAATAAATTTTCCTCATCAACACTTATGCCATTCTTATTTTAATTACCTGGTTGCATGTATTCTGTGCCATTTGTTGTTGTCAATTTGAAAATCTGGGTATTCCACTCTTGTTGATCCAGAGCCCAAATCCCAAAGAAGAGCTACCTTACCACGTCGCATCTCCACCGCAAGGAAGTCTGTCTGAAAAACAGCAGGGCTTATTCTAATAGATGGTGCACTGAACATGCAGTTTCTGTTTTGTGCATTTTAACATGTAACACTGAGAAAGTCTTTCCAGATTCATGTCCCTACATCCCATATTAAAGGAGATGACTTTTAGCAAAATCAGGCCCAGTAAGTTTTTACTCATTTTTACTTTTAACGAAACCAAAAAACTCAGCTTACATACAAGTAGGTGAATGTTTTCTTTATAGATACATAAAAACATGTGATGTACACACACGCAGACATACAGAAATACGCACTTCTGAGTATATGTGAAGTGACCTACCAGCCTGTGAAAAAGTACTATCACATGTAGCGTGCCACAAGGAGCTAATAGCTGTACATTTATTAGGATTACGTAGAGAAGGAAGAGGAGGGCAATGTGACAGTGAGCTGTCATGCTCCTTTTCAAGTGAGTGGATGCACCATGCTCATGAGGGCAAATGCAAGTAATTTCTCTGTGATACCAGGCAAATCATTGGATGTACTCCAGCATGCTACATGAAAGCATCACATAGAGCATTACACTCCATAAGGTTAATGTACAGCATGAGAAAAGGAAGGGCGAGTTTAATGACATGGCCAAGAGGTAATGCTAAGGAATCAGGTGCTTTTATTCTCCACCTTCGAGAATCTCTGGAATCATCCAAGGCACAAAAATATTTCCACCCCTAGCAAACACATTTGTCTGCAAGCGGCCTCCCTCACTTAGATGTTTAGTTTGAAGTCAAGTAGGAAAAAAACATATATATGATCATCTAAATCATTTGACACCTTCAGTAAATATACACCAGAAATTTACCTTTCCATTGCTACCCAGGTAGAAAAGGAGGTTATCTGGTTCAGCAGTTTTCACATTGAGAGTTAAGGTGTTGTAATTCGTAGACGAAATTTGGGGTTTGTAGGCACGAATGCAATCTCTGTCTGCTGATACTGCAACTTTAATCTGGAGGGGGGAAAGGAGGAAATGGAATATAAACAAGTCTCAGTGTACACAGCATGTATTTCTGGACTATGTATTTAGCGTCTTACCAACAAATGCAAGGCACTTCCTGACATACTTTCATGCAACCTAAGTATTGCTACTTGGGTTAGATCCTAGCAATCTCCTAGGTATCACCCTCACAAAGAGGTTCACAAATAGAAAAGAATGAAATCTGTCATCATTCACTCATTCATTTGCGATTCAAAGCCAGTAAATTAAACTATTCAAATACCTCAGAAAATAAGAATAAATCTTGGGTCAGAAGCCCGTATCTCAGTAAAAGCCACTATAATAATAAATAATATCAGAAAATAAAGATACAGAAATTCAAGAACTTTGGAAAAAAAAAGGAAACATCATTTCTAATCTATGTTGACAGAAAAAAAGAAATTAAAAGGCAGATAGTCTGCAATAATTCTGGTTATTTCAAAGTTTTACAACACAGTTTACGCAATTATGCAAAAAATACCCTTGTGAATATATTACAAGTTAAATTTTTTTCAGTTTAAATAGAAAAACTCATATTCCTGTTGTCATACCACTAACTCCTTTGAACACTGTCTAGTATACTGATGGGACATTGATTCAAGCTAGATGCAGCCAAACTCAAAGGAGCTTGGTAGCGTAATGACAGAAAACCCATTTTAACAACAGAAGAGCTTTAACTTCATCAACTTCATTGAATATGCCCGTAACAACTAAATACATAAAGCACACGTGTCTATATGTGTATGGACACAGATACATAAAGTTTCTCTCCTCTAGTAAAAGTTTACAAAACAACAGAACAAACTCTTGAAAACCGGAAACGGGGATTTTGCTAATACTTCTTTTCACCCTGCCAGGAACCTCTGTGGTTTATAACACCTCAGAAAATACTACTCCCTTTTTTCTGCAGTGGATTCATTAATCTTCAGTAGACTGTGACAGAGAAGCAATAACCGTATAATTAAAGAGATTTGCAGAAAGAACTGAAAGCCCTTTATTTTTTAAAACAAAACCTCCCTAAACCTTACAATAACATACCCATTCTAAAGCCAAAGGCATACCAAAAATGACTGAGTGCAAAGTAATTTTCGTATTCCCCTCACAGTTTAATGAGGTCCATAGTACAGTTGATTCACTTTTGTTGTCTTTAAGGGGGGAGCAGAGATTTAAAAACAAGTATATCATTTGTCTGAAAGTATTCTGGATGCACAGTAGCTTCTTGCAAAGAATATATGGACATGGCAGGGCATAGATGGCAAATTTATTAATAGAATCAACACTTTTGTTAAAAGATTTGTAATGATACTTGATGTTATAGGGAGGCACCCCACATCAATCTCTAAAATAAGCTTAGAAATTAACATGCTGTCCTAAAAAGAATGGCGGCACCATCCCCTCACTTTTCTCTTTCTCACCAAAATATCTCTGTGATTGCTTTCTGACATACTGTATTTCATTATTTTTCTAGGTAACAAAAGGAAATAGTAAATAAATTACTGCCCTGCTGCTCTGACAAACTCACAAATACAATAAGAAACTTGAAGCTAAACCTATAAAACATACCAAATGCCCTGCCGGTATGCTTTTAGCATCAGTCAGTGCTCTTGGACTTCAGTGAGACCCTGGAACAACCAGGTATTCTGACAGTAAATTTTAGGCTCTTCATCTCAAAGAACTTCCCTGCTAAAAGTAAAAATGAAGCCAGTTAAGTCTGGGATGACGGAACTTACAGATGCTGCCTGCTTGCGGGCCTGACTGATGAGCTCTTTAATTTCAGACAGATTTCTGTTCAGGTTCTCCTCTAGCATTTTCAAAGGTTTCAGCCTATCCAATAAAAGACTTGCTTGTGCTTCGACTTCTTTAACTTGTTTTTCAGCTGTGATTGCTACCAAAACATAAACAAAATGTTGAAAGAAAAAAGTACTTTTCATTGCTAAAATACTAAGCCAAGGTGGCCTGTTCGTGCTCATTTTGGTTTCAGCAATTTTAAACGTCAGTAAGGAATATAAATACTTTAGGGTATCCCATGTGGCTCCTCTAGAGGTCTTTTAAAAAGTTATCACATTTTTATTGAATTAGGAAGAAACTTTCAGTCCATCAGACTCATATTTAATGCCTATTAAAATTGAATATTAGTACTGCTTCTGCAAGCAGTGACATTTCTAAAGAACAATGAAGCAGCAAACTTACCAGCTTTTGATGAATCAGTTATAAGTTCACTAGTTTTCCTCAATGTGTCATTAACTCGGGACAACGTAGAAGAAGTATTCAGCAGCTTTTGACTGAAATCCCCAAAGTGACTTAAACCCACCATAGTACTGGTGTTTGCAGACACAGCCAGCTCTTTCACCTCAAGCATGTATTTTCTTGTATCTGAAACACAGTTCCCAGGTTAAAAAAAATTCACAGCTTTCATACATACTTGGGAGTAATAAACGCCTGGTTTCATAACAACACTGTTACAAACATAATCAAAACACTAGAAATGCTGTCAGTTACATTCCTTTCATAGTAAGAGTTATATTTTTGTTTGTTTGTGTTCTTCAGTCTGTGATGGTAACTCCAAACCAAGACCTACTGTGATTCAACTTTGCTTAGCTGTTGAATGTGTCATGTCTTACAGAGTGGGAAGTCCACCTTCTGTGAAACTGGAGTGCCAGGAGGCTGGTGCAACTCCTCTTGTTCAGTTATTAGGTTGGAAAATGACAATGGCTATGGCTCTCAACAAAAAAACATGGTAAATGTTCCCAAGCTGGTGATACAGATATATGGATATAACTATAGATATAGTTATGTTTGTTCATGCACACAGACACACATGCACAGAAGTACATAATAATAAAATATATTACACACATATATAAAGAATAGAATTTGCAGCAATTTTAATTAAGGCTCATCAGTTTAGATTTTCACATCTTCTGATGAAAAGACTTGATTAATCCAAGTGTTGGATTCTAGGAAAAATATTTTATTTTTCATGACCAGCTTTGTATACAACATAGACACAGAATGCAGTGATGGAGAACTTGATTCTGCCTATCCCAACAGGAAGATTATATGAATACATAAGGCTTATAGTTTTTGAGTTCCCTAAATGAGCGTTGTCACCCAGAGTCACTAGTCTGAGACTTACGTTTTGAATCCTACAGAAAGCTGGTGAGGCAGAAGGTCTATTACACCCTTTGCTTTGTGCTACGATCACTTACACAGTGAGTGCACCACTCCCAATCACAGCCTGCACCTTACGCTCCCTGTGCCTGAAACAGTGGGAAGATGCTGCAGCTGGCACAAAAGGTCTGATTTAGGTTTGCAGAGATCCTTCTTCACAACCAGTACCCTATACACAGGGCAACACCCCCATGAATGTCTGCCCAGGTTAAAAAAAAAAACTTCAATAAATGTAACAACAAAACTGAAATCAAACAATATTAAGCTGTGAATTAAGGAGGACTACTTTATGATTTTAATAATGCCTTAATTTTCAATGTGTAGCTTTACGTCAGCTAGCATCCTGCAATTAATATCCAGTGTAACTTTATCACTAATATCACCCTTCAGAATAAGTTACGAGCCTGAGTTGTAAAATGGGTAGTTCAAAGCTTTGGACTTAGCATTCTAATCTGGACATACAGTACAACCCAACAACCCAGGCAGGAGGCCTTTACGAGTGGCTTTCTACCTTAAAAAAACCCCATTATTAAGCTTGGCAAAGTATTTCAGACCCTCTTATCTTATTCACAACTTCAAAGACATTTTCTCTATTAGTTTCCATGAACTCTAGGTCTTGCCTTTATCTAAAATAATAACTTTTTTTTTTAAAGGGAATTCTTTTGTTTTGGAAAAGCACAGAAAAAAAAAAAAAGATTTTAATCCGTTACATGAAGTCCACATTTACAACAACAAAACATTTATATGCAGATGACAAGATTCACAGCACAGTATAAACAATTTTGAAACAAGCTATCAAAAGAAAGCAAAACCTCACAGTTCCATATATAAATTTCTGTCCATGTGGGATTAAATATTCTAGGACCTCACTCTCTTCTTCTCAGTATAATTAGATTTCTTTAAAAGCCCCTCCTGATTTACAGCAGTGTGAAATGGGAATAAGACCACAGACCTTATATGATAACCCAGTTATGTTTCATGGGTTTACTAAGAAAATGGAAACCATTCCTTGTAAGGCAGGAGGCCAAATGAGTCTCCAGTATAGTTTACTGCTAGGTCTCTGCAATCAGACAACGAACAGGATTTTATTGTGATTGTACTAGATGGTTCTGTAATGAGGAAAATGTCAATATAAATTTCACTTACCATTAGGCAATGCTCTTAGTGTCAACAGGGAATCATTAAGCTGCTTGACAATTTTATTCATACTTTCCTGAATCTTTTCTACCTTTTTGTTCAACCCATTCAATCCAAATAAAAGGCCTGTTTGAAGAAATAACTATGATTTTTCTATGCATAAACAAATACCATACAACTCACACAATAACTCACGCGATAACAAGTATTCACTCATTTAATGGACCTTTTTTGGTTTTTTTCAACGGAAAGAACATTTTACAAAGAGGAACGTAAAATGAATGCAGGATGCACAGATAGGCTCCTGTAGGCACTGTTCCATTCAAAGTTATCCTTTTGGGCCGATTCTGTCAGACTGAATTGGTAGAAACATAGTCAGGAAAACACTATAAATTAAAATGATTCCATGACTGCAGACCCTTACAATTTTTATAATGCTCTTCACTTTTTGTGTTATCTGACAGCAGCCATCCAAATAAGTGTTTTTCTTTTTATTTGTGATCTGCTTGCAGAATGCTCTCACTAAAGATAAAAATATGTAGAACAGAAGGAACAAAAAAAGGTATGTATTCTGTCCCTCCGAATTACGGAAAATGTATACATGTTTGTAAAGCCATTGATTTTAAAAGCAAAGACCACTTTACAGTTACAATTTATCTCTATGAAACATTCACTTTCTGTCCAATTTCACCCAAAATTTCCCTTAGGGCCAGCCTCTGCTCCTACACAAAGTCTGTGTTCAAAATGCTTTTTTGAACTTCCATAGTGCAGACTCCAATGCTTTGCTGTACCTTTGGAGTAACAGAAAAAAACAAGACGATTTTGGAATTTATAGAGGGCCTGAGTCAAAAGGCGCTTTGTACAGACAAAAAAAGTTCAGCTTGTTTCTGTATTTCAGCTGTGTAGATGGAAGAAGTAAAATTATTATGATTTAAATATATCATCCTACATACTGGTGTAATCCATGATTTATTAGATAAAATTGGATGGATGTATTTCTTCAAGAATTATGTTTGTTCTTTGTCTCCTGCACAATCCCTAATGATTTAATTCATAACATTTGGAAAAACAGCCATTTAAAGAAAGCACTGCTTGGAGGTAAATGAGGTATAGAGAAGGCCAATTTTTTTTACACGTTTACATAGAAAAATTACATTCTTACCTAAAAAATTAAAATAATGCACGACTCCATAATACATTAATCTTAATTATATAAAATTGTCATATGCAATATTTTATCTTTTTTTATGCTCATTTAACATAAAAAACAAAAACACACCAAAAAACACATTAAAAAACACCACAGAACAGGATACAGAAAAAGAAATAGAAGCAGAAATGTGAACTTTAAAGAACTGACCATCACTTTTTTTATTCAGGTATTTAGCTTCATTCTGAAATCTGGAGCTAAGCAGTAGAGTTTCTTTTCCAAGACGACTGAGAGACTCCTCTGGCTGAAAAACAGAGACATCAGTTGACACATATGAAAAACAGAGACTGAACTGAAAACATTTAAGTATCTGCGGATGCCTACTACAAGTTACTGAATATTCTCGTTATTTATATTCGATTTTTACCTTATTAAGCATCAACTAAAAAAAATACAAGTTGTAACCATTCTTCCAAGAATGTGACATTGAATCTCTTTGTGAGTTAATAAAAAGAGAAGATTGTGAAACAAAACCTACCAAATTCTAGTTTGAACGCTGCTACTGATTCAGTGTTACCTTTTGGAACATCAGTAATTCTAGTTTCAGGCTTAAGTCAAAGCTCCTAGCACTGAGAACTTTAAAGTGAGATATCTCAAAATCCCAGTCTTTAAAGTGTTCTTTTAATCCATTTCTCCAACTGGAAAATCTGGGAAAGTACCTTGAAGGATTCATGCTGTACAAAGCTTTAATAAGACAGAGTGCTATAAAATAACATGCAAGCTCACAAAACAATGCCAACTATTTTGATCACTATCATGTAAATATACAGTCACATATTTGTTTCTCCAGTCATAATGTGCATGACACTTGTAAAACATAGCCCATTCCTTCCTTGGGTTTATAATCATGAAAAGCAGAAAGAGATAAAAGGGGGGGAAATAGAGTAATATGAAAGTAATAAGGTCAGACTGATAACTGGTCACGTCTTTTTAATCTACTGTTTCAATAACAACCTGATATTCTTGCAAGGCAGAGGGATGGCAGATGACAGACAAACATACATTTGGTTGTGAAATGTCCTAGACTAAGCAAAATAGTTGTGGTTAGGAATATCTAGATAGAAATGGAAGAGGGACAGGTCAAATAAGGAGATGGTGGAAGGGAGCACCACAACTCAAGTTCTACAAGAATGCATGTCGGTTGACTGATACAAACATTCACAGAGTCAAGTCCAGCCCAGCTAACCATGCATTAGACATTAAAAAACCAAACAACAACAACAAAAAGGTAAATGGTACTGTGGCAGAGAGAAAAGCAAGGTAAACAGAACATGAAATCTGGCACCATTACTGCCTTGGAATACAGATTCAGGATACAGTACATACTGGTTGCTAAGACAGGCTGCTGTACATGCCTCCATCAAGAAGACTCAAATTTCAGCAAGTGCGAAGACAATTAGAACAAATATTCCAAAAGGAGAAAGGGAAATACATTAATTAAAATACTAATATTGATACTTACTAAATCCAAGGGGCCATTCATAACTCTAGATGCATCATCTGCCAAACTCTCTGTTCTTTCAATCACACTTTTAACACTTGAGTGGGTGTAGACAGCAGCAGTTGTGTTCAGAGTCACATTTCTTACTTTAGAGAGACCACTAAATAGAGAATTAACAAGTAATTTTTTTTTCATGAGAGTATCTTAATCAAGCACTAAATTTCACGTCTTCAGTTACAACATGCACATCTTTCTAGAATACATGATGCACTCTGAAAAAATGAGCACACCTTGCCCTGCGTTGCATAAGGGGCTTTAAGTTCATTGTTTTTAACTGAAAAAAACAGTTCAAAGCACGTTTTCATCTTTTTTTTTTTCCCCCCCTATTTTATTCGTTTTTGTTTATGGCCAGTTTTTCAATTTATAAAGCCAGTTAAGTCACATTTTGGATGAAGAACAAACAAATCACATCACCTGAACAGAACAGAACAGAAACAGGTTCCTAGTTGAAGCTCAAAAGGAAACTAGAGAAATACAGAACCTAGGAGGAGATTATAAGTATCTGTAAGCCAGTCTGTTATAAATTTTGCTTTATTGAATTTATCTGGCTGCAGGGAAGTCAGCAGAGTTGCTCAGTGTTACTCAGAGCAAAATTTTCTGTTCTCAAACTTAAAATACATGCACATTTTCCAATCTGATATGATTTAACTTTTAACACATATATCTGCTGATTTTAAGACAAAACAGCAAGAATCTTGGAAGGATTCCTGGGATAGAAGATTAATTTCCATTGAATTAACTGGAATGACTTCTGAACTGTCAAATTCTAAAAGCGCATTTGAGATTGCAACCCACTCATTTCTGCAAGATGCTTTGAAAGCAACAATAATGGAGGCATAGCAGGAATAGCTTCTTGATGAGATTCAGAGATATATTGTCAAGAAGTATTCATACACAGACCAGAAGCTTTTCAAGTCATATCATGATATGAGCATTTACTAATTCACTAGTTAACTGTGTAAGTCAGCCACATGAAATGCAAGACTAATCAACCCCCTCTATATCATTTAATAAAGGTACATTGCATTGAAAGTAAAAAGCACTTGAAATGAAATGCAGAATGAAAATTGATCATAGAATGATTTGGATTGGAAGGGACCTTTAAAGATCATCTAGTTCGAGCCCGCTACCATAAGCGGGGAACTCCTTTAGTGGATTAAGCTACTACCTGTTTAAATGAAATCTGACAGACATCACTATAAATCTCTCCTGATTTCATATTTGTCAAGTTTCCTACCTCTCTAGTTCATCTGCAAGTCTTTGGAACTGGGTGGCATGGTCCTCAGCTCTGTATACCAGGTCAAGCACTCCTCTCACAGACATCTGCATCACCAGTTCATCCACGTGGTGTCGCAGTTTGGTGCTCCATAGGACTAACCCATCCTGGTGGACCTCCAGGCTCTGCACAACAAAATGGTTTCCTCCTTTTTTTCAATAGCAAAATACATCTGATAGTGTCAAAGAGGATGTTAAAACTTAAGAACTTACAGATGTAGAGTTCTTTACATCTTGAGCAAAAGCAGCAGCAATGTTCACTAGGTCCTTCCCTTCTTTAATAAGCATGGTCGAGACTTCTTCACCTTCCCTTATATTTAGCTTTTTGTCCTACAGCATAAATCAAGTGTTTTATAGTAGTGTGTAAAGTCAGCTAGTTCAGAGGAGTTCACATATTACATAATGAATTTTTGGTTTTCAAACGGGGGCCTGGTTTCCTTTGAGTTTTTAAGGTATCGCATATATTAACACATTTAAACGTGTACAAATATAATAAAGTCTAAAAAGCAACTTTTAAACAATTTCATATTTGATATTTCTTATGCAACAACAATGATTATCCAGTCTTACATTTAACTCTGCCAGGTTGCTAGAGATAAGAGGAAACAAGCGATTGGTCTCATTGATGTCAGCAAGTGCCTTATTCACCAGGTCCTGGGCATCTTGCAGCCTGCTGTTGTGTTTTGATAAGAGCTGGCTTGCATCCTTTTTCAGTTCAGCAAGCTCCTGCTGGGGTTTAAGATATTCTTTCTGAACCCGGATCAACAAATTCTCTGCAGCTCTGACAAAGAGAAGCATCAGAAAAATAAACAAATGGCAAAAAAGAAACTTGGGCATTGATTTCTTGAGGAGAAATTGGGGTCATGTGAAATTAATTTAAATGTATCTTCTTATAAAAATCTTTGATTTTTCTCTATAATAACATACATACACGTTACCTTAGTTACTCATCTTACCACACAAAAAGATGACTGCCTGGGGGAGAGGGCAGGAATATAGTTCATAAACTTTGTATATGGTGACTAAAGGGGAAAGGGGCTAGTATAAATCACATTTGCTTGGACTTATTTGGGACATCCCCCACATCAGAACCTCTGAGAAACATTCCTCTGGGACTGCTCTCTATGTCTTAATTGTAGCAATTCATATTTTGAATGTAGGATCAAAACACCAATTATCAGGACTAACACTGGAAAGAAACAAGTAACCAGAACTGAAAGACATATACCCAAGAGTCCTGAAAGTTTTAAATACCATGTAAAAATAAGTAGCCTTATTAAAATGGACACTGAAATGAGCAAGCAGTTATCTTTTGAAATCAGTAAAAGACATTATCTGTGAAATATCAAACATCCCCAAATTTGTCAGTTGTTAATCACTTCAGCTGTTCTATTTGGGAATACTTGCATCTCCATTTGAATGCTTTCCACTATTGAAGGAATTGAACTGAAAATGATCCTAAAAATTCCTTTGTTTCTCCACATATGCTGCACACTGCAACTCCTGTAATGATACTTTTACATAAATGTTTGTCCCTTTTAATCAGATTTCAAATCAAATAGATTTTTAGCCAAAGCAAAAGAAACGTAGCTTGTTTCACAATTATATACAGCAAAACACATTCCACCATTCTTATTGAATAGCAGATGTGCATTTGCATGTATTTCTTAAAACTAATAATTCAGAGTCCTTACACTTAGAAGCCACAGCCTTAAAAAAGTTACAAGAATGAAAGTATTTTACAGACCGTAATGGCTTCTATTTCAGTGTACAGTAAAAAAGGTTGTATTTCAAATGATTTGGGAACTTTGCCTTACATGGCAAACATGCAGAGACCTGAGCCACGAACGTTGCTTAACAGTGTGTCATCACAAGCTCAGTCCACTGTGAGCCATGTGGTAACTTCTGCTCCCTGAAAAACGTGCTGTCAAGCTGCTTATTTAAATCAGTTTTGAATTTACAGCTGCATTGCATGATAAATTCTGCAGAGCAAACAATCTTTATTAACTCTTTTCTTCAATCTGTCAAAGGACACTTACCAGGGAACTTTTGGAAATTTCAATAAAGCCTATAATTGAAAAAGTTAATTTACAAATGCCCTGTATAACAGCTCAAAAGCTGATGTTGAAAGTCGGAACATTCTGTTACTGTGCAACAGGACATTTTGAGATATTTTTGTAAGTGCAATAAAAAGCTATTTGACGTTCCTAATAAACAAGAATAAATGGTATATTTCTAGTCCATTTAGCTTCTATACAATTTAATATTGAATACAAGGACAAGCACAGAAGTCTGTTATACAAAATCAGATATGCTACCAGCATAAACATTGTATTCTGCCTAATCCAAAGCATTTAATAAAGAAAAGTCAGTTTTTCAAAAATATTCCACTCTAGTATAAATCTTTGTCCCTTGAAGCCAATGTTAACATTCTTACAGATTTTGGTGGGCTTGGGCAATACTTACTGTTTCTGAAGTTGGAACAAAAATTTTGCTGACTGTTGGAACAGTCAATGTTTTTATATTGTCAAGTCTGGCAATAAGCACTAATAAATAATGAATATAAAAGCAATTTTAAAATAGCCTTTAACTGGGGACATCATCAAGACAATGGAATACAATCCTAAACAGTGGCTCAGAATGCTGAAACAAGTGCCTTGGTTTTGTCTGCAAATCTATGTGATACATATTCCAGTGACAATAAATCATCATGTCCTTCAGCAGACCTGACATGTCCTGGGCTTGCAATTGACTGAGACAGTTCTACGATGTCTCCTAGCCAAAAGCAACAAGGAGATGTGAGTCTTTTCACTTACTGCAATGGAATTTTGTATCATGTCCAAATGAATAGGCTTTGGCTACATTAGTATCACATGGGATGTCCAAATATCTTTAAATAGTGTAACTCCAAATTCAGAGCTCCACCTGGGCTAGTTATCCATCACACTGCCTCTTGTTATGGCACAGTATCTCTCCAGATCTCTCTCCAAAAAAGCAGTATTGCATAGTATAGACATATGCGAAATAAAGTTTTCAGTAGAACAGGCTTACTTTAGGACACTGGTAGCATTATGATGGTGTTGAACAAAATCTTTCTTGCGCAAGGCATCCAAAAGGTCAGAAATATCATCCTGCAGGCTCTGAGATGTAGCATTTGACAGGGGGAGATCCAGGCCCAGTGTTTCATTTAGTGACATAGCAACTTCAGCAAGTACTAAGTAAGAGAGTAAACAATTTAGTCACACCATTAAAAAAAAAGAGTATATATCACCCCCCCTGTGCAAACTGCAGCACTTTCCATGTAAATTGTTCTTTAAGAGCTGCAAAGGAAATACTCTTCTAAATTCTGTAAAAAAGCGGAAATATCTTAAAGGCAGGATACCTTTGATGGTTGTATGTACTGTGTCAATAAATCCAGTCAGTTCTTGACTTTTATTCCTGGTTTCCTGAGTCATTGTGGTTAGCTGCCAAGCTTTTTTGAAAAATCTAGATGACTAGAATAAAATCAGAGATAATCTTTGAAAGTTCTCCTAAAACAATGATTAATTCTTAACATTTGTCTATGGTTTTTATACTTTTTTCCAATATTGAGAATACTTTGTGAGAGGAAACAACGTTTTTTGATAAGGTAGACCCAGCTGATTCATAAATCTTTGATGCTTCCATGCTTGCAGATGCCTTAATTATACTGAAAGTTCCAGCCTCTAATATCAGCAAAGAATTGTTATCAATTATTTTCATAATCAATAAGATCATAACTATCAAAGCTATTTCTTTACCAAAGTAAACATTATATTTTTTTTTTAGATACAATTAATGTATCTTAAGAAAAAAATCACTCTTCCGGATACATTATTTTTAGCAACAACACCACTTTTAGAGCAAGCACCTAGTTATACATGGCCAGAAAATTACAGGTACACATGATCAGCAAATGAGATCTAATGGCTGAAGTACTATTGTCAATTTTCTACCTACAATTTTTCTTGTGTTAAAACTGAATAAAGAATACAAATGTTGTCTAGTTTTCATGTGGATTTTCAACAGATTTATTTCTGCTGAGATAATTTTAAATACAATACTACAGGTATCAAAGACTTTTTGGTGAATACTGAGCTATGACATAATTGAATAAACTCCACATGTTAAAACCAGCGAGACGACAGTATCTCCCTTTCTCCAGTTTTAGGGCCTTAAATGATCACAGTACAAAAAGCTTCTGAACTTTAACAGGAACCATGTAAATCTCCTGTATGGTATCATGAAACACTGTAGTTCGCAGAAGAATTCCACAGACCAATTAACTCCCCTCCTCAGAAAGACGACAGAATGGACTGAAGTCTTTCATTGAACTCTATAGATTTAAAATAGTTTCTAAATAAACCTCTGTCATTTATGTACTGTGCTATGAAATCACAAAGGATTTCTCCAGAAAGGCTACAAATAAAGAAGCCAACACCTACTTCTTCATGCAGCTGATCAATTCCTCTTGATAAAGTCAGAAGACTTTCTTTTGCTGTAGCTATTGAGTAAGTTGGATCTTCTCTAGGAACTACAGACCCCTACAGGAAACAAGAAGAAACAACACACTGCAATTTAAGGACTTTGTTGTATGTTCAGAAAAGTTCTGGGAAGAAAATAACTATACACATTACTTATGTTTTAAATGACTGATTTGCAAAGCACATAAGATGACATAAAGTAATCACATGCATACAGTTCTTGCAACAAAGTGTGTCGTTTCTTTAAATAAGAAAACAAGGACCCAGCTATGTCGTACTTTCAATCGAGTAATAGCAAGGAAGCATAATTTCTCCTTTCCTGATTCTCAATTTCACCACAGTCTGAGCTGCCCAAATAAGCTACTTTGAGACATTCCAAGGCCCATCAAATTAAATGCTTTCACTTAGACCCACAGCTGCTACTGTATCGGCAGCTGGTCTTGTCAAAACAGCTGCATCTAGGGTATATCTGTGAGGATGACCTTGGAAAGCTCTGCTTCCATGTCAAAACCCTGTGCATGGCACTCAGAAGTTCAAGATTTTAGCCCTCCAGACGTGGTAAGTTAACACAAACAGCCCTGCGGATCCTCTCACCAGTAAGAGCAAATAATAGGCTGTATTTGGCTTCAAGGTCACCTCAAAACTGTTCTATATGGCAATAAATAGGCTGTTGTACGCAAGCATATCATATTTGATACAGTCAAGGCCTGCAACAGAATACCACTTCTCCAAAGATGCAAAGAAACTTAACACATCTCTTACAAAGAGAGCAAGTCTATGAAAGGTTATTTTTAGATTTCAGATGTTTCAGAGCTAACCATTGTAAATACCACAGTAAGTGTCATTCTGCCCGATTTTTTAAAGTAATACACAGGACTATCCAACAGCCTTGCATCAAATGGAAATTTCAAAGTCTTCTCCTCAAGATGAGGAAAGAACAAGTGAAAGAGAAACAGAAGCTGAAGCTCTTGAGCCTCCTGGGATAAAGCACAGCAAAGTTGCTTTAAAAGTCCAGTTCAAAAACCCAAAATGGGACAGCAAGTATGTCTAGGTATGTCAGGAGGAGTAAAGCAGGAGGTTTTAACTAGAAAAACAGAACTACTGAAGTCCTCAGATGGACTGGATATGAAGAAGCAATGAGGAGCAGACGATGCAAGTTGATAACTTTCTCATTATTGGAAGACCCACACCTAATGCATAGAAAAAGGGGAAAGATCAGGGAAGATCTGTAATTCACACAAATAAACTTGGGGATTTTTTGGCTTCTGGGTGCAGTTACTTTGGTATAAAGCAAAAGGGAAAGTAATCTTTGATTAGCCACAAAGAGAGGAATACCTGTTTCCAGAGAAAAATTATGAGACTACTAACTTACCCTCAAGATTAAGTTGTATAAAAAATATTGTGGCCTTACATAAACAGAATTGACATCATAGTCACAAGTGGTTTTGTACCGCTTTCAGCATCCCACTTTCAAGAGAGTGACAGCTGGCTTTGATTTAATATTAAAAAAAAGTACGAACTAAAGGAGAACCTTAAACAACATTTGACTTTGTTTTACAATTAAAGTACTAAATAAAAGTTACATATTGAATAATGTTTATAGTCCGAGAAGATGATGGTCCTATACAAACACAGAACAATTACATAAAGCAAGTCAATTGTATCCTTAAAGTATTACAATAATTCAGTATGTTTATGCCTTACAACATAAAGGAAGGGAAGCATAACTGAAGCTTTATAACTAAAATGCTACCAACTAAAACTAAAGGATAAGAGTATCTCTGCTGAAGCATAAACATGTAATTTAATCGTTTGCCTTCAGATATTGTAATTGTTAACATTTTGAAGTACATTGATTGGAACTGAGTCTGCCTTACACCTTAAAATAGAAGAAATTTTAATTCAAACTCTTACTTGCTGAATCCAGCAGCAAAAGAAGGCTCACATTATTTTGATTTTGTTGTGATATGGTGGAATACAAAGAAGATAGCTTTGTTTCTGTCTTAGAGTTTGTCTTGCTTGATTTATAGCTGAGCAGACCCTTATCAATAAACATATTGTAGTGGTCATGAAGAAGGGAGGATTCCATTTATCTCTGGCTATGTGCAGAGACCACGCAAACTTAATCCTCAGCAACAGTAAATGAGCCTCTAGAACCACAAAACATGGTATTTCATGCTTTTTTTAAGGGGGAGAGGAGCTGGAAGGAAAGTTCGCCACAAGCAGCTTGAAAGAGTTCAACAATGAAACGTTTTACCTGGCTTTTGTGTCCTGAGATGAAAGACAGTTAGTAAGGCACTTGGACTGCCACACAACCACAAGGAAAGCAACCTACAGCATCCCAGGCACCCTGGCTAACAGAGAAGCAGCCTGCCAGACCCCTTCCTCCAGAGGGCTCTAGGGGAAACAGCCTCGAGAGCTATGCCTTGGCACCTCTTTAGCAAAGGGACTAAAAAGGGAAAAGACCTCGCCTGATGTTTCTGTTTCACTGCTGAAAATTATTCCCCTTGCTTTCAATAGGTCTGGGCAGTCTTAGGGATGCACATAATCCAGGTGCAGCACGTCCATACAGCACATTCAACAATCACAGTGCTAATTGAAAAATATATTCATTCATTTATTTAAATGCTAGTACAATAAATGAAAAGAAAGTAATATAGGCAGATAAATAACAAGGTATAGTTCTATACCAAATGTAATGGTCTTAATCCGGTATCACTTACACATACACACACGTTCAAGCCATGAACTTCAGGAGGGCTTCTGTTAAATTACTGACACATGTGAGTGGCTGCAAGTTTTGCTTTAAAGGTGTGCTAAGTATTTCTACTATTTTTTAATTTTACCTTCAGATGTTTTGTTGCATTCTCCAACTCTGACAATATCCCATAGGGCACACGGGCAACACCAGTGAGGTTCATTGAAAGTATGGCCTTGTTGAGACTATCCAAACTGTTTAACAGAACTCCTGTGCAGTTGTCATCACAAGCTAAATAAACCATTTTAAGAGAAGGAAGCAAAACAAGCATTAAAAAGAAGCCACCAGATACTGAAATTTATTTTGATTTACACAGTATGTGCCTTCACCTTTTGAGTTAAGAGTGATTAAGTATAGTAATTTTGAGTATACAGATTTGTAGTATTGCCCTCCCCCTTTCCATCCCAAGAGTGGACCTATTCCAAACATACTCTCCGTAGGTTAGCACACGTTCAAGCCGTGTTGATCCTGCTGGCTATTGAGCTGCTTGCTGTATTATAAGCTTATTGAGCCTGTTTAGCTATATTGCTATAAATCCATGGTGATGCCACTGACACTCACCCAAACAGGTTAGAAAGACAGAAAATTCAAGCCTACAGTGGTGTAATTCCATATATTCCATGGGGAGATTTTTTACTTATACAAAGCAAAATCTGAGTCCTAAATCCCAATTCATTGTAAAAGCAGATTACTGCACTTGCTGTGCTTTCTGCTATCCATCCTCTCATAAGGAATTACATGACTAATTATTGGTGGAGAATGTCTACATTCGTGGGATAACTCCAAAAGTATTATTACAGCAACCTCACATCCAAAGGGTCAATGACATAAGAATTTAGCATTTTCAAATAAAGGTATGCTACAGACAGCAAAAAAGTATTAAAGTTATCTTTCCTTAAACTTGTCTGTAACACTAAATAAGTCATTTTAAGGATTAATTGCTTGTCTGATGTTGTGATCTCTTTGTAGCTTCCTCTGTGTTCACAGAATGGTTGAGGTTGGAAAGGACCTCTGGAGATTATCTAGTCCAACCTCCCCTGTTTTACAGAAATATTAAGTTGTTAAGATTCCTTTCATAGAAAGAATAGGGCCTGACATCATAAAGACATTCAAGGAATAATCATGTGCGCATAAATATCTCTGGAATAGAGCAAAGCCATTGGCAAAGTAAACAATTTAAAAAATACCTACAAACACACTTGTCTTCCACAAGAAGATGTCTCGGTTCACACTCCTCACAGAGCTGTCCTGTCACACCTTGCTTACAGAGGCACTGGCCAGTTGCACGATCACAATTAACATGAACAGAGCCGCTTGGATTGCACTGACACGGATGGCAACTGCCACCGGGAAGCTGAGGGTCACCATAATAGCCAAGGGAGCACCTACACAGGGAGGAATGGGGCACTAAACATCAAGTGATATTCATCATGAAATTAGATGTTATATTTACCTTTGAGAATCAGTGATAGGTTTTTAATTAATGTCTTCTTAACAGTAACTAACAAATCACACTAAGTCCTTGAGCACTCATTCATATATTTATTTATGAACACAGAGTAATTTATTCCAAGTACAAGTATGGCTCATATTAATCAAACTGTCATTAAGAGTTGGAGATAAATGGGGTCATCATGTGTAACTCACCTTTCACAGTACTGTCCTTCATAGCCTGGGAGACAGGCATCACAGTGGTAATCCTGAACATCTTTCAGGACACAAGTGGGACTAAAACTGGAGGAAGGATAAACAAATACCTGCTAGCACATAAATGGAAGACCATACAAAGACAGAGAACAGCTTCAGCCACAGGTTAAATATTGTGAGCAACAGCATCCTCTGTTCAATCTCACGCAGTGCTCTAGGATTTGCACTTTAAATTACTTGTTTCTTAAAAAGTTTGCTTTCCAATGCAACTCCGTTACTGTACGACATGCTAAAGCACATTATGGCCTTTCTTTTAAAAGATAAGACAATGAAAAATGGATGCTGCATGATATGGCTATAGTATATATCTAACTGAGACTTGCATGAGAACATCAAACTTGCTAGACTCTTATTCTGATTCAATTATTCCAAAGCAAACAGCAAATACACTTTTCAAGCTTCTGAAGAAAAAGCAGCCTGCACAGCATTTTGATTTTTAAAATATGAAATTAACTGTTCCTCTACCAAACAAACAGATGTATACATTTCAAACAAAAGAATACTTGTTCTTCCCCTAGGATTGATCTCATGAAAACTTCCTGCATTGACTGGAGGTGGCCTGAATCTTTGTAAGCACAAAAGCATTATTTTTCAAATGAAGAAAGAGACCTACGTTTGAAATTAAATCATGCCAGATCAACTAACTCCATTATCTATAAAACATTCTATGAGGCCAAACTACTCTTAAGAGAAAAAAATTGACATCTATCAATTAATCTTTTTATCTTAAAACCTCAAAGAGTTACCACTAGCTGTGAACTACTCAGAATGTAAGCTTCATTTATTAAAATAGTTAGATTTCAAATGTCTAAAAATTAAGGACATGTAATGGTAATTAACTTCTGTTGTCACAGTGTGGGGGGAGTAGAAGATAGGACATACAGCACAAGAAATTCAGAAAGCTAAAATGTACATCAGATTTAGTAAGTTCTGATTACCTAACAGGGTTGGCCCTGGGACAGGCACAAAGAGAGCAGTCGTTGACAGATCCAATTACTTTTCCATAGTAGCCTGGGGCACAAGCACTGCAGTAATCACCAACTGTGTTATCTCTGCAGTTCTGATACACAAAAAGGAATTCAGAGAGTTTAAAACAACAACAAACAAGAGGAACTTTATCTTCCCCCAAATCAATAACTGTATACAGTTTCCAACAATCACCTCTAAATGTCACTGCCCATTGGTCTTGCATTCTCCGAGTGGAGGAGTCTTTTATGCAAAAATAAGCAGAATGCCAGCATATTTTCTCTTATGTGAATGCCCCCTCAGGCAGGCTGTCCTAATTTATGTTCTAAATTTCCATTAAGGTTTATGTATTTCTACTTTTATTAATCCAATTCAGGCCAGGAAATCACAGTACAAAGCAAAAAATCCTCAAAAAAAAAAAAAAAGCAACTGATGGAAAAATTAAACAGGATAGCTGGACAAAAAAAAAATCTAAGTTTCAATGTTTCAGTAAATGCATTTGAATGCTACAAACCAAGGACCATCCACAGACACTATTTAATTTTTCAACAGTACTGATCAACAGCCAGTAATATTAATATTAAAACACTAAATTGGTATTATAAACATAATTTAACTGACTAGTCCTCTAAGTGAATAAAATTCAGTTTCTCCTTTTTTTCCCCTTTTTTTCTTTTTTCCTTTTTTTTGATTCATATTCTTGAGAGTGTGTATATTTTAGCGGTTAGCTGAAGACAGTAAGCAGTAGCAATGCAGCCTCCTATTACATGGGAGCAGAAGTCAGAAGTGAAAGCTATCTCTTTTGCCTATACTACTCAGCTGGAAACGTCTATGTAGTACTCTTAACATGTGGGTGACTTGCCACGCCTGCAATGAGAAGCTGAGAGGAAGAATGATTAGTATTCACTAGTGTGAAAGATCTATGTGTGTTGGCCTTATAGAAATGAGAACCATAGTTCTCACTCATGAGATACATACTTTAGGACAAAACTGAAAGTGAAAGAATGGTTTACAAAAGCCTGAAGGACTAAAGAAATTAACTTAAAAAGCTGTCTTCAAGAATGAATTCAGCAGAAGTTGACTTTGAACTGACCAACTCACCATTGGAAAAACAAAGAAACTGAAAAAACTTTAGGAAGTAACACTGAGCCATACCAGGGAACAGACTTAATGTGCCATATTAGGTTAGCTGAGAATTTGCTGTCCACAGGGCTGTCAGCCCACAAGAGAGAGGCAATGTGTTAGTCAGATGTGGCCCCTCTTTGCAACTTTTGGGATAAAATGAGAGAATTAAGCAAATTAACTTAGCCGAGGCATATCTTTATACTACCTTAGTCTCCGGGAGTTAAAAAAGCCTCACTTAAAGCTGCCCAGAGGATTCCCTTCCTGAGAGACAAAGAATTTGACTTTGACCGAGTCTGTGGCGTGGTATGGCTTACTGATTCCGCTACTTCTTTTTTGTGTGACTACACAGACCTTGGCCAGACCAAGGACAGAAGCCCAAAAAATCTCACAGAAAAAAAAGATAAACTGAACGATAAATGAGTTATTTTTAAAGCAAAATTAAAACTAAAGTAATTAATTATTTGGAAGATGTTAGTTCCCAAAAAGCTTGATAATATTACTGAATGGACCCCAAGGGAAATACTACTCAGATTTCCAATTTTTTCAGAGTTGCAGGGGGAATTATACTTTATCCAAATTGTACAGACATATACTTCTCCCAGAAACTCCTTCCATAGGTTACTGCTGTTGTATGCTCAGGTGAAACCAATAGAAAAATGTATAAATTACACATACCAAGCACTTTCCAGTTTCAGGATCACAGGTTTCACTGTGGTTGTTGCACTGACAGGGCACACAAGGTGCTATCAGAGTGTGAGGCTGTTTTATAGTGAGTTCTGTATGCTTTCTCCTGTAGTATCCTGGAGCACAGCTCTATTTGTAAGAGGAGTAAAATAAAAAAATATATGATCCAGTTAGAAACAATTCTAAAAGCCATTTAAGTAACTTTTTTATTATCTTACTATTAGACACACAAAAAGGAGTCAAAGATTCTGTACCTGACAGGACAATCCAGTATAACCAGTAGGACATCTACATTGCTCTACAAGACGAGCTCTAGCTCTGCCTAGATGCATTTCTTCAAACTTCACTGCAATTTCCATTGAGATATTTGCAATTCTACAAGATATATGCAGAAGACAGCATGAATATCTAGAGAAGTCCTAGCACCAAAACTGAGATCCAAACATTTCTATGCTTCAAGGTAAGGGCTACCATGCATAATCTCCCATGACTCCCTTTTTCCCATGCAAATATCTCAAGAAAATCTGAAGATTCTTTACATATTTATGGGATTTCAGGACCTACAACAAACAAATCAGAAGTACTTCAAAGTAATATAGGTTGATCCCATTGGTCTGCAAAACTTGACAAACCCACCATACTACAAGAGTATGTATTTCTGCCTCAGAAACACTAGACAAAAAAACATCTGTTTTGTCCCACAGATTTTGGGACAGAGCTAACAAAAATATAGTTGAGGGCCTGTGAATCAAAAAT
The DNA here is from genome assembly GCA_013397275.1 of Burhinus bistriatus. Classification (NCBI taxonomy): domain Eukaryota; kingdom Metazoa; phylum Chordata; class Aves; order Charadriiformes; family Burhinidae; genus Burhinus; species Burhinus bistriatus. Next base: position 37,808 of record VYXH01003282.1, on the reverse strand, counting down.
CGTCCAAGTCTGGAAGTGGAACCACACTTCTTCACAGCTGTGAAAATGTACAGATATTGGGTTTTCATTGGATGCATCTCTGCTTGTCTTGTTAGTTTCCGAACTGACAGATGCAATGACCATATCCCATCTCCTCCCCCTCCCTTAGTAACCTATTTATGTTCAAAATGGCAGTAAAAGGCTACTGTTTTGAGGTGGGAATATTTTACTACCACTGCCATAAAGAAGTGGTTTACTACCACTGTGCATAAAGCTACAGGAGAGACCGAAACCCAAGAACTCGGGGGACCATGTGTCTCAATTGAAAAAAACAAAAAAAAATTCAATACCTATAAAAATAAGATGGGAAAGAAATAATGTAGACATTATCTAACTGTATCACCCATCCAGCAGAACACTGTATCAGCCTGTAAGGCTCTGTGCTTTTCTATCAAAGTAAGCAGCAGAGACATTTAGTGTTTCACAGTAAGAATTAAAGATGGATTCTGCTGCCAGACGGATTATGCCAAGGTAATAAATGTTTTCTTATCAGAGAAACAAAAGTCATAAATAGGAAATTGGAAATTTCTGTAATTTGAGTTAAATCTTTACTGTATAGTGCAGTTGGGACTATTTCTAGGTTAAATTACAGTAAATGAAATCAGAGATTGCTTTACCTGCTTTGCTGTAATCCTTGGCCATAAGATGCCTTGATAAGGATGTATTCAACATTGCTTAGCACAGACATGAAGTCAGAACGCAAGACAGGCTTGTCAGACACAGAGTTAAAATACTTCCAAGATTCCTAGGGAAACATAACACATATTATTAAAACCATGAGTGTTCAAGCTCACTTCAAGGTAATGCTCTGTTCCTCCTTAAGTGTTCTTTTTGAGATGCAGTCACGGTGACTATGTCTAATCTCTAGGTCCCAGAAAATCCAAAATCTTGCTCCACATTAGAACAAGACACTGTTTTCTATCATTTCTCCTCTCCTTCCCTTCCCTACACTCAACTTCCATGACCCGTTTCCACAGGAAAGCAGTCAAGGCCTGCATGGCAGTTTCTTCTGGCTAGATCTGGAGAACCCAGACAGCCAAAAGACCAGGACTTCACAGCACTCCTTTCATGCACAGTTAGAAACAGCTGCTGTAATTGTGTCCTGCCTCCTGTCAAGAAGAGAGACCAGACTTCACCTCAGCCCCAGTCAGCAGAGTCCCAGAGACCAAAGGAGGTCATCGTTATCTCCTCTGAAACTGTCCAGTGGGCACTACTGCAACTTACTGTTCTGCTAGGCCATGTGATGGTCCTGGGCTGTGAGCATAACATACAGGCTACAAAATTATGAGACTGCCTGAAAATGACAATACCTGGCTACCTGTCATTTATCACTGAATTCTGAGTCTGTGTTTGAAAAGCTTGCCACAGAAACACTTTCAGCACTTCCAAAAGTGGAAACAATGTCAAAATGTTATTTGCTGCTACAGCACAATATTCCCAGCCATTTTTCCCTAAAAGAGAATCACAGAATCATATAATCGTTTAGGTTGGAAAAGACATTTAAGATCATCTAGTCCAACCATTGACCCTACTCTACCAGGTCTGCCACTAAACCGTGTCTCTAAGCACCACATCTACACGACTTTTAAACACCTCTAGGAATGGTGACTCAACCACCTCCCTGGGCAGCCTGTTCCAATGTTTGATAATTTTTCACTGAAAGAGTTTCCTAATGTCCAGCCTAAACCTCCCCGGCGCAACTTAAACCCGTTTCCTCTTGTCCTATCGCTAGTTACTTGGGAGAAGAGACCAGCTCCCATCTCACTACAACCTCCTTTCAGGTAGGTGTAGAGAGCAATAAGGTCTCCTCTCAGCCTTCTCCTCTCCAGACTAAACAATCCTAATTCCTTCAGCCGCTCCTCATAAGACATGTTCTCCAGACCCCTCACCAGCGTTGTTGCCCTTCTCTGGACACACTCCAGCACCTCAATGTCCCTCCTATACTGTGGCGCTCAAAACTGAACACCGTACTCAAGCTGCGGCCTCACCAGTGCTGAGTACAGAGGCACAGACGCATTTTAATCCAAGTGTTCTATTTAGTCAGCCTATTTGCAATCAAATATGCATTCTTCAAAGTGTTTTGCTAAATATATAGAACTTTTCTGTAAAAGCTCATAGAAGAAAGGAAATATTTCCACTCCAATGTTTTGGCTTACCTCCTTCATTTCTACTTCCTTGTCAGTTCTTACTCCGTTTTCTGGAGAAGGGATGTCTACGTAGATGACCAACTTGCTGGTGTGACCTCCTTTCATTAGAATCTGTGGCTCAAAATTTGAGGTTCCAAAGCCATCCAAAGCATAAAAAGCAACAGTGTATCTCAGCTTCCCTCCATAGGCCATGAGCTGTTGTGATAAAAAATTATTACTTTTATTTATTCCAAGGTTAGAGTACTAGCTGAAAATATTTTAACATCATCAGAAGACTCGAAACTGTCAGTTTGTTGAAGAATTGGCAATAAAACATGAAAATTGACTTAAACTCAGCAGTTTTTGCACCAAGGTTAAATGCATATTTCTAAAAAGCAGCCTCAGTTTCTTCTTTTAGGCCCTTTCAAGGTGCACACTCAATTTTCATTTAATTTCTAAGCAACAGAGATTCCATGATCTATATACTGAATCTAGCATCAAGGCTGAAAACTCTTTCAGGTTTCTAAAGTAAAATTGAATACATCACTCTTTCCCACCCTATATGATCTCTGAAGAGTAACATGGTAATTAAATACAGGTGTTAACAATTTACAGGATCAAGAAAAAACTCATTAGGAAAGGGTAATGTAAACATATTGTTTGTACTTGCTATAAATAAGTTAAGTCACTGAATGTTTAGAATATTATGACCTACAAGAACAGAACTAACACAGAAAAATGTTATCAAGATAAAGTGACTGTTATACAATAAACAAGCAACTCTTGGACAATAAAGAAATTATCTACAAAGCATCCTGATTATATAATGATCTTACCTGGTCTCCCTGAAACTGCTCTGGTAACCTCCAGTAAAATGTTTCTGTATTTAAGTATTTTCTGACTATCGCAGCATCCAGTAAAACATCAGGAAACTGTGAAAATACTCCTTCCACTGTTCCAGTTAGGTTACTTTGAGCTACTACATGCAGAATGGACTGATCTGGAGTTAAGGTTATCTGCAATACAAAGAACAAAAAATTCATTGAACAAAAATATTCTGTCTCAGTATAATATACTGTTACCAGTTTTAGCTGCTTTGATATAGTCAATAGTCCATCTTAGGGTAATAAATGCCCAAACAAAAAAATTGGGAAACATGTTTGTCTATTTTTTTAAAAAAGCAATGACTGAAACACAATGTTTCAGAAATAAGACTATGGCCACTTACCATTTGCTTTCTTTTTTGTTCTGCCATATGTCACTGCCTCCATAAACTAGCCAATTATATTCAGCCTGATTCATGAAATGTATGCAGCCTTAGGCACACCAGAGTGGTATCTAACGTGAGGATAACACTAAACTGTGTCTGTATATTTATGTCACTTTACTTACAGGAATTCTCACATGATCTTCTAGTTCAGAACAAAACGTGGACATCCCAAAACAGAAGCACAGAGTACAACCTAGTGTATTGTTAGCAGACAGAGCAAAAGTTCCAGGTTTACACTCACTGCATTGTAGACCAAATACATTTTCCTGGAGGAAATAAAAAAAAAATATAACAGCACACTCATGTTACTCTGCTAGCTGAATGAAAGATGGTTCTTTTCGGAAGAAAAACTAGTTGCTACATTTACAGGAAGTCAATTATTGTACCTATTCTGTTTTCCTATGCAGTACATTATTTTTTTCATTATTTTCCAATGCTGTTTTTAAAAAAAAAAAAAACAACAAAATAAAAAAAAAAACACACCAAAAAAACAAAACAGAACATTCAAGCTAAACTCATGTATTTGATTTTCTAGCAAAAATTAGCAGCTATACATTTCCATTCAAGACAGAAAAATCTTTCCTCCCACCCATGCTGGAAAATGGGTTCTCAAAGCCAAAGAAACTGCTCAGTATGAATAGGAATCAGGGGACCTATTCCCAGCTGTCTGTTTTTGCACTCAATTCCCAACTGTCCAACTTGAAGAAACACCCAAAACTACAGGCAGTGCCCACTGGCACCTTTAACCAGAAGACTGGACAGAGACCCATGAAGACATATATTTGTTGCCTTGAAGTAAATTCTTTTCTATCACTCTGTCTTTCAAGAACAGATTGCCACCTTTTCAGAAAAAATCTATACTCCTAAATCTCTGTATTCAATGTTACCTTTTTTCATATAAGAATATCAATTCAGACTTTACTGTTAGCAATATATGTGAGTTATTCTTAAGCACTGCCTTTGGTTATAGCATAGGAAACAAATTTGAATTTGCAACATAACCACATTTTAAAAATTGCTGAGATTCTCCATTTTGTATTTATTAGTTTCTTCCTATCATTATCATTTGGATTTTCAAAAGAGCAGGCTATATCATCTGAATCTATGTGCTGTTCCCAAAACTAATAAAACCATGTGTGTATGAGCAGAAAAAACTTCTTTGTATTTCATGTCTTCCATTTGTGTAACAAGGATAAGAACATAATGGCTTTTTAACTGGAGTTTTCTAAGATTTAATTAGTTTTTTAAAATGCTTTCACATCTAGGATGGAAGAAGTTGTAGAAGTGCTGTCTATCTATCTTTACACAGAGAATGAAATAATTCATTGCCAAAACACCATGTAGGGAATTTATGCTTTTAAGTTAAGAAAAAAACAACCTTTTTATCAGAGATTGTCTACTCAGAAACATCAAGATTATATCACTTAATGTGACCTGCACTTGGAAGTGCAACTCTTGCAGGAAAGTATTCCTAGACTCTATAAAGGAACTGTTTTCCCTGGCTTGAGGTAGAAACATTTCCTTTGTATTGCTCAGTGCATCAGAATACTTTTATCTATTACAGCTGGTTCTTCTCCAATGTTCTATGTGTACTGAGAAAAAAAACAATTTTAAATGGCAACTAAGAAATAATGCATATGAGTTATGAACTGTTATTATTGGAACTATTTGCAAGGCAAAATGCAACTGTAGAAAAAAGCAAGTGGGATAAATAAAAAATGTAAAAATTGTACCATTAAAAATAGTTCATACGGCATTGTTCTTGGTTTAAAGGCAATTACATCATACAGAGAAATATAGAGACACTGAAGTCACTAGCACTGTTTAACAAGATTTACAAAAATTTTGTCCCAGAACTCATGGCCAGTGCTTTGTCCTATACAGAAAGAGGCAGACAGAAACCTAAGAGCAAAAGGAAAAGCCAAGACAAATGCACTCTTATTTATTTCTAATCCACAAAAAAAGAGGATTCTGAATGTACTACAAGAATGATGTGGTTACAGAAACTCACTTAATACAGAATAAACACATGGATCTTAGATTGAGCAAATGTAATCTATTTGAATTTAGGACTGCAGTGAAACCATAGTCATGAAATATGCCAAATCCTGTACAAGACTAGAAAGACACCAGTCTTTTTTCTATCAGACGTACATTGGCTGTTCTGTAAACTTAGCAAGGATTCAGCATTAGTCAGCTAGAAATTAATTTTTGTGATTAGGCATACAGTGGGTCTTGATCCTGACTTCTTAACATACATTCACATCAAATTCCATTAATTCTGCCTAAAAGAGAACTACAGCACTGTGCCACAATAATTTTATGACCACAAACTGGAAATAAAATTACTTGGCTACGTAAAACAAAACAAAGAGAGGTAGGAGAGACAAACTGTCTAGTGTTATAACAGGAATTTCTGAGAACAGAAATAACAATGCCATGTTGGTAACATTGCAATTCTTATTGTATGTTCTTGAAACAGTCAGTAATAATTAGTGTTGAGAGACCATGGGTATGTTTGCACAGATGAGGAGGATTCTATCCTTGAACCTGTCAAGTATGAATCAGAGAAAGAACTCCTGATCAAGGAATGCAAGTATTTTTATCATTCTTGAAGAGGAATATCCTGGAGCAGATGGGCATACGGACCTTGAAAACGTTACTAATCTACATGTTTAGCCAACTTGGCAGAAAAGTGAAAATTCCAAGTGTCCTAAGCTGAACTACCTTCATTATAACACTAAAAATCACGCCCGTAGGTCAAGACCACCCTAGCCCTGGTGAAGACCCTTCTCATGAGCATGTGTAGTAGCTATAACTCCATTGTGTAATCGTATGTAAATTACTAACCAATCAAATATAGATAGGAGGTACTAATATGATGATGATGTTGTAAAATGTGTATATAAACCACGTGGAGAGTCCTGTTTGGTGTGCTTGATTTCTGGGAAACCACCGAGCACCCAGCCTTGCGCAACTCTGAAATAAATAATCAATGTCTCATCCTGGCATGTGAGATTGGCTATTGCACAGCAGGTATCGAATCTGATATTTCAGACAATGCTATCTCTTCTGCCTACAGCTGGTTTTTGTCTGTCCAAAGTGGGCCATTTTTAACACAGCTGACTAAAAATAAGACCTGTTTAGCACTGGCACAGAAAATCCTTTAGGGGTTATTTAGGTGTACTGAGAGATGTCTCAAAGACGGGATGCAGATTGCCTTCTGAAGTCCTTTCAGCCCTACACCTTCCACAACTTTTATGTAATAAATGACCAGAAAAACCCAATGCTGTCCCAAAAGTGTCTGAATACTTCAGTACCTTGCAGGTACAGATGCCAGTTTCTTCTTCACAACCACAAAGTCCTTCAGTCTCATCACACATCTCCGCTTTTGTTCCACTCAAGTCGCAGTCACAGGCAACACAGTCCGGGTAGTCCCTGTAGCCTAATGCACACCTGGAACAGTCTCGTCCTCCAAATTCAACTTTGCACTGGCATTGACCCGTCAATACATCACACTGGAGACTGGTTGAACCCCCGTTGCTACAGTTGCAAGCCTTAGATGAAAAGACGAAATGTTCATAAATAGCAGATCTTTAAAAAAAATTTTGTTACAACAGAAACAGCACAGTAAATTTAGAGTGGCCCTTAAAACTCAATGTTTGTCAGCTACTATACAATAATAAAAGGGAAGAACTTCCACACAGAAATGGGGTTGTTTGGTTACTGTTTGAACAAAGAACTGCATTTCCAGTAAACAGTGAATGGCAAAAAGTAAGAAGCTCTGTTGATTCCCAAATCTGTGTTGGAAATCAAAGTTGAAGAAACCTATTCCAGAAAAAAAAAAAATCTAGAAGACTTTATTTAAAACACTAGGTATTGAGTGCAGCAAGTAAATTAAATTGTTATGTAAATGCTGGAGGAAAGAAATCCGTAAGTACAATAATTTTATAAATATGATAGAAAGGAGAACATTAATGCTGACATTTTTTTAAGATTTCAAGAGTCATTAACAGGGCCTACATCTTGCTCAAGCTTCATTTACTATTTGACAAGGAACTAAGAATCTCATTGCATCCAAAGGTGGGAAGCTCAGCATGCATTGCAGCTCAGTACCAAAGGAATACCGTTCCCTGGCAGAGCCCATCCTTCTTTAGGCAATCAGTATTGTGAACCTGTTATTACAAATGTGCAAAGTGGATGTACTTAATTTGTTATTCTTTTTCGAAGCATATAGAACCTTCAGTCTTAATTTCATATCTGTGGTTACTTAACAAGTCCAGTTTTGCTCTGTGGTTATTTCTAACAGTGCAGGCAAAAAGTACATTCCATCTATCATCACCTGACTGTGAGCATTTTCCCTGAGCCGTCTTTCCTTACCACCTTTCTTTGAGATTAAAAGCCTTACCTTGTACAGCACTCTACACAAAACCCACATCACTATGTATCCTTTAGCATTCTTCGCAAGTTTGCTGCTCACCATTAGTACTCTTTGTGTTAAGTAGGTTTTACTCTAGCAGCAAGCACTAGGTACTACACTGCCTAGTCTAATACACTTCACAACCAAACAAGCTGACAACTCTGACATCCAGATACCCAGCTCCGAACATCAAATCCTATTTTAAGACTCACAATAACAGAAATAATTTACATGTACTTCAATCTCTATCTATATGTGATAAAGATAAATAAGGACTCTAAGGTACAATTTATTCTGCTGCAGTACATTTGAAAACGGTTGTAAGCCAAACATGACTACAGCTCTGCTCCATCACTGCACCCAGAAATGGATGCTGAGTACCAAGAAAACTGCGGAGACAGATGAAGTATCCCACTAATGCAGTCTGTTGCAAAAACAGACCAGCTGGGTTTCTGATAGCATCTCCCCCATTTCATCCCTATAGAGAGTATTCAAGAGCCTTTCCAAGGTTTGCCAGTAGGCACCGTATCTCAACCTGCCACAGCTGACTATTCAGCACAGCGGAGCCTCTGTTGGGAATGTTACCTGCAGATCACAGTGTTGTTCGTTGCATGAAGAAAGTAATTAAAATACCTTAGCGTAATTCATGTTAATTACTGTGATGCTGTAACCAAAAGGAATGCTAAATAACTTCACAAAAGTGAGCAGTTACATATTTAATGAAACTTGATCATTGGTAAGCGCTGTGGAATGACCCTATGAAAGGAACACTTCAAGGGAAATGCACAGGGACCAGCACATTGTATTTGCAGAACATTAGGTAAGAATGATAGTAGCTGGTAGCTGACAAAGCAGTGGTTTAAAGAAAAGCTGCCAAGTAAGTTGCTATAAATCACTGAGATGGTAAAGTCTGAGGAGATAGTATAGGACTATTTTATCATCCTTACTCTAAAAAATTAAAGACACAAAAAAGAAAACAATTTGGCTGATACTTGTACTTGTCAAGTACTTACTGCGTATAATGATAGACCTTGTCAAGTTGATTATATTCGTGGTTTCTCCATTGGAATTGCCCATTACACTCATGTAACTCTGAGGCTTTTTAAAATCTCAACATTTATAAAATAAGGATTGGCCCAATGCCACATCTGTCAGGAATTTACTGCATGAACCTAATTGCGTAAATGGTTGCTACTCCTTGGATCTGCACTGACTTGGCATTTTACTGCTTAATCATAAATACTAAGCTGAGGTAATGGCAGTTACCCTTTTTCCATTCATGAAACATTAACTACCTTACACCATTTTAATTTTAAATATTGAGAAAAAAACCATGCAGTGACTTTCAAGACAAGCTAGATTTTGCTCTTCTTAAGACCATAATATCATCATTCCTTGATTAGTACAGAAACTATGTCCTTTATTGCCAATTGTTACTATAAATGTTTTAGTATCACTATTCAAGCAATTAAAAGTTAGAATACACACTTCAAAATTCTACTATAATCCATGCAGAACAGGTACTCTGACAAGTTTTTTCAAAGAAAGCTTTCTTAGAAGGTTCCTCAATAAACACTTTACAGTCTGATTTTTATTTTTATTTTTTTTTAATGTGAGCATGTTGCACTAACACTTTGAGACAGAGAATAAAGATTGAGGTTCTCAAAACAATAGTCCAATTCTGACATTAGTATAAGGCAAATTGCTTTTAACAGCAATGGCTTTTCGGCTAGCCTATCATACCTTGCAGCCAAATTTAGGAGAAAGTCCCCAGTGATTTTCTTCACAGAGTTCACATTTTGATCCCCGGGCGTGAGGGGGACAAATGCATTGGCCAGAATCAGCATTACAGTTGTTCTGAGTATGAGCACAGTCACAGGCTGCAAAAGAAAAAGGACTGAATTAGTAACTTCATCCTTGCTTTAGCTACAGTGAAGAAAGTCCAAGACCACCGATAGTCTTACTTTTCTTAATTATGCAGCACTGTTTATCCATTCCATTAGGAACTCCTTGCCATCCCTAATCACTAAGAAACAAATTATGACCACAGTGACATTTCAACTTTTTATTGAAAGTCCATTATTGCTTCTTGACACAGCCTGCTTGGTGGTTTGAAAAGCAATAATGCATTTCAACAGGGGAATCAAGAAAGCCAAATAAAAATATTGTGGAGAAGAGTAAATTTGCAGGAAAAAAAATTCTATTATAGAGGATATAAAGCTCATCAGGAGATACGATAATGTTCTCAAGTAGGTGAAAGGATTAATCTCAGGAATTAGTACTTTTCATTGTTTAGTAAATGATAGGGATGGAGAACTATTTTTATAATAACTGCTGCAGGAAGCACTTTAAGAAAAGCAATACTATTCTTGCTAAAAAGCAGAAGTTCAGAAAAGTGGTTTTATTAATTGTTTTAATAACATTTACAAGATTTTTGAGACTGAAATGGTTAAAGGTACCTAAGCAATCTTCTATTCTTAGTAAACACACAGTATATATGTTCCAAAACATAATCCTATCACATAATCTCACTGCAGATTCCATATTACTATACTATTTGAGGCATGAAAAAAATATTTCTGTCAGGTTGAAGAAAAGATAGACATTCTTTTAGCTATACTGTATTGAAAAGGGCATCTTATTAACACCATAAATTAGGTTTTTTGATGGCACGTTTGCTGGATTAACATTTTCCTCTGTATCATGACTAAAAATTGTACATATCTAAGTCATGATGGGGAAATAGTCAATAACATCTTATCAAAGTATAAAATATATTTTTAAGAATTAAATGAAAAAACAAGGTAAAAATCTGTAAGAGTAGTAGCTCTGAACTTTTATGATTGCAGAAAAAAGGAAGTTTCTATTCTCTCTGAAGGACTGAAGGGTTTTGTAAAAAAAAGAGACAAAGGAGCTATTGAGGATGTAATATTTTTCTCATGCAGCCTCTATGAGTTGTTATTTCATAGTCATCACTTTTACAAGGAACCACACAATAAGCAATCAAAGAAATGTTTTCTTCCCTAGCTTAATCAAAGTATTAGGAGACCATTCTACAGATTTTTTCGTATAGTCATCAAAACAACTGATCTTTGCCAGAGTTTAACATAAAATATACTGCTGAAAAAAATTCCAGACAAACCCTGAAAGGATCATGGATTAGAGCTTACGTGTGCAGCCACCATTCTGGAACGCATGAAAGCCATGAGCACAACGATCACACTTTTCTCCAGCCACTCCTGGTACACAGTGACACTGCCCCTGATGATTGCAGTCCTCAGAAATGGAACCAAATTGACTGCAATTGCAGGGAATGCAGCCAAACCCACTAAGCAGGCCATAATAACCATTCTGTTGGACAGAAAGTAAATACATTTGAGCTGTATTTCATATTTTTTTTAAAACAATATGATGTACACTCTTATTTTCTCTTGTTTATTTTCCCTGCTGTCTGACCTGCATGAATATCGGGCAGCACTGTGTGACTGCTGTGGGAGGACTCCCTGGACTTATCTTTTCACTGTTCCCAGCTACATGCAAGTACGTGTTTGGGTGAAAAAGTGAACACTGAAACACTCTGCTGGTCCTCTAATCTCATCAGTGAGACCTTATGTTTTAAAGTTTGAGGTTATTTTAATTTAATGTCTTCCATGAGGTGAGGGTGGACTGTTCTGATCAGGCATAGATTTCTGTCAATGTGAATGAAAGACCAGAACAGAGCAGGTCAGTGACATCCATCCTGTATATGTGGATTGAAAGTCATTCAAGCTGGGCTGGCACAAGGGTACTAACTGGGCACAGATTTCCTGCTCTGGTCTCTGAGGCAGTTCTATGCTTAGCAAAAGCTGAAAACTGCTGTTTTGTATCACCAGTGAATATCTACTTGTTCTTAGAACAGGCCTGTCTTTTAGCAGAATCCCTTTTTGGTGTTCAGCCATGATGTATTATTTATTATCACCAACCACATTCTTCAGATATGCAGAAGCACAGCACTAAGATTCCTTCAGGTCTGTTACCAGTGTTCCGTTTGATTTTTTTGGTAAGCCAACATGATTGCACACTGTCACTTAGTGCAGCACTAGCCTGAACAACCCTGTTCAGAAAGGTGCTGAGTCAACTATATAGTTTCACATCTGCAAAGAGCACAGGCAGAGCAATTTACAAGCACAAAAGCCTGTGCAGACAAACCTTTGGTCTCTGCTCCAACAACAGATCCCCTCTCCCATGAATATAGGTGCTGCTATTCTCTGCATCTAATCAATATCTATAGATAAACAGGAAGACCAAGATACAAGAAAATGCAGATATTTGGAACACGCAAATATTTGCTTACCAAGCACTTATCACATCTTTCTCCGATCACATTTGATTTGCACTGACAGAAGCCTGTCTCATGATGACAAGTACTCGAAAGGGAACCACTCACATGGCACTCACAGGCTTATGTTTAGACAAAAAGAAATCAAATAAAAAAAAATTATTGTCTATCTATTTGCATTCATTGTTATACAGAATTCCAAATTTCATATAAATGTGTGTTTCACCTGTTTATATCCCATAGATGCTAATATACTACAGTAATATCTTTACTACATATATGGGCTAAAAGATTAAAAAAAAAAAAAATATATCACCTCTGTGAACAGATACATTTGAGAAGTTTGTTTCTTCCAGCCCTATATGTAACATTCAGAAGTACGAAACATCCACAGCAAGTCACTGAAGGGACAGTATTAAGCAAACCAGTAAGTTTCAGGAATATGAAGTGTCAGACCCCAGCATAATACATTCCTTCCTCAGGCTAACCCAACCCCGTAGTTTTCAGCCTGCACTTGCCAACTCACAACTTGAAGGTTAACTCTTTCAGCAAAGGTGCATATCTCCCTATCCATTTCGCTGCATGCACACCACATTTTTGTGTTCTTTAAATTTTGGGAGTAATAATAATAGCTTATTACCACGACAGCTTTTCTCCATCACTGCATCCCCGTAATACCCATCAGCACACTTTTCACAGTGGTGACCTGCTGTGTTCCCCAAACATTTCAGGCATTGTCCTGTGAAGGCATCACAGTGGTCATCTTCTTGTGGGTTTACATTGCCATTGCATTCACAAGGAGAACACAATTGTCCAGGCATGAGTGGATTTCCATAGTAGCCATTAGCACACCTGCACCAGAGATTAAAAACTTTATCAGCTGGAATGCGGTCATGTCACTCTTCCCATCCAAGGGAGTATTTCATATTAAACTTTTATCTAAAGCGTCTCTGTATTACAAGCAAAGACAAAATGGGAAGGAGAATTTTATTAGCAATATTCTGTACATGTGGTATGAACAATTCAAGGCAGGTAGGATGATGAACAGTTAGTTATGACAATGATATAGTATTTTACCCAAAGCTAGTGTACATACCTTTCACACTGAGAACCAGTATAGCCTGGAAGACATTTGTCACAGACAATTCCACCTCCTTCATTCAGTTGGCAAGTGGGACTGAAACTATCAACAATATGTACGGCAGTCAGTATCAACACGCAGAATCACAAGACTTCTACAAACATTCAATAACCACCATTCAAGTCCATGCACCTTTCTATAAAACAATGTAATTTCAAATTTTTCTAATTAACATCAATGCTTTAACATTACAAAATGTCAAAATAAAGTTATCATTTTCAAAACCTCTTCTTGAGGTTTTTTTCTTTTAAAGAAAAGGAAGGTTTTAAAACTTCCTAAGAACCTAGTGCTCTTTCTAGCAAATCTGTCAAATTTCTGTACTGAGCTCCTCTTTTTCACATGCAACACTTCTGTCCTTCTGTTGTTTTGTGAAACAACATGAAAGATAATGGTGATTTTGCTGCCAAGTGCAGGTCGAAGTATTACTTTTACCCTTCATGTACAAATTGTACCAGTTCACTCAGCCTGTCTTAGCTTAGCCTACACATTGCCTACCTGGAAAAACAAAGTTTCTAGGAGATAGGCTCAAATGAAAAGGGAGAAAAAAAAGTCCTTCTCTCTCTCTCAGATTTCATGACATTTTTTCTTCGTGTCACTTTCTGATTTTGCTGAAGATGCAAAATGAAATCACACATAAGCAGCTTACTTGTTTGCAGCAGATCTCAGAGGACATGCACAGGGCTGGCAGTCCTCAGAAGTTCCTTGGGATGGACTTCCATAGAAGCCAGGCAAGCACTGATCACAGAAAGGTCCTGTCGTGTTGTGTTGACAAGCCTGCAAGACATGAGAAAAAATCTTTTCATATTTACTCTTGGTTTTTCAGCCCCTGAGGGATCCCTGTAGGAGTCTGCATGCAGTCTAAGATTCAAGGAGACAGCTATGAGGAATAGAGTAGAACTTTGAAAATGAGTGGGTTTTTTTCTGAGTTGTAACAACAAATTCTAATTGTTTCTTTCCTACATTTCAGAATATACTTTACACCATGAAACCAGCCATATTACTTACATGCAAACTTAAACATATTTTGCATATTGCACACATTTGCACTAACAAACTTCTACATTTCTTGCTGGTGTTTAGCCATTGGATTTCTGCGACTTTTAAATTTCAGAAGAAATCTGAGAGTTAAATTCTCTCTTCAGAAGGTAATGTCTAATTTCCACTGATACTAGTCATGGAAGATGCACATATATCTGAAAACAGATATTCACCCAAAACAGTGCTTAATTTTGTTCCTTTCAGGAAAAGTTTTATTGTCACCTGCAGCAAGCAAAGTTAAGATTTTTATTAGCAAGTATATGGTCACATTTTTTTTTTATTTCTGATTATTCCCCACTTGAAACAATAAACTGAAACAAACCCTTTATTGGAGAACAATTTAACAGAGTCCCCTGAATATATTCTGAAGTAAACAATGAAAAGCAAGAAAAATAAACACTTGGTACCCATAGCTTGAAATGTACGTATGCTGTAAACTTGTCTTCCACAGTCAAAATGCTCTCCTAATTCCTAAAAGATGCGTAAAACACAAACACTTTGAAGGATGACTTACCAAGCAAACACCATGAATATCACACTCAGTTGCATGCCCATTGCATTTGCAGGGTTGACAAATACCTCCAAAGAGTATTCCATCCACACGGTAGAACCCAGGGAGACAGGACTGAAAAGAAACAAGGGAAAAAAAGCAGTGGCGTTATGTGTGTTAAAAGTGCACATCAAAACATTTTCAAAGAGCCCACTTCCGACCACCCACCATCTGACTCATTCACACTGTGGTAAGTGAATGCTCTTTCAACTCTTATTGATGTCACTGCAGCACTTTTCTGGTGGCTGTTTTTTACTTGCACTGGGTAAAGGGGATAAGAATTTACTCCATGATTCAGCCCTTTGTCCCCTGGAGGCACACAAGTTAAGTTTTGTGCAGCTGAGTATCTGAAGTTCTTTATTATGGGACAATAAAAAACAGATGTTCTACCTCCTCTGCAGAATCATTAACGATGCTATGGCACAAGGTTTCATACTGAAATTAATTGTCAAAATAATTCCTGCTATTCTGCAGATGATGCTCTGATTCCCTAATCTTCTATTCACAGATACATAAGATGCCACCTTGTGTGACACATTTGACCCTTGCGAGATCTTCCAAAGGCTAGCATTCCTCCCTGCTAAGATTCCTTATTGCCTCCATAAACCTAATGACATAAAACAGAAATAAACTGTACACAATTCAGGTCCAGGAAAAGTGCTATTAATGAGTAAGGTAAGCTCAAAACAGCTTCACAGAGCTTTTACAACTACTCCCTCTGCAACACTGATGTTCTAAAGTGTATCATCATCTTTTAGTACCACTAAATAGAATTCAAGAAATAAGTTTAAAATCCCATTTAGTGTCTCTGGAAGAAAATATCTACAGTACTGTGTACAGTATAGTAGACAGCATTTCACCACAGAACATATACTTTTATGGCAGTATAATTAAAGGCAGCCTGCCTTTAAAACCTAGACATTTTCAGATAGGATATAATTTTGCACACATGAAACACTGTAAGAGGTTACCTCACAGGATATTCCTGTGTAACCTTGAGGACATTCACAGAATTCCACATCTGGTGCTGAAGAAAGATCTATAACATTTGCACTTGCAGTATCCAGGGTCACAGAGTCCAGTCTAGGATCAAGCATGAAAATATCACATCATTTGTTTCCCCAAAATTGATTTTGAACAGGATAGTTTGCTTCTAGGGGAGTAACACTGCTGAGTGCTACTCCGTGGCAGTCACAGCTGAGGAACAGGTACAAATCTTTGCTGTAAAAACACTATGATCATAGGTCTTATCACTGCATTTGCAATTCTGGGAGTAGATGTGCCCTCCTCCTGTTACCACTGTTGTTACTACCATCATCTCTTCTCCTGTGGAGAGGTTTAAACAAAAACTTCTCCCTCTGTCATGGTATTTGAGGTATATCGGTGGGGCAGCCTTCTATTGCTGTCCTGAAATAAGACAGCTTTACTGCACCATGTCTAAAATAGACACATAACATAGGTAGGTAAGTAGTGAGAAACAGCACCAGTTCATTGCTGCTGCACACAACTGAACAAAGCAAAATCTTTTACTACAAACAATGGCATTCTGCAGCAGAGACAATCTTCTCAGCGACAGGTAAAATGATTTAAATAAATCTTTACAAACATTACACAAAGATGAACACATTATCCCTAAATGGACATAAATATTACTACTCCTGAAGGGTACAAAAGGGCACAAAGCAAATTTGGTATCAAGTCCAATGTTACTGACATGAAATGCTACTAAATTAGTGAATGAGGAAGAAAGGCTATTGGTGAGGCTAAGGGAATTAAGTAAATAAACGATGAAGCACTGGAACGGATTCCCTTGAAAGCAATGAGACTTTATTCCTCTGTATCTTGCAGAACAGGTAAAATAGGGATCTGTAAGGACTGATGCAGATACTGCTGATGCTGACTTGAGACTATGAAATGATCAGTTAATCTGTTCCAGCCCAATTTTCCTATTAAGCACTCCCTTAGACATGAGCGTCAGTAAGATCTACATATAGACATTAAAAGAAATTACAGCCAACGTCTTTACTGGCAGGTTTTCAATAGTCAGTGACGGATTAACTTGCCACATACCAAAATAAGCATACTGTTGACAGTTTCAGAGGTATTTCCCTCTAACAAAGCTGTCATTGTAATAAGGCTTTTATGCAGTACTCCTTTAAAGCTGAAAACAATGTTTCTGCTATCAGATATCTTTAAAACAATCAAATGCCCTTTTCCACACATTCCACATGAATGTATCTGGGGAACAAGACTAGTCTTGAGAAAATTCAATAAAAAATGTGGGTTGTTTCTAGAAATTATTAACATAAAACTTTAGGAATACTGCCACTATGAATAATGCTTCATATGCACAAAAATAATAGAAGTATATAGATTAACTTGAATATTTTCTCTCCCTCACCTGTACACAGCTTTTTTGGCAATGTTGTAGTTGGCCCTGATCAGAAGATGGGTCACATTTACCAGAACAGTCATCAACCTTTCCCGGTCTATAGCTTTTTTTGTATTGAAATCTATGAAATTCTCTGATACAAATCTCACTGCATTAGAGTACTCCTCATACGGCTGTAATGACAAGCCTGCTGCTCTTGTACTCAAAATCTGTCCATTACCCTGAAATTGAACAACAGAGAAAACATTTTCCATATTCGCATGCAAATTTTATTTACCAGTTACATTTAGTGTCAGATATACATCCAGATAACACAGAAAAGAGGCAATTAAACTAGGTTTCTTGCACCAGAAAAAAAGTAAGTAAAAGGTCTGCATTTTCCATGGCTTCAGGAAGACTACAATCACATTCTCTTTTGGTTCACAGATTTCAGAAATATTTGATTTTCTTTCGGAAAAATAATTAAATTAAATTTCAAAAATCAAAATCCTCTACAAAAAGAATCTCTTTTCTCCTTTGTTCTATTGCTAAGTATGTTTTACAAAATAATGCTTTTTTGGAGGTGTCTGGATTCAATATAGAGCCTTACTTTTTAACTGCAACATAAATCTGGAAAAGTAAGCAATCGGCAAGAACACTCATCTATTTCATAAATATAAGTCCTTCCAGCTTATTGTAGTTTCTTTTGTAAACACACCTTTGTACATTTGGTAATGAACACCTCATCTGTTTACACAAAGGTTTAAAATTCAGGTATTAATGATTTAAAACTAGCATTGTATACATACAATTTCAGAGAAATGGATCAAAAAATCAGAGAAGTGAGTAGTAACAAAATATCAGTAGTGACTCTTAAGAAGGGACTTAAAATCGACAAAACTACTACTATAGAAGTATTATTTTATTTTCCTTTTTTTAACCCCTTCATAGATTCCCAATAATATCTGAATAGTAACAAGCTGAAAAAAAAATCCACCTGAATGACGACATCCACACTAGATACTATATCACTGTCCACACTCTCCATTGGAATGTCATAAGATACCGTATACTTCAAGTCTCCACCAAAAGCTGTGAGCTGAAATAACAAAAAGCGAAGTCTTAACAACACAATAACCTCCAACCAACACAAAGAAGCGACATGGGACAGTACCATGTTGAAATTATAGGAGTACATGGGCCTACAAATACCACTTTCCAGGGAAAATTTAACATGCCATGCGTATCAGCACAGGGACAAGCACTGGCTTGTTGTTGTGCAGGTGTGGAAAAGCTAGCTGAAGGCTCTACAGGTGATTCAGATAAGTGTCCTCATTCAGTGAAACACCTACAGGACTTTCAACAAACCACAGAGGTTTACACTACCGTCCTAGCCAAGGGGCAGAGCATGTTGGGAGTTACTCACATTCCATACTCCATCTTTCAGGCTCCTTAGCCCCACAACTGCTGCTGTCTACTTCAAAGTAAGTTAAAGAGTAGTACCAAGAGTTAAACCTTTATTAAATAGATGAGATCAGAATTTGAGTGAGTGTTGCCCTGTGCAAAACTATTCCTTAACGTTACACTTCTGAGACTTGTGTTCATTTACTGTGTCACCGTACTAAGAAACAGGGCGGCATGGGCAAAGAGACTGGACCGAAAATAGTTACAGAAGAGAGGTTGCAAGGTCCCCTCTACATGAGGCCACAGCTGGAGATCTGAGTGCAGTTCTGGGCTTCCCAGGAGAAGAGAGAGATGGACATCCTGGAAAGAGCCCAGAAAAGGGCCACTAAGGCAATTAAGAGCCTGAGGCATCTTTCATATGAGGAAAGACTGAGAGTACAGGGACTGTCCAGCCTAGAGAAGGCTTGGAGGATCTCATCAATGTATACAAACACTTGAAGGGCGAGTGCAAAGAGGATGGAACCAGGCTCTTTTCAGTGGTGCCCACTGACAGACAGAACAAGAGGTAACGGGCAAAAACTGAAACACAGGAGGTTCCCTCTGAATATCACGAAACACTTTTTTATTGTGAGGGTGACCGAGCACTAGCATAGGTTGCCCAGACAGGTTGTAGAGCCTCCATCCTTGGAGATACTCAGAGCAGCTCTCTGGACATGGTGCTGGGCAACCTGCTCTAGGTGACCCTGCTTGAGCAGGGCAAGGTTGAGCAAGATGACCCCCAGAGATCCCTTCCAACTTCAACTATTCTGTGATTCTGTTGAAAAAAATGGGAGATCCAGAGCTTTAGGCAGCAACCAGGGCAAAAATTAAAGACTAGCTGGTTGGAAACTAACAAAAGCAAAATGGGAGACGGCCAAGAGGCAGGTAGGAATTTAATAGTCCTGTCTACTATATTGGACACAGCGTGAAGGGTGTAAGTTTTGCAACAGGAGCCAAGAGCATGGGGAATGTGAGCATATAAATTAATAACAGTGAAAAGAACAAAAGAGAGATTATATTGTGTCAAAGACAGGCAGAGAAGGAAGTGGGGAGATGAATGAGCTCAAAGAGCAAGAAGAGGGTACTGGGAATGTCTGGCTAGGAACACTATCATTTGAAGAGCAGTGACAGATTAAGAAGTTTGGTAATACTGGGGTTTATGTGTAATTTTTAATTATGTGTAATTTTTAATTACAGAAACCATATATTTAGAGCAATATGATATGATTAAAACAGAGACGCTATGAAGGAGTTTTGACTCTAGCTGAGAACTTACTTTATTTCCTAGATATGGCTCAGGTGCTGACCAGTAATAAGTATGTTTCAGTACTTTCACAGCCTCAGTGTTGTTAATACTTATTTGACGGGGTCCATCAAATTGGCTTCGCTGAGGTTGCACACTCCTTGCATTATACAGATCAGTAACAAGCCATCCAGTCATGTCTGATATCTGCAAGAAAGAATAGTAATATTATTGGAGTCAGGCTTTGTGTCACTGAGACAGTAGTCACTAAACTTAACCCCTCCCTAGGTATTCATTCAAACTGATAGATCTGTAACAATTTCATTAACCCCATCTGACATCTGGTACAAGCAAATACGCCACTTCATACTAGGATTGTCTCCACCTCTTTATCAGATGGGAACAAAAATATAATGAGTGTGACTTTCATCCTCCCAATAAAATTAGCATTATACCTATGTAATTCCCTGATTTAGAATTACAGAACTTCAAGGGCTTTGAGATCTCTCACCCTCATTTATACGTAGGGCTGAGCTCCAGGAAAGTTAAATCCAGAGTCCCAGAAGAGGGAGCAAGATGAGACAACTTTGACCTTCTCACTGAATGAGCTTTATACAAGCATTTTAGAATTTCAGTCAATTTGGTGTGTTTTTCTCTCTTTTTATTGACACACAAAACAGGACTAAAGTGTGACTAGCTCTGCAAAGATATAGAAGGAATTTGATGGAAAAACAGTGTTCCCAAAGCCCCTTAACTCAAGAAATGTCTATTCAGAAGACAGTGAATATAATCACTCTGTTTTCCAAGAAAGAGTATTGGAAATACTGCCGGAGGTCACTCTAGTCTTGCCCAATAGGTATGAGAGCAAGGAAACAGGTTCGGGTTCATCTCTTCAATATGCAAAAAACTTTAACAGCACAAGGTCAGAAAAAAAAAAATGTGTTTTTCCAGTGCATTACTGCAGCCTACACTACCCAGTATTTCCGTTATTACTGCAAGCCAGTGGGGCATGTCGCTGGACAACATGCTGACTACCTCAGAGTTGCCGAGTGACACTGAAAATCCATTCCTTTGTAAGGAGACACATGCCAGAATTTGGAGTTAACTTGGGCGCATGTCAAAGACAGATACAGTACATTTTGCAGCTGCCTGAGGAAAGAATATTAGGTCATGGACATGATACAAATACCTGACTGATGGGCCATGTTAGGCTGTCACACACATCAGAAACCCCAAAGCAGAAACACTCTGTGCAGCCCCGAGGATTTCTTTCTTGCAAATTGTAGAATCCTGGTTTACAGAGATCACAGTTTTCACCTTCTACGTTTTCCTGTCAATGGCATATAACATTTGTTTTGCATCAGCATTATTATGGTAACAAATAGAGTGGATTAGAGGGGATTTAGGCATAAGAGCATTCAGAAGGTTATAAAAGAAAACAGATTTCAGCACAGCAGGATTATTGAATAAGACTCAGAGCTTAAAACTAAAACTGATTGGAAAAATTCATCAGAATTTGCCAGTTCATCAAAATCTAAACATGCCCTGGCAAAGGCTCTATTGCAGTGAAATTTCAGCACACAGGCAGGGTTTGAAAAGCTTCTGACAGCTTGCCAGTCTACTTTTCTCATAGCTTGAATTTGTAGATTGCTCTGGAGAAAAAGCTCCCATGTTCACTGAATCCACATAGTCTACATACAGCATAGCTCACCTCTAAGGCCAGGCTCCTGGAGCTACCACAGCCAGCTTCAAGACAACAGTTCCTCAATCATCTATCAATACTTATACTGTGATCCCCACCACTGCTGCCACCTCTTCCTGGAGGAACACCACATATACTTATGCTAGCTGGCAGCTCTTCCTCCTAATATGCTCTGGCTAAAGTCCAGAAACTTCTACTCCAAAAATAGAGGTGCTCCACTGCTTTAGCTGTCACTGGCATGCTGCCTCCTTACCATGTAAATTGGGTAGTTCAGAGCATACTGCTACATACCTCCTTCAAAAGTAGAATTTACAGGGGAAAAAACAAACCAAAACAGTGCACCCATTTTTTTCTTGTAAAATCTGTACAGACAATATGCAGTTATTTATTCAAAAAAATTTAGACAATTGCTGCTCACAAGCAAACCAGTACAGAAAATATTCAGTAAATGCCCAAGAAGCTGTATAAATAGTAGATCTCCATGGGTATTTCTACACAGAAAGATATAGAACAGGTACAAGCTTCTGATCATGTCCTAGCTTCATATCAGGACAACACCTGAACACACATCACTTCCCCATCTCAACCTTTGGTTTCCACTGTGGGAAAACTCCACTACAAAGGCGAAGAGAACGTTATAGAGCACCCCACAAAGTTCCCTGATACACATGGTTAGGACACCAGGACTGCAGGCCGTAAGTGAAGCATACCTGTCTTGCTATTTTGATGAGGCCTGTATCAGCTCTGCATTGCAATTTGAAATGTAAAGCCTGTGGACCAAATTCTGCTTTCAGAAGCAGTTACCAAAGTAACTTCACTTCAGCCAAAAGAATCACTCCCAAATCCACTTACATCAGATTTGGTCCCATGGAGTAAATTTCAGGCTTACCAGAGAGAAATCTGAGACTTCTGGTGGTAACACTACCAACTTTCTCTTCTTCCGGACCAGTGTTTGGCATATCAAGTTTACATAACACCTCTCTAAATGGGTAGGTTATGTGCTTTTGTAAGCAAAGTACAAACCATTTTTGCAAACCATTATGAAAAATTTATGATCCCCAGCTCTGATTCAAAGGCTGAGGATGACTGCTTTCTATTTGTTAATATTCAAACTTGGGAAAAATCTCAGGCAAAGGGCCTCCTGAGATAATAAGATTTTAAAATCTTGGATTTTTACAGAAATAATATTTGTATGCTCTTTTCAGCTTTTTTATTTCTCAGTCTTCAGCATGCACTTGGATCACACATTTCACTTCATCTCTAATATTATTAAACAGAAATTATTATTTATTTCTTAACAAAAAATAAAAATCTTTCCCCAATGACTAGACCTCAAGAGCTGTGTTTCACAAAAGATCAAATATTATGAAATTTGGAGTACAGAGAATAATAGCTTGCACTACTGCGTTCACAGAGACTGCATAGGCTTAGAAATCCTGTCTCCTTCATTTGATATTTGGATGACACAACTGTTCTCCTTCCTTTCTTTCACCTCTATACGTGGGCTGCTGGCTGGTGACACTCTCAGTGATCTGGCCTAAAAATTCTGTATGCCAGGCTCATGCCCACAACAGCACCGAAAGAGGACAGTTTCTTGTTCAGTTTATACCTAAATTTTCACCAGATAGCTGTATTGGCTGATATAGTGTTACTTTAGCTCAAAATCAGGCAAAATGGTTGTATCTCCTTTTTCGTATTTAAATTGGCCACTGGTGCTATTTTGTCCTTCCAGACTCTGGCTATTTATATGTTTGATACTTTGGACCAGATAAATTATGCAGAAGGACTAAGAAGTTTCAGAAAAATTGTCAAACAAACCACATTTTTTTTTTGGCTCCTGTTCACTGTCATACTTGGCAACAAATACATAAACTATGAGTTAACATTTGGTTCAGAAAATTAAGTGTAACTTCTTTAAATATTGACATGCAGCTTTGTAATAAAGTTCAGCAGAATCTACAGCTGCAAGATATTTCAAGGGTCTGGACATTTACCAAAAAATAAAAGAAGGCTGCAAAACTGCTCTCTTTTTTTAACATTTTTATGGGTTATATTTTGTAATCAAATAATTAAATCATATTTCATATATACATCTAATGTAATTGTTCCAATAGTTCTTTCCAAATGCATGCTGTTTCTTCACACAAAGCAGATGTTATGAACACATCCTTTCTTTATAAGAAATCAGTGACTTTGAAGAGAAATACCAGCTCATCCCTAAAACCAAACCCAGCTAGGCATTCCGTCAATTTCTCTGTGATTTGCCTTCACACGCACTTACAGAAAATGGTGTATCAGTAATATACAGAACTATTCAACATAAATTATCATATTTTTCAGTACAGAAAACAGTAACTTTAAGTTCCAGGTTGCCAGGTGTACAGTTACACCAGGTTACTTCCTATAAAAGTGATCTCTCCGGTTAATGAAGTAGTTTCCCTTATTCAAAAGGAGTTTATGAATCAATTCACAGATTCAATTTTAAACAAAAACAACAGCTTAATACTCACTTTGCAAAGACAAGGTTCTGTGCATG
This sequence comes from Burhinus bistriatus, assembly GCA_013397275.1. Taxonomy (NCBI): domain Eukaryota; kingdom Metazoa; phylum Chordata; class Aves; order Charadriiformes; family Burhinidae; genus Burhinus; species Burhinus bistriatus. The sequence continues at coordinate 13,611 of VYXH01003282.1, read as the reverse complement.
GATCTTCATTAATGCTACCAATTAGGCTGCAGTTACAACGCAGGCAGTTTGGATAGCCCCGATATCCAAATGCACAACGATCACATTTTTCTCCTATGTAACCTTCTCTGCATTGACACTGTCCTGGCCAAGTCCCTTGAAAAGCAAAAATACAGAAATAAATAAATAAGAGCAGGCTGTAGGCTAGATTCAAGATGTCTCAGAGGGTGCAAGTTAATTTAACATTCCTTTTTTTATTACAATCCAAGTTATACTCCACACCGATATTTGGCATAATGTCAGTCTCACCATTTATTTTTCATGTTTAGAGTACCAGATACACAGAAACAGCAGCAAAATGGATTTTGTGACAGCTTTAACAGCATTCATAAACAACAGTGTTAGATCTTAATCCTTCACATTGTTTTACATAGTCAAGAGGCCACCACCCCTACACAAGGACACATTCAGGGACCTGACTTACCTTGAAATCCTAGAAGTATGTTATGCTTCACTTCTCCTTCCTAAATATTTATTATTGTTTCAAAGTGGTACCTAACTGGCAGAAATATACCCAGATTTGAAGTTTAGAGACAAGGCACTTCCCGCTCCCCGCTCCCTTACCACGCTGTGAGTCAGAATGGTGCTTATCTTTAATGCAGTTAGAACTCAGAGAGCCGAACGGGTCGCAGGCACAAGGATAGCAGGGGTGATCGTCATAGGGAGAAACCTACGAACAAACATTCTCTGTCAAATTCTCAAATTATTAACTGGGAAAAGTAATGTTACATTTGTTTCTTGTCTGGGATCACTGGAACTAATATGAATGAATACTGGAAAAGCTAGTATGCAGCATTAGATCAAGGGACTAGTTTAATTTTAGCAAACAGAAGATCAGGGGATTGCAGCCTACAAAAAATTTAAATGTGGGATCAAAAATCGGTCTTCAACAGCAAAGACAAAGGTAAAGTAACTGCTAATGGCTGGAAGCTGAAGCCCAACACATTCAGCATAAATAGACAGCTTTTTAATGTAACAGCAATTAACCACTGTGATGGTTTGCCAAAGATTATGGAAATGTTTAAGACAAGAAGGGATGCTTTTTGCAAAGATACTTCAGTTCAAAGAGGAAGGAAATGAAAGAAATCCTTGGCTCTGTGTTCAATGGGAGGACAGATTATCTAATCATGAAGATTCATTCTGACTTCATGATCTATACATCTTTGAAATATAAGGCAATGCAATTCATATGTAAAGGATTTTGTTTTCTTTCAGGGAAAATTTTCCTTTGAGGTGCTTCAGATGTAAAGTAAATCAGTAATGACCTCTAGGTACACATTTATTGGCTACAAATTGATTGAAGACTACTCTTCAATGCTTCTTACAGCAAGTGAATCAGACAATCTCATGACTCCAGTTTACTTCTTTGGATGAGCTGTACCTGCTGTCCAACCATACTCCTACAGACTCATCCTTGCTCTCTGCATCAATTTATGCTGGATTTCTAAAGTATGGGTTTTCCAAAATACGCATGAACCTGCCAAAGCAAGACCTTGTGGGTGAGAAATTTAGTTCAGTATGTCTCATTATACAGAGACCTCTAACATTGCAGGAAGTTCCTATGTTTAACCCTGTTAGTCACATCTTAAAAAATATCTTTTGTGGAGTTGTCATTTTTCCAGAGTGACACTTGTCAATAAACCGGAAAGTACACAGGATCAGCAAGCACACATTCTACAACAATATCATCAAGAAGAGGAAGAATTTTTGTAGCAACATCTCAAGAGAAAGAGTCTGATCTTAGAACCATGTAATAGTCCTTTTTAACACTGACATAGGCTGATACAGGATGGTACACAATTTTGGCACTTCCGAAGACACTGAAACTTCAATACTGGCACTTTTTAAAGCTTTATCCACAGGAGAAATGGGTTTCCTATCAGCATATTTATAGTTCCACACTAGGACTTCAACTTTCATCTTCACTTATTCTTTTCTTCTCCAACTTCCCTCCCATACAACTGGACAAGCATTTTATGTTTTTCTCTGTAAGTTTTGGTGGTATGTCATCTATAAAAAAAACAAAACAACTCTATATTCTGCAACTAGTATTTTTTTTTTTTCATTACAATGAGCTGAAATACACATCATCGTATTATGTTGTAATTCACCAAATACTAGAACGGTATTTTCCAAATCTTACTTTGTGTGGTCTAAAATATCCATCAGCACACGTTTCACAGTTGATCCCAGTAGTATGTTGAGTACAGTTTAAACACACACCGCCTCCTATATACTGGCCATGAATATCCATGCTCCTTTGCTGATCTGCAATACTCTGATTGTAATAACAATCTTCTGCTTTGTTATGACAGTTGCACTCTGAGAAGGAATGGAAAAGACATCCATTTTTTTTATTTACATTGTATAACATTTCCGGTAACATTGACATTTTTCAAAGTGGAAAACATAAGTAGAAGAGCGTATCTATTCATCTCAAAAGTGTGCTTTTTTCCCTTTAACCATGCTATATGCTTCAGCAGTCTTGATACACGGTATTTCTTAGCAAGTAAGCACATTTCAAAACCACTATCACCACTTCAATAGCACCGTTTTTAACAGTATTCTGTAGATCCCACTAAGACAATCCTGTCCGGACTGATGTTGATAGTGGTAGGCGCTATTACCAGTAACGTTCTTTCATTTTCTGTCCTCTGCATTACAGAAGAAAATCTGCCTAATTCTTCTCTTATTTGTATTATAGACAAAAGTCCAAGAAGTCAACCATGCTAGTACAGAAGTAGAAATTTGATTTAGGTTAGAGAATACTTCAGTCCAACCAGTCATAACACCTACTTTCAGAAGAGTGACATTTAGACTTGTATAAAGGTTTCAACTAAAGAGACTACTTTTCCATTTGCAACTGTATATTTTATCTAATATGTTCTTAATTGTCTGCAGTTTGTGCTATGCATTAGCAGCGTAAAGAGAAAAAACGCACTAAGTAGCAACACATTCAGCTGTACTGGCACAGCTTAAGTCAATCTATCAGACAATCTGAAATTGGTCAATAAGGAGTTTCTTTCAAAACATTTGTTATGAGAACAAAGTTGTTCATCTGACAAAATTTATGATCAATGTAAGAAATTTGCATTTTAAGTAGCTAACAAAATGATTGATGCAAATCTGCTAGTTTTTACAGGAGCATAATAAATCCCGAGGTCTCTTTGAAAAAGAGACTCTGAAAGCTTTACTACATGACAACTCTACTAGCCTGGGAGTCATACTGGACAGAATATTTAAAACAATCTTAACACTTATGATTAGGAGTAGGTCCTCTACCTTTAAACAATCCCATGAAGACAGTTAATAGTTTGTGGGTTTTTCTTGGGAATTAGTATAGCTCTATATGAAAGACAACCCCAAACAAGAACATAATAAGCCTTTATAGAATTATCTAAACCCCTGTGCATACTTACTTTCACATTTGTTCCCAGCAGAAATGGTTCCTGGTCTCCAAGGTTTCTGGTGGTAGCCTGGACAGCACTTGTTACAGCTCTCTCCACATGTGTTGTGTTCACACTGGCATTGCAATTTCTAAGAAAAAGAAATTTGCTTTCTTGAAATATTTTTTAATGGATAATTGAACAAATGTTGCCAAAATTCTATGCCTAATGTCAGACTTACTCCAAAAAAATGTCAATACCCACAACTACCCCACAAATAGTATTACACTGCTCAACCACGCTGTATCAACTATTGCGGAATAGCCCTTCTAGAATAGGAGGGACAAATCTCCTGTGTTGCAAGAGAGATTATTTCTTCTTGTGCCCCTTGAATTGTTTAAATGTAATGCCAACGAAAAAGAGTTTACTTCAAGAAAGTTACATTACCAGAGACCCAGATATGCTTACACAGAAAAGGAAGAAAATTATCACAAATAATTTGTTTGCACCGTATCATAAGATCTCTTTTAGCCTCCTCTTTCTCATTCTCCTTAGGCAAAGTACATTTTTTTTTTTTTTTAAATTGGAAAAGTTGTTTAGTGAAAATAAATCAATGAGAATAAAGAATACCTTTGTGATTTCATCCAGGGGGCAGCTTCGAGCATGGCCATAACAAATACACATGCCACCAACAGAGATGTCCTTTATCGAATAGTAGTACTATAAAAAAAAAAAGTTGAAAAATGGAAGAATAAAATACATTTACATGTATTTACATTTCCCCCCCTACTCTGGAAAATCAAATACCAGCATTCGACTATTCTGTGATTTGAAAAACGCCAAAAAAATAGAAGAAGCTTTGAATTTTTGCCGCTTGGGGAAACATTCCATTTTGTGAAAAAAAATTTTTCCTCACTAGTGTAAAACAATAACCAACTTTTAACTTTAAATAAGTATGCACAATTCCTCCTCTTAAGGAAAGACGACCAAATGTGGCCTCAGTCAAAATTTACTTGTAAAAAAAATCCCTTTTTTGCCCTATAAGAAGCCATGAAACGTAATAAATTGCTATATTTTAATTTCAGTCTGGAGAGTAAGAATATGCTTTCTTAAAATGGGAACCCTTAAAACCAGTTTATGCCCTTGCTTCCAGACCAGCTCTTTGCTACTAGTGTGTAGGCAGTGTATTATTCTATCCAAATTCTTAGCTTAAAAATTGGTGATACAGCAGAGTACAATCCATTAATATTGCCAGGTGGTGAGCAAAAGCAACATACATAAGGAAAGGATTTAATTTTCAAGGCAAGGAAGAGGCAGGAAATGACCATCTGGGTTCAGTTACAGCTGCAGTATCAACATGGTTGGCCTGTTTGTATCCTGGGAAGCATGTACTACAGGGGAATGAAAAAGAAACACTTTTTGAGGATACTTCTAAGGAAAGAGTTCAAGACTCTCAGACCTAACAACCCCACAGTCATCTGGTTCATGAGGAGGAGGTGGCCCTGGGTGATCAGGCATGCTGATTCCTGATTGTTATTTCTTTGAAGGATCTTGGAGCTGGAGCAAACTAACCTCTTTGATTTCATACTTAATTTTTTATGTTTTTAAATTTTTTATTACGTTTAGTATTTTAGTATTTTTTAATATTATCAGCTTGAATTACAAAAAACATTCAGGGACTTATCATGAACAGTAAGTCCTTAACTACAGAGAAGGAGGTCCAGACTGAGTAAAGTAAGAGGACAAAAGCAGAGCTATATTTCTTGGAGGGAGTTTACAACATTCCCTGCTTCAACTCCTTTGTCTTGTTTTCTTAAAACTCACAGTGTATGGCTCACAGCAGCTGTCTGCAGCTTGAAGCTGAACAAGAGACCACTGCTACTAAAATGCTACAGACAGAAATAAATACAACAGAGAAATAAAGGTGCTGTTGAACACTTAGAGAAGTTCTGCATCAGCCCTTTTACAAGACTGTGTACAAGAAACTGACACAATTGGTACCAACAACAGGATGTAAAGTCTTCAAAAACAATAAAAACACAATCCAGAAATCTGGAAGTGATTACCTTGGTTGGTTGCACAACGGTGAGACATTAGGATTTAGGAACCCTGCCCAATAAAACCCACATCTTGTGAAGCTGAAGACACGTAGCTTTTCATACAAAACTGCACTAAGCAGTCCTAGGTAGGGTAGTACTAAGCCCTGGATTGCTCAACTGTGTGTGTTAGAAAGGCAATGGGAATGACTGTCCTCAACACCCTTGTTTCTCAGCTGTATGTTTGTATGCTTCCATGTCTAGCCTTTCTTTTTGGGGTGTATTTCTTCATATTACAATACTATCAACAGACCTAAATGTCAACCAGCCTGCTCCACAGGAACATCTCACCTGCTCAGGCTGCGCATTAACCATTTCGCTATGGCCAGCAAGACGCAGCTGGAGCAGCTGTCCAATACTCTGCGCTTGCAGTCTCCATGCTAGCAATTCCCATATGGGGCAGATGGAACACGCAGAACATCCAGATTTTACACTTTAGAAACGCTGCAGCTGAGTAGGCACGTCCATGATCGAGGGAAGAGTGGGGCTGCCTTGAAAGTACTCACCAAATCCTGATGAAATCCAAGTTCCTCTCTCCCTTCAGTACCCACCTACCCAACCAGACCTCATAGAACAAGCAGTGTCAGTGCACAAGGATTGCCTGGATCGGAGAAGCTACAAATGCAAGAGCCCTGTTGCTATGCAAGGAAGAGTTGCCTGCAGATGTTCTTAAATGCAAAGAGCTCGAAAAGATGGGGAAGAGGGAACAATTCTCATATTCTTCTGTCCTCATCAGAAACCCTACCTTCATAGAAAAACTTGAAGCCACTGATATCCTAACCTATGGGTCTCAGGCAAATTAAGAAGAGGATCAAAATGGCAAAGTACAAAGCAGAAATACTGCAGGACAGTTGAGTCATGGTAGGTACTGTTATTAGGGGCTCTAACACCAAATTTCTCTGAGAGCTTGAATAAGTTAGCCTAACTGCTTGGTGCCTCAGTTTCCCCCGTTTCAGTAACAAATGTGTAAAGATCAGTTAAAAGCCTCAGAATTCTATCTGAGTGTTTTGCATTATTATTAACTCATAGGCTTTAAAACAATTGGTTACAGCAGCCTTAAAAAAATGACGAAAACTCTCATCAGACATCAAAATTCACAATGGCAAGGTTTTCAAATAATTATTTTTATGAACTAGAACACTGGGTCCTGAAATCATTGATACACCAGAAAAGGTACTTCAGTTGCATCAGGAGCAACCTCAAGTGACATTTCCATCAGCCAAACCATATTTTTTATTTTGATGTTAAAGCATTATTAGCACTGTTCCTAGCATAAACCATTTACACAAAAAAATAAAACAAAAAGCAAACATATAAAAAACAACCTCTAAAAAGCATTTTTTGAAGTTGTTTCTGAAAAGCTGTTAATACTATCAAAGGGAAGGCAAGAATTATTTAACAACCTATCAAAACAACTCTGTGAATGGTAAGGATCAAGTACTGCCTCTTCCTCAAATACACCTGAAAAGGCTCTCCATCAAGTCATACTGAATACCATTGATGAACAATCAACTTACCCTTCGGGTAACAATGGGGTCTAGTTCTTTAGGATCATTATGGCTGAGAGTCATGAGGTCAGCATTAAGGGTTCTAATACGCTGCAGTCGTAAGCGAATGTATCGTGCAGAAGTAAACTCCAAAAGCTTTTGTGAAGGATCATCGGCGCTAGGCCTACCGTTGATCAGTGATGTGTGAATCTAGAAAGAGGGATAGGCTTAATCATAAACATAACTGTGATTCATTTGCAACAACAAACATCTTAGTCTGAGAATTAAAAGTATAGAACTTAAGCTTGTTTTCCAATAACACAGGATGGTGAGATGTTCAACTACCTGGAATTCTTTTTTCTTTCCCATCCTCTACCTGCAGGTAGAATTCTTGCTTCCTGACTCACGCAGTTCTCAAATCACCACTGTCAGCTCATCATAGTCTCAAGTCTCCTGGACTTTTGTGGAGATAGCACAAAGAGAAAAACAGGACCACGAGGTAGTCCTTAGTCCCCCTGGTCTTCCTTCCTCCCCCTTACTGAGATGAAACACGTAACTCTGGCCATAAGCACAGTTTTGTCCTTAAAGATTTCTCCTCCACAATTTGTAAAGATCTTATTGCAAAACATAATATGGCGCACACGCTCAATATCTGGGATCATTAATCCTGTGCCTTGCTGCCACAGGGCTGCCCAATCAGCAAGGAGCCCTCAGTGATACGACAGCACAGTGGGAATCCACAAGACATATGACAACTGAAAGCAAGGGGCTGCCACCACAAATCAACCCATCTGGCCTCCGTCTTTCTTGCACAATCCCAGCTGGCCCCAGTAAGAAGGCTTTTGGTAAAAGCTGCACAACTTACTCTAGTAACAGCCCCTTCCGTCTTTCCAAAGCAACTTAGGAACACACAAGGATTTAGTCTCATATGATCATGCAGTTCCTGCTCTGTTTTGTAGAAGAAACTGAAAAATGAGACCCAACAGGACACAAACAAACGTTTAACAGTTCATCTGTTGTCCACAACAAATAAGGGGTCATGCTTTGGGCTTGTCAGCTACATTTTAGAGTGCATGACATATCCTCATTTATGAAGACTAATTTTGTCTCATATACTACTCTTGAATTTATACTTTCAACTTTGTCCAGTACTGCCAAATCGTGCCTCTGAAAATATTTCTAAATATTAAAGATTTTCTAGTTATTATTTTTAAAAAAATCTGAATTATGTAGTGGAGCTAGGGGATTCCTACACAACAACCGTGTTATTTCAAAGACATACAAACAGAGACTGGTAATGGAGTTCACACTCCCAACATTAAAATTTTGCCATTTATGGGCTAACACCATTCCTTCTAAATATTCTAATATACTGTGTTCAAAGAATTTCACTTTTCTGATAGCCCATTCAGAAAATAATCATCATCCTTTTTCAAACAGCAGAACAGTTACGAAACCCAAATCTTTTACCACGTCCAACCCTGCAAATTAACATCACCTTATATAATATTCAGCTCTCACAGAAACACAGAGAATTCTTCTATTCCATTTCCTACCCCGAAGCAGGATTTACTAGACCTCTGTTAGATGTTTGACCAATCTGTTCTTGAAGACCAAAGTTGGTGGCAATTCTACAATCCTCCAAGGCAATCTATTCCAGCCCTTTCCGGCTTTATAGTTAGAAAGGCTCCTAATCTCTAAACCATGTTTTCCTTGTTGCAATTTCAGACCACTTCTCCCATCCTGTCACAGACATGCAGAACAGATTATTCCTCCTCGTACCCATGTTTTATGCAACTGAAAACTGATCATGCCCACCCCATCTCAGTCTGTTCTCTCTAGGCTAACTGGTTGCAATATATTTATTCAGAAGTCATGTTTTCTGTTGAGAATTACAAGACAGAATTGTTGGCCAAATATTCAAATATCATTGCGCTGCTTCCACTGAAAAAAAAAATACATATATACTCACTGTAGACAAGCCCAACTTTAACATGGAGCACCACATCCTACTCTCATTTACCCTTAACTACAGGTGCAGAATTGGCTAGGGTCAGTGCAATCCTTTGATTTTTACTACAAAGACAGGAGGACCCAACCATGGTGTTGGGAGTTCTAGCATTTTGTGTTTCCTTTTTATCACACTTAGACTCCAGAGATTTAAAGATCCAAAAAGGCCTGTTAGAACCAACTAGCCTTACCTCCTGTGTGACACATGCCATTTCATTTTGCATAGTCTTTCCTGCCTACATCTTCAATTCTCTGGAAATACACATTCTCTCTACCCATGCACAGTGCCTTCAAGTGATGAAATGTGAAACATTATTCTGAAGTTATTTACTGGCTTGGCCAGTAGAAATTCTGTAATAATACACTGTGATTTCTATAGAGACAACAGAGGAATTAATCTTTCCTAGCAAGAAAAGGAAAAAACAGTAGGGATAGATACTAAGACACTAAGGAAGAAATAGAATGATTCTCCGTGTACACTGCAATATTTGGCTAATATATTGCTTATATATGGCTTATATACACTGATATATTTGTATATTATATTTCTGGCTTACTTGTCCTCCATAACCCAAGACTACTTCAGGCAACTGTAGTTTAAGCCTTGGAATTCATCATGAGCCCTGACTTCATTACTTAAATTTCTGGAAGCAGATCTTCAAGCAGTATAAATCAGGTAAACAACAGAGCTTACAGCAGAGCAGCCATACCTCTTCAAACCTGTGAAAAATCTAGCAGCCAAACTGGCAAAATGTCCAATTCGGCAAAAAATATTAAGTGACATCCACATTTAGACATGTGGTCCTTTTACCCTACCAGCTCTTTTGCACCAGGTCACTACAAGCTGACTGCAGAACAATGAGATGCTAACAAATGCTGGATACAAGGCAGGTGCTTGTAGAGATCAGCTGGCCTGCAGGACTTCCTACAGCCCCATACTTAAGTTCAATAGGTTGGCCAGAACCAATTACAGAACAGTAAATACGTGTTTTCAAAAGGGTGCCAAGATTCACTAATACACATTGTGAGGCACTGTGTGCAAGGAATATATATCTGTCTGTCTGCCATGCCAGCTATGAAGGAGCAGCCTGTCCTTTGTGAATGATAGCTTTTTATGTAGTACACAGCAATTTAATTCTGTCATTTTTTACATTCTTATGTTATGTTTTTATGTTACTGCACTCAGAAAAAAAACAATGCTCTGGACAGTATCACTCAATTAATTCTATGTACATCAGGAAAAATAAATGAGAAAAAAATGTCACTAAACTGTATCTCTGGCATTCCTGGGTTTGAAGTTGTATGGCCTATCGGACATCAGACATATATTACAAGAGGCACTGTTTGTACAGTCTACCTAGGGGTTTTCTGGTTAATTGTGTGGGGAGACAGGTTAGGTTTCTTTGTCTGTTCCATCTGATCTGTGAGGCATATGCTTACATCACTGCAATAAACACTTGATTAAAGTGAACAGGATTTGATGTTACTGAATTTCATTTTTTTTTCTTGCTGAAACATAGTTTTAAATTTATGTGAAGAAGTAGTTTGACACACTTTAGCCCTTAGCTGCATACGCTCCAGTCTTCTTTTAACCAAGAAATAAAAACATACTGGCTTCTATTAAGCCAAGGGTTACTAGCATTGTCCATGGGATAAAGCTGCATTTATTATCATGCTCTTACATTATAGCATTCACAACAGAATAACCACCGGTTTTAATGTATCATTCCATTATGTGGCTGCCTCTATGTAATAAATTACACAAATACCATGAATAGAGTTTGTTAAAAGAACGAACAATCAACAGTGAGGCTGCAGAACTCGTAGCTCTTTTAATTATGCTACATCCCTGAAACAATGCCAAGGCTTGTTTAGGAGTTCCAGCTGTGCCAAGCACTTCAACAGTGTTTGCAGCTTTATCTCACACAACCAGGTGTTCCTAACACAGGGCTTTTCTTTATTAAACGAAAAACCTGGCAAAACATAGAGCCTCTGTGATAGTCTTTCAGGATAAAGTAACTAATAATTCACAGCTAATAGCTACCATCAAATTATGTGGAGAGAGAGAGAACAAAGAGTTTAGTAACGGGAATGCGTAGAGTCAAAGACATGTTTCATCCCAACATTTAAAAGTTTGCTATACCGGTACATGATGTGAAGATAGTATCGTTAAAGAAGAATAACAGATCATCTGGTAGTGCTGAGGGTGATGAACTCTGTAACTGTAATCCAATGTTTTCAAATTGCTATTGGTGCATGTTCTTGTTCACAAGCCACAAGTGCAAAAACAAACATACCTCTCCATGTTCCAGGGGAACCAGTCTGGAGTAGTAGGAGGTGCAGATCACTTCATCATCTCTCTTGTAAGTTGGTGGCCCAATTCTTGGTGTGATATTATAACGAGTTAAACATTCAGTATCGCTAATTGCATAGTACTGCCATGGTCTGAACTCTGTGCCATCTATGGAGCGTTCCAAAATCCAGTTTCCAGGTCGTGGAGCATTAGCAGCTTTGATGATGACATATGCAACTTGAAAGACCTAAAAAATGCAAGAAGAAAATTTTAACACTTCACTATGCTATAAAAGACCACGACAAGCCAACTGGGTACTAAATTCAAATTTTAAAAGCAATATATAGTTTGCCTTGGAGAGGGTAAAATTTGGTACAGTGATTCTGAACAGAATTTTTGCACAAACTTTTGAGAAAAGGCCAGTCTAATCTTTTACCAACAGAAATATGCATCATTTTTCATCAAAACTCTGAACATTACAATAAAACATATGTTTACGTGACTAAAAAAAGACCAAATATATTCAGTGCATCATTCTGTGTTGATGTAATAACTGAAATCTGTATCTACACTGTACATTTCAGGATTACTCGGGTATAACCTTCTTTCTATGGAAAGCATGCTATTTAGCTTTTCTGAACCACTGAGGGCTTCAAAGAAGTGGGTTGGTTTTTTTTTCAAAACAGCTGCAGCCCAAACAACTGTTTGACATTTTAGCTGGGAGTTTAATCCTCTGAGTAATAGCATTTCTGAAGCTTTTTACACTCTATATTAAAAATCTATGCATTCCATTTTCATTCTGTTCTAAAGTCATTTAAGCAGACTATTTACAGACAGTCTTGAAAACACAGAGACAAATAAGATGAATGTAACAAATATAAGCATGATAAACTTATTTAAGAATAGTAGCTCTTTTGAGACGTACTCTCTAAGCTATACAGGTTATCTTGGCTATTTTTTTAACAATCCTGGGTCCAGAGTGAAATCACCATCCACACAACAGCACTGTTCAGCACTGCTGTAAGCAGGGCAGTAATTAAGTTTGTAGCACCTTTTAAATGACGGTATCGTGGCAGCTAGATATCCTGCACTGGCCCTCAACTAGCTACAGCGTTAGACACTAACTGAAGTGCACTTATTGCAAAGCTACTATCTTCTTTGTTACCCAATACCTACTACACCACCTCATTTAAAAAGGCTGTCTTTGCAACTTGATAAGACTTCTTATAGGCGTTTAAGGTTTTACATGCACTATAGTATCAATCCACATTTAGAGGAAGAAAAACGCCGTATTATTCAACCATCTCAGAGGCGTGTATTCTCACTTGAGTAGACTACCTGGTCGGCTGGTATAATCATCATAATTCCTGTCTGCATGTGCAGTATTAACACTGTGTTAAGCTCCAATCCGGCCACAATCAATGTTTCAGACATTTTAATTTTAAATTATTTTTTAGGGTTTTTTTTGCAATACAGATTAAAGCCAGAGCAAGAATAGCACTTGCCACATAGAAGTAGACTTTGATTTTGTGAAATGGGCAAATAAACACACAGAGATAAATAGTAATTGCATTGCATGTGCAATTCAGGAAACAACTACTGGAAAAAACCATTCCTTAAGTGAACAGAGCTTTGCTTAGGAGATCCACAGACGTGAGAAGGAAAAAAAAATGGTGATATTTCTCTTCAAATTCTGCCTTAATAGTTTTAATACCTTAAGAAAAGTCAAACAATCTCAGTTTTGATTAAAATCAGACATAACTTAAAACATGATACTCAGTTGGTCTTTTCAGGCACTCCAGTTTTATCCTTTGAGACACCAAGCACATACGAAAAGAACATTTCCAGTTGTTTCAATAAATATGAAAATTTACACAAAGTGAGGATTTTTTTCTACAGACTTATAGAACATTTCAGCAATGCGAGCACAAGTAAACAAAAAGAGAAGCCAGCTCACTGTTTAGTCACAGCCTTACAGTATTATAAATAAAATTTATTTGGGGTCTGTGAATCCTCTGTTGTTCAGCACAATCTGGCTGTAAACACGCCAACGGTCATTCGCCGAGGAGACCAGCTCCAGTGCAGGTAAGCCCGCGCTGGGGAAGGGGATCGAGGCGGAAAGGGCCGGCAAGGGGCTCTTTTTGGGGCTTTTTGAAGCCGGGAAAAGCGGCCAGCTCATGCCGGAACCGGCAGCTCGATGGCGGGCTGCTGAGGCGGCAGGGGGCTGAGCCAACACCACACGCGGCAGTTCTACATGGGCTGTTAAACACGCCAGCTGTCATTTGCCGAGGAGACCAGCT
>VYXH01003279.1:258458-311463 GCA_013397275.1 Burhinus bistriatus | reverse complement strand
GGGACACAGGTGAGACTAACTGGTCTGCNGTTTTTCAGGACATGGGGATGGCCTTCTCCTGTGCTTTTAAGAGTTCCTGCTTAAAGTATGACCAGCCTTCCTGGGCATTCCTGTATTCAACAAATACATTTGTTGAATTGATGAACATTTGTGATGTTGGTCCTTTAGCTGTAATTCCCCTCCTGGGAATTTGTAGTAGGACTGAGAATGATTTCCCACCTTGTAGCCTATCAGTGAATATGAAGTCGGAAACAAGTTCATCTCTAGAGCACTTGTGGTCATGTTTAATAAGATGGGAGAAAGACTTAGCTTTTTTCTGTGTTTCAGGTTCTTTGCCCTGTAGCAGAGCTTCTTCCCCTCTGTTCTGTGAGAGCAGAGGATGAGTGCTGCAGATGACTGTGGCCAGCTTTGGGTTTTGCAGTACAACAGGGAGACTGGCAAACTGGAACAAGTCCACCTGAGACCAGCCAGATATTTAAGAGGCTGCATTATATGATGTTGAGAGCTGGCCTTTTTCAGCCTGAACAAGGGAAAGCTAAAGGGGACTTGTGCTACCTAAGGGCTGGTTGTAGAGAAGATGGAGCAAGACTTGTACGTGTGCCCAAGCTGCAGCAAGGGGAATCCTGTGTTATCATAAGAAAAGCTTCTCAGCTCTGAGAGTGATCAGACGCTGGAGCAGGTTGCCCAGAGAGACTGTGAAATCTCCATCCTGGGAGATTTTCAGAACTTGGCTGGACAAGCCCTGAGCCACCTGACCTAACTTTGAAGTTGGATCCATCTTTGAAGTTGGCCCTGCTTCCAGCAGGAGGCTGGACCAGACCGTTTCCAAAGGTTTCTTTCCAACATTTACGGTTTTGTGAATGCATGAGCCTATGTAATCTAGCATGTAATCTATGTAATCTATGGCCTGCAGAGAGTATGCAACTGCCATATTACTCTTGGACTTGAAATCAGTTTACAAAACTTAGTTTGTTATTGGGGGAGAACCCATTATTCTGTAAGTTCTGCCTCTGCTTGGCAATTATAGTAATTATCCTGGGTCAGTTTTAAAAGTGGCTTGCCATAAATTATTACTGTATTCCTGTGGACGTGTTCTCTGTTGAAGACTATTGATCCTGTTTATCTCTCTTGGCACATAAATGCCAGAAGTACATATTTTACTTGTGTGTTTTGTGAACTGCCATACCTTCTGTACTCCACCAGGCCACCTACCCTATCAAAATTTTTTTTTTTTTTTGTACTGGTTTGACAAACAAACATGTTTTGGGTATTTTTGGTTTGTGTGCATTTGTTTTCTTTTTAGGATTACAGTTTGCAATAAGAGGGATCTATTCTGACAATTATGTGGACACTGGCAAAAGATTTGTCTAATAGTTTATTGCAGGATCTTTCCAGGACTGAAAATTAGGCTGATTGTTCTGTCATTCCATCAGTCCTCCCTTTTCTGCTCAAGAGACAGATGCTATATTTGCCCTTCTCCAGTCCTCTGGGACCTCCCCTGTCCTCCAGAACCTCATAAAGATAATTGTTAATGATTCAGAAATCACTGTCTAGTTTCTCTAAAGTGAATTTAATAAGGCCCAGCTAATTTGCACACATTTATCTTATCTAAATATTCTTCAATGTATTCTTTGCATACTTGGGCTTGCAATCCAATTTTTTTCTTTAAGTGGTCTTGAATGTTTTGTCTAGGTTTACCATTTTGTGAAGGCTGAAGTAAAGGAGGTATTAGATAATTAAGTTTTACCTTTCCCTCCATTGTTTTCTCTCCTTTTCTGTTACTACTGACCTGCTTGTTTTCTTTTTTTATTTATTAGGTATTTTAAAGTTCTTCTTCTTGTTCCTTTTGTCTCTTGCAATTTGAAACTCATTTTGTACTTCATTTTTTTTCTGTTGCATATCCTTTTCCTCTATATTCTTCCTTTGTTATATGACCTTGCTTTCCTTTTTTGTGTGATTACTTTTTGACAGACAGTCATTGAAGATTTCTAAGTGCAATGGCCTATACTTTCCTGTATTTGGGACAATTTGTGCATTTAATGTAATCTTCCTGTATAAACTGCGAGCATACCTGCACATGTTTTTCCTCAAGTAATTTTTCAAAAAGACCTTTAACCAGTTCCCAGAGTTTGCTGAAATCTCTTGGTTTTGATGGTGGTAGTGCGATGGGAGGGTGTTTCTGTTTTATTTCTGTAGCTATTGTATGTCATTTTTCCTAACAAATCAGTTTGTGACTTGCTTTCGCCAGAAGACCTCTCTTCATATTATTAATCCATTCTTTCCTGTTAGATAACCTAAAATAACCACTCCCGTGGTAGCTTCTTCACTCTGAAATGACAATTTGCATCCAACATAGCATCCTGACAAGTCTTAGTTTTCTCAGGTGGTACCTAAGTATTCAAAGTCTCTGTCACATCTGCTTTAGATGCTTTTAAAATTTCTCATTCACAAAAACCAACACACACACACCCCAAAGAAAAAGATGTAGTTGTCCTCACTTTCTCACTCAGTTTAGTATGTCTGCTCTTTTCCTCTTTTTCTTTGCACCCACTCTCCAAGATTTTCAGCAAACTCTTTTTTTTTTATCTCTTTCCCTATATTACAGCATTTATATGTGTCCTTGAAACTAAGCACATTTGCACTTTTATTCCATTGAGAGAGCTTGCTAAACAAGTGACTTGTTCCACACCAATATTCCAGTCCTGTGATTTGCCTCACAAAGCTCTGCCATGCTGCTTATTTCTTGTGAATTAATCTCATTCTTTTTACTTTCTTCCTGCTGTAGTTGTAGCCCATATAGGTCCTTCTCATGTTCACCAGGTTGTCATGGCATTCCTTCTGCATGCCAAGGAAACTTAGTCATTGTGCTTGAGGAGGACTTTGACCAATTCAGTTAAATACTTTGAGTCTTCAGTAAGCTTTGCAGCCATCAGGACATCCTTGTACTACTATCAGGTAACTTATGTGGGAATCTAACTTAGCTAAATTGGGATCTGCTGTTCTTTTTTCTGGTATTCCTGTCAGCAACAGTGCCAGTTTAGCTGTTACTTGACCATATCATGCGAGATTAACTTTTTAACTTTTTGCAAAGTAGCTTTTTCTTTTGAACACAATGTAATATTTGTGTGCATTTAGTTCTAGCCCAAGAGCTCTGGCTCTCTCCTGATCATGGCCTCTAGTTATGTCTTTGAACTTTTCTTTCCTGATCAAAAAGTCATTGTTGTAGATCCTTGTACCCTTTCCTCCTTCAAAAACTTGCAATTTCCTGCAAATTTTCTAAGTCTGAAAACTGAGTAGAACCTGAATGGTAATCTGAAGAAACACTCTCCCAAAGGGAACATCAAACATACACAAACATGTTGTTCGTCTAAAAGAAGCTGCCAGAACTCTTTTAATGCATCAGGCACGGTGCTTCAGCTGTCCTGCCAACAAGGTTTCCCCTTGTAGGGAAAGAAATTTCTCAGTTCTTATCTGCTTGTTTAAATCTTTTGGGTCCAAATGGTTGGCTGACTGGTGGTTTGTTCTTTTTTCTGCTCTTTCTTCCTTCTTTTCTTTTGTGTCTTGCTCATGTGAACACCTTGACCTTCTCAGAGTTACTTCAGTATTCCCTTAAGGTGGCAGCAGTGTTTCCGGGAGCGTCAACGGTGAAATGATTGAGTGCCTTCACCTAAGCTCTGTACAGTATTTATAGACTCCTTCCAAAGCTATAAGGCATCTACAAATGTTTCCTTAGCTGTTTCACCCTTTCCTAATGAGTACATGCTTTGGGTAAGACCAAAAATTTAGTATCATACTAATACCATGAACTTCTATCACACATTGGTAAAAATTTATCCAATATTCAATGAAGATAAAACGCAGACAGTAAGCTCTGCATTTCAAACACTGAATTTTCTTGATTTTATTTTTCTTTGATTTTACATTTTTTTCTTATTTTCCTTTTCTTTACTTTTTTTTCAATGATACTGTTACTGACTCTTATACTACACTGACTTGTGTCCTCACATCCAAGTTAAAATTGGCAAGTGCCCGTGTGTTTCTGGGCTCCTGATCCACTCATCATCCACTATAAGATTGTCTTTGCCCCTTGAAGCACCCCTAGTTTTGATAAATAAGACTTTTTACTCTGTTAGGATTAGCTAAATGAACAAAAAAAGAATATTCCAGGTGAACAAAAGACTCTACCTGGCAAGTGCAAAGTGAAGTGGACAGGAGCAGCTGCCATGTTGCACGGATGGACAGAGGAATCGGCAGCTCTTCTCCATCTCATAGCAGAAAAGAAACCCTGAAGAGACTGGAGAAATGAGGCCAGAGACCTCTGCCAGAGAACACCACCTACTGTAGGTGGCAAGATTAAATAGTAAGTGGGGTTTGGATTGTGCTACAAAATCACAGAAAGACCTACGTGTTGTTTCAGTCACTGACACGCATATCACAGAACTTTCTTAAGCCCATTAAACAGAATTTTATTTCAAAACAGAGGAAGTACACATTTAAGGATAATTTCAAATTCCACATCAGAATGTTTTGAGCAGTATATGGCCATACTGGCAGGTCCGTTTGCAGTGTAGAAACTACATTTACAATACTTCCACAAAAATAAATTACTGTTATTTTGGGAAGAATAGTCATTATCTCAGTAAAAATTGACAGAAAATTACTCTCTGCTATTAACTGTCAACATTTTTTACAGTTGTTGGTATTATGAAAAGGCTTTTTTTATTGTATGCTTCCCTGTTATATGAGTTTAGAGATAATTTACAGATTATTTTTTAAATTCATCATCTAGAGAGAAAGCCAGTTTTTCGCTCAGATTTTAGGGGTTACTAATTGTTGCAGAATACTAAAGATCCATGTGAAAAAATGGGAACATTATTAAATACTGATTTATCTAATTTTTGCCAGATTTTATCCTTCTGCTTGGTAGAGAGAGCAATTCATTTTTTATCAAGCTGCCAAGGATCTTTAGTCTTTTGGTAATGCAGCAGAGTCATGAGATTCATCAGACTGTCAGATCGGTGAACCCTAGCTGCATTCAAAAGGTGTTCAATAATTCAAAAAGGAAGTTTCCTGTATCTTTGCAGCAAAAGACGACGTGACTGGTTAGTCCCTCCTGTTAAAGAAGTATTAAATATGTGAAAGACTGGGTTTGAAGTATCCAGTATTTAAACACAAATATTTTTATTTTCTTTTCTTCTACCAGTTATAATATGGAATTATATTTCTAGATATATTCTTTATTTGATAAATGTTTTACATTTGAAAGTCTTACATCTTTCCTCTTAATACACGATTAGAATCAAATTGTGAAACTTTGGGGTAAAGTCTAGTATGTGTAGTAGATTGGTTTTTATTCCATATTTTTTTTTAAAGAGTATAAAATTGGTTCCAAATGATAGGATTTTAGACAATTTTATATATGTATCAGATAATCTTGCCAGTACATTAGGCAGCACATTTCAGCCTCAGCTGCTTTTTGACAACAGAAATTGATAGTTGTTAGCACCTTCCTGTGTTCTGCTATCAATTATGCCGACGTGTTTTCCCATAACAAAGCCAGTCATGGAGCATAATTTGTGAGATACAAATAATTTCAGACAGACTCGGCAGCCCGCTATAAATAAAGCCCTTTTTTTGACAGCACTGTGATCAGCACTAGACAACAGCGCCGTAAAGCAATGGAGTGCTCTGCGCTCCGTGCCTCAAACGAAGGCAGCCGTGACTGGGTCTGTACTGTCAGGAGCCTGTGTCAAATGGTCTTCTGCTCTCAGTGTCAGAAGAAGGTGGGAAGAAGAAAGTGAATGTGGAAAATGCAGGAAAAACATGATTTTCCAAGAGGGAAATTTTAAGGACAATAGCTGCTTAGTTATTTTCACAAGTGTGCAGTAGTATTCATAAAGGAGTACAGGTATCTGGGAGCTAAACCCTATTAAACTAGAATGAAAATTGAATAGGGGAATATGCCAATTCTGGTGAAACGTTTCTGTTACTGGAACTGCAAATACTTCATAAATATATGTCCCCTTTGGTATTCTTTCTTAACACAGAATGAAAGTAGCATGCTGTTACACTTGAGAGGAGACTGATGGGTTATCCGTGTCAGGTTTGTTCAGCACTGGAGAAGACGGTGGCAAGGGACAGGGCTGGATGAGTCACTCCAGTGACCTGCAGATCCCTCCCAGCTACCCTTTTTCTTAGGGGGACCTTTCTTCACGTGGCTGGAAGCACAGATGCCGTGGGATCAAAACACGGACACTTTCATCGTGAGGCGGGTGGGCTGCAGGGGAGCTGGTGATGTGCCAGTGGATGTTTGGGCGGCCCGTGTTGACGTCAATACCTGTGTTATAATAAAACCTTGGCAGTCTGTAACTGTCCTGTGTCATGACGTGGAGAAATTGTAGCGTCTGCCCTGTGTGGTTCATCCTGGCCACGTGGTGCTTCCCTTCAAAAGGATAAGCATCACTTTACCTCACCACATTGCAGCCCCAAATTGTCTTTTGCCAAAACTGCGTGTTTTTCCAAACATCGGAGGTACTGTGAATCCTTCAAAAGCCTTGGCACAGCTGTAGCACACTACTTAATTTCTTCTATTCTTGATTTGCTCTTTGAGAGTGAAGGTACTAATGCTTGGCACACTCATTCTTTTTTTTTTTTTTTTCAGTGTACTACTAGTACCTTTTTTCCCTCCAAATTCGCAGAACCCATGCATGTTTCTGGCTTCCATGAACTTCATTGTTCTATTAATGAAATACGAACATCTACCTTTATTTCTTGAAGTGTTCACTGTTCATTTGCTGTTACAAAAACAGAGAAGGGTCTCATTAAATTTCACTGAGAGGTAAGATACCATAAAATTACTGAACATAGTAATTTCCCATTTGTGTGCTCTTATCCCTTTGATAAATATGAAGTGGGTTAAACATCCATAAGAAAGTGGGAAGTTTTTAACCACGTAGGAAAAAGGTGCTGCCATGAATAAACTGATGTATTTGAAGGTCATGTTTTAATTTTCTACACAGTAGCATCTCTGTAACTACAGATGTACATAATTATTTTGTTATTCAAGAGTAATGGCATTAATTTTGTTAGATAAGTCTAGGTACACTTTTGGCCCTACATTTCTAAAATTTTGAGTGACTTCTTTTTGGATATTTACTTAGCCAGAATGTTTTAACTTTTCAGTGAAAAAAATGTGATAAAAATACATGAAAATGGTATATTTTCATGTCAAGTAATGGTCAGATTTGCCTTGTCAGACCTCTTTTTCTAAAGTGGCAGGTAGCAGAAACACCCAGAGCAGGGAGTTGGAGCTAAAAATGTTGAATCTTACAAATGCCTCCGCCAGGTCAGTTTTGACTTCTTTGCTTTATTTTCTCCAGGACTCCATATTTCTTTTGAATTTAAAAGATGCTTCTTCAGAACAACTCTCTTACTATGACTATGGGTGGGAAAGGGGAAGGTTAGGCTCCAGAAATACCTGTCTTTCTTCACATCTGTTTAGATGCTGATTGTTTTTTGTATTTTTGCTGCTGTCTATTTGGAGTAGATGAATATAAAATACACTAAAACGGGATTAATTAAAGAGGAAAACAATAAGCAAAATGAAGAGATTGGGGTAAATGCCAAACTGTTTTGCAAAATCTAGTAAAGTAACCTTCATTTACTTCAGTTATGGAGAAATAGAAAGAAAATCTTCAGTCTCTTTAAAAAGTTTCACTATGTGCTGCTCCCACCGTTGTGGTTAAGTACAGCTAAATGTTTGACTCATGCACATTTAGTTTTCATATAACTTGGAGATCCTGATGCCTAATCTGTCGTTTAACACCAGTACACTGTATTGACAGGGCAAGTCACCATTTCCTCCGTGAGCTAAAGGTATAGAGACATATTCAACAGTGTCGGTGAAACACTTGACCACGGTGGTGATGACAACTGTGGGAAAGGCCACATGGAATGATGGTTTTGCATCCATTGTATACCTTGAGGGTGTAGAGAAAAAAAGGGAGAGGCAACTAACCGAATAGGGTTAAGAGCACACGGTCTCATTCCTTTTGTGAAGATGGTCTAACTATGCACTTAAAGACAAGTAAGTAGAGACACTACCTGTGAGGCAAAAATTATGGCTCCACAGTATCTTCTAAACCCATGTAACATAAAAATATTATTGCAAGGTTAAACTATATAGACTACATATATGTATAAAAATGTAAATTCATAGACTAATAGGGCAATATTACCTAATGAACTCTAGCTTTGTTTTGAAAAATGTCTGTAATACTTTCTCTTGAAACATTTTGACTTACTTTTTATCTCTATGCCATTCCTTAGTTTATTTTGCCTGTTGTGAAACTAGTTAGACAATTATAATAACTCTATAAACAATAACTGTGTAGTTTTATTGAAAACTTGTTTGTGGGGGCAGCATCAGCCAATAAAAGAAAATTGTATTCTGTGTTTGTGTGCAAACACACAAGTTATATATATGTATATATATAAGAAAGAATTTCTCACTTCATTAAGCTATCACATCCCCTTTGTGGAACATTTGTTCCTCTCTAGAGGAATTACAGTCTTTCCCAAGATCCTGGAATTCTGTTAATTGCTTTTCTCTGAGGTAGACTTTAATTCTTTCTCATGCAAGCTAAATCCATTTTTCAGGAAGTGTCTTTAATTTATAATGTCAATATTTTTTTCATCACCGTCATTATCCTGAAGCTAAGTAATGCCCAAACTTTGAGAGGATGGGAAGAAAAGTGGAAATTTAGGCGTCCCCTAAACCCCCAAACCTGATTTTTATATATGTGTGTGTGTTTTTAAATTCATTGCTAATGCTTTGGAAGTGAAGATAATTTGTTAAGTAGTCAGGAAGAATTCTGTGGTGATATTTCCTGGTGTGGCACGGAAGGACTCACCAGAGCATGGGGTTGGTTGTAATGGACAGGTTCACTGGTGCTCAACTGAAGCATAATAAGGGACAACTAGTTAAAGAAAATGCAGGCATATTTGATGAATGTTTGTCTTGATGACTGCATTACAGTGTAAAAGTAGCTGGCTCAACTTTAAACGAGCCAATTGCAGCAGCATGGAGCTCCATGAGGTAAATTAACTCACTTTCCTAATGTGCTTGCAATACTTTGGGTATGTCCCTTGGTTTATTTGAATACTAGCTTTAGTTTGCCTTGCTGAAGAGCAGACGCTGAAAGCAGTAGCAAGAAGAGATACTGTTACATGGTTTTAAGCCAAACAGCAGTCCAATTTTGACTCAAGACTATTCCAGCTTCTCATTAAGTTGAAGCAGTTTCCATTTCAGTGGCCATACATGGTCACTACTTGATAATAAACCAAGTGACCGAGCTAGTTAATCCTACTGAAACAGGGATTTCAGGTTTTTTTTTTTTTTATTTCTGTGGATACCTTTTGCAGTGGAATAGACTACTGCGTAGGGAACTTTGGCATCGTGATAATGAATTTCCTTTTGCATACTTTTAGGAGCACTCCTGGTACCTCCAGGAGTCATAAAAGATTACAGTCTCCTTTAATTCAGCAAAATGAAGCAGTGTTTAGTAGACTCAGGAAATAATCTGACAATCCAGATTCTGTTTGTAAAATATATGTAACTGTCTAGCAGGTGTATTTGTGTGTTTGTATGCATGGATGTTGGACAGCACAAGTTTAAGTGTGCGATTCTATACATGCATCATTACAACTCTCTTCAGTAAGCAGTAGGAGATATCAGTGGTATCCTTGTGAAGTATTGGCTATATATTCTTCCTCATTCTTGTTAAATTCAGAGATTTAATAGAGTAGAGCATTTAACCTACACTAAACCTAAAAAGTGTTAGCTAAAAATGTCTATTTCAAATTATGCCGAAGGTGTATGAATTTCTGACATTTAATAACGAGCCTTTGAGTGTAGGTAATATCTTGCTCTAAAATCCATAGGTCATGTCATAGCTGCAGGCACCACGCAGGCAGCTACTGTGCTCTGTTCCTTTAACTGCTTTCATTAAACTTTCCTGAAATTAATTTAAAATGTTTTATAATATATTGAAGTTAAAAGCTGATTATGGATGACCTTGTAGCAGTGGTTTCATAGTAAATGGACTTAAAGTCATCCATAGCAAAGCATGGATAAGTCTGATTTATACTGATAAAACAACCTTGTTCCATTATCAAATGTAAAGGAGGGTGGCAACACAGGAAGTCAGTATTGATTTACCAGAATATGAGAATAACAGTAGAATAATTTCTAAAAGATTTATGTTGTGGGTCATTCGCTGTTTACATGTATTGCTGAGATTAAAAGTTGAAGGAAATTGCTATTTTTTTAATTAAAAAGAAAATCCTCCCCCTTTTTTCAAGACTGTTTTGAGTGTAGCCAAATATTTATTTCCTCCCACAGTTTTAAATATTAGAATTTAATAGCTTCTTCTGTTTGATACACCCCATTAGACTCTTTCCCAGAAGTAATTTATCACTGTATATTTAAATCATGAGTCAGCAAGTCCCACCTCTCTAGTGTCACACATCGTATCCATTTTGGCTTGTCTGAATTTCTATAAAGCCACATTTAGCATAGTAAGATTTAGATTCACACATAGGAAGACCAGCTGATGCATATGAAAGTACATGCATGTATGATCACGTTGAGCACACGTATTTTAAGAGAGATCCTCCAGTAATTTTATTATTCAGTTACACTGTAGACATAGGTGTAGCCAGATGCCTAAATAATCCATATCTTAGATGTCACATAGAATAATCTACATCTAAAATAGTACTTTTAATTAACTGATTATAATGCAGACACTACTACATTTTAAGTCATTTTCACATTAGACATTATTTCCTAAAATGTAATTGTTTTTCTATGGTCTACTGCAGAAAATAAATCAACCATACTGCTTAGCTTTGCTTAGTTGGTATAGCCATAATTAAATCTTTGATTATTTTCATGTCTATACAAAGTGTTTTCCTCGATGGATTGCCTTGAAACATACTGAAATGAATAACTAATTGTCCTGGAAAAAATAATTCTTACCTTTTCCAAAATAGCTACAGTTTTCTTAAAGAAACTGAGATCACTATGTCTAAGAAAGAATTTCAGCCTTTGACTTCAAGCGTGAAAGAATAAATAGCGGTGTGAGAAGGTAAAAAGTCAACTGACGATCAAAATAGACACATTGTGTTCAAAATTAGACATCCTTAACCTGATTAGAAGAAAAGTAGTACCTAGTAAGCAGGGGTGGAGAGTGGAAGGAATAAAAAGCGCTCAGTTCCTTCGTTTCAAATGAGATGCAAAACTGGGCTGGAACATTGCTGCAGTCAGGAGGGATTTAGGCATGCATCACAGAAACATGGTCGTGATTTTTGCTTTGTTAAGTAGTGATTCTGAATCTGGAGGATTACAGAGTGGGGCTGTAAATGGTTTTCTCTCATATAATTCTCCAGGAATTAGATTTCATTATGTTTGCCTTCTCTCTTGCTCAGTTGCGTGGGTGCGCGCACGCACACATGGCATTGGGAAGTAAAAAACCAACACAATTTGCCTTTGAATGCTCTGTGCCATTTCTGTATGTGATGCGTTTGCTGAACTGCAGGACGCTTACTGCCTGCCTGCATGTTCCTAAGTTCTTCCGATCAGGAATTACAAAAGATGGTTTCTTTCACATTTTTGCCTGTGGCTCTGCAGCATGGCTGTATAACACAGCAAAAGAGCGTTCAAAATTTTTGTGGACTGTTTCGTATTTCAAGACTTTTATTATGGAAAAAAGGACCATTAGAAAAATAAGTAACTGTGGTAAAGTAAGAAAAAGGACCCTGCAGTGATTTGGAATTCTAGAGCAGAGATAATCCAGTTCATTGAGGACAAAGGAGTCTATGGACTCTGACTTTAGCTATTCATAATTTTCAACTGACTTAGCAAAAAGTTCTTGAGACGAGTCAGTTCTTCCTCTGTGGCTTTGCTGCCACACTGTGGAAGAAAATATTTATTCCATTTAAACTAGTGTTCTAAGTAACACACAAGGTCAGTTACCATCTCTCCCCAGCATCCACACTACCCCTCAAAAAAACAGCCAAAGAACTGTAAACTAAAAATACAATGTTGGGAAAGCTTAACAGTCTGGTTTCAGTTTCAGCTCTGACTTTAGTTGTATACCCTAAGGAAGGAAAACAATGGCAATAATGTGAAGCACATGATTTTAACAGAGGACTGATAGACATCAATTTAAGGATTTCTCCTATTTATAAATGACAGGTCTAGAGAAACAGTTACATAGAAGAAGAGATATCCAAAGCTACTGTCATTGCAGATATTAAGAAGAAACTGAAACTGAGTTTAAAAAAAAAAAAAAACCACCAAAAGGAGTTTTCAGATATGGCTCCCTTGGATTTATATTTCCATTTTTTCAATCTAGATTGATTTCTACTTTCAGTGAGCCAAGACACTGATTTCTGTATGAACAAGGTAAGGCATGTCTGAAAGGCAAGAATTCACCGTGCTTTTTTTCCTTTTTCTGTTGTTTTGTTTTGTTTATTGTTTTATTTTCTTCATTTTCATTTTCAAAACATTAGTTCAGTGACCATGACGCTAGCCTGGTATAATGCACCGGAGCTAGTGCTTGTTACAAATTTCAGTGCAAAAGGCTCTCAGGCTTCATAAAGTATTGAATAAAAATAGTATTTATGGGCACTAACACTAGAAGGGAAAAGAGCATAGTGTAGATATTTTTACAACCCTTCAGACAGACCGATGGGCAAAACACACTGCAGATCCCGCCTTTTGCACCCATGTAGGATTTTCCTAGCAGTGAGCAATTCCATGCACCATTTCTACTGCCAAGCAAATGTTCACATGAGAACATGCTGCTTCACATCAAGATAAAGATAAGCACACACAGATGGAGCAATTGCTGGTGCCAGGTGGGAGCTGCCTGCAGGCGCCCTGGGTAGGAATAGCTGGTGGAGTTTGTGCTGTGGGCAGCGCTGTGTGCGGGATGGCACGGCACTGCGCCGTGCTCAGGTCATCTGGCGGGGGGATCACTATCTTCTCCATGGGCAATGTCCTCCCGTTAGCACACCTACACCTGGCAGCTGGGATGTAAGCACTTAAATCTTCTTACTCGGCTGGCTTAGGATGTTCTCTGTGTTCCTAATTTAAAAATACTATTTGCATCTTACGTGGGATGTCGATGAGGCAAAGGTATGTGACAGGACCCAGGCAGTGCAGCAGCTCCTGCCATGAATAACCCCGAGACCTTAAACTTAGGAAAAAGAGTTGTTCTCAATACATTTTTCTTGTTACCCTTATCACGTCTTTCATTTCATACGTTATTTCTTTACTTTCTACAGATAATATTTTCTGTCCTCCTAGTTTCTTTTATAGTTATTTTTTAAATTGAACTTTCTGGCTAAGCTAAAGAGGAGAGGAGGACTGCATTCCAGGCTATATGATGTTCTACAGTGCGTGGCATGAAAGCGGAAATTAATAAAGAATAGTTTTCAGGCTTCAGGCAAGGATTGGCTCTATTAATCATAGGCTGAGCCACAGTAAACAGGTAAAATTGAACCTGAAGATGACACAGTTGAGTTGTATTGATTCGTAACACTTTCAAGACATTGGTACCTATGCTGTTTTAAGAGTTCTTAATAAAGGAATTAAATACATAAAAACACAAAATCATGATGTGTTTTATAAAAATGAAATAAATTTCTAGATTCCCAAACCTGGTAAATCTAGGCACATTGTAGACACCTCAGTATAGAAACAGGTAACCATACAATTAAGATAACTGGGATTGCATAAAGTTACATAATAATGTAATCTATTTATAAAATTAGAAATGTTAGAACCAGATTTAACCACTTAACAAAATCTCACAGCTAATGAAAATGATGCTTGTAAAAATATCTCTCACCTCATTTTTCTTTCTTTTTTTTAACTAGAATTTTCACAAAGCTCCCTGATATCCCTGGATAGAATATGTTTTAACTACCTCTTTACAGAAATGAACTTATGAAAAAGTTGTTATACTGAAAACTTATTCACTGTCTCACTAAACATAAAATCTACTTACTACCTAGTGTAATGTTAATTGATAAGGATAGTGAAAAAGTGCATGAGAAAATTTTTAAACTGCAGATTTTGGAAGAGAAAATAAAGGCAAAAGCTATGGGAGACATTTGGAATAGTAATTTCTATATCTTGGTATGCATGCTTATTAAAAATCAAAAAGCAAAAAAAAATGAAAATGTTGTTAATTTAGCTACCAAAGGGATTCAACTCACTTCTCTGTAGTTAAAAAACGTAAAAATAACATTAATTTTGTTTTATTGTGAACATGTGTGAGACAGTAGAATGCAATAAGTGAATTTTTCACATATTTCCCTCAAGGTTGGATTTTTTTGGAATGAGGTTTGCAACAGAAGGTATTTGTCAGTTAATCAGCTGGTGTTTTGATGAAATTCTCTGGTTCTCTATCTCATGACTAGTTCATATGATAATCATAGTTGTAAGGTATACAAAAACAGATTGTCCTACCTGCAAAGACATGGGTAATATTAGTTTTGGAAATGAGACAAATTTCACATGGAAAAAAGACGCCTAGAAATCTGGTGGGATTTTCTGAAAAAAACATAATCTTCCATTATTCAAATCTTTCTAATACCATGGCAGGAAAAAATTATCAGTTGCTTAATTATTAGCTAAGATTACTTCAGTAAATCACAAAAATACAAATATATGGTTGGAGAAATTGTAACCTTGTAGTTAGAACATACTATATTTATTTGTTTTTTAAATTGTTTTAGTAACTAATTCCAGAAATAGTCACGTACATACTGTAATGTGAGAGTACAAGGTGATTTCCAAACCCTTAAGAAGCATTTTAGTCAATCAGTCTGGGATTAATCTCCAGCATGAAAACAATGACAATGTCCTTCTTCACCAGTCTTCTCCAATGTACACTTTCTGTAATGAAAAATGTTGAAATTTCTCAGAACTGTAGAAAGGAATGGTAGCAGTCCCGAATCTACATGTTTTCATCTTTACCAAATAAATAAATTAATATCAACCTTGTTAAGACTGAACTTCTGTTTTCAAGTCTTAGAACCAGAATCATCAAGCATATAAGGTTGGAAGGGACCTCTGCAGGTCATCTGCTACTGCTGAAATCGGAACTAAGAAATTAGATCAAGTTGTGGAGGACCTTGTCCAGCCAAGTTGTGACAATTCCCAAGGATGAACTTTCACAGTCTTTCTAGGCACGCTGTTCCAGCGTTTAACCTCTCTTAAACTGTATGTCTAAGGAATTTCCCATGCCTAGTCAGAATTTTCCTTGCCATAGCTTGTTCTTTGTCTCTTGTCCTTTCACTGTGTGTATCCAAGAAAAAATTGGCTCTTTGTTCTCTATGAGCACCCTGGTAGTGGAAGGCTGCTCTTAGATCACTAATGACGGAGACCCTTAATATTCTTTCCTTCAGGCTTAAAAATCCCAGCTTTCTCAGCAGCTCCTCAATGTCATATAATCCAGCCCCTTGACAGTCTCACTGGCCTTGGGTGGACTTGTTCCATTTGCCAGTGTCTTTCTTGTAATGCAAAGCCCCAAACTGGACACAGTCCTCTATGTGAGGTTTCACAGGTGCCAAAAAGAAGGGAAAAAGCACTTCCCTGCTGCTTACTCTCTCCGTGATTCAGCTGAGGGTGTGAGTGGCTTTAATCCATGGTCGGCTTGGTGTCACCAGGGCCCTGGATCCTTTCCTGCAACGCTGCTTTCTGCAGCCAGTTGGCTCTTGGCCGGTGCCACTGCTCGGGGTTTCCACCCACCTTGTAGCCTTTTCAGTTTGTCTGGTCGGATGCTATCGGAGGCTGTCTGAAAAACCTTGCTAAGATCATGGTAAATTAGATCAACTAAGCCAGTCGTTTCATCGTAGAAGTCAATCCAGTTGGTCAGGAATGGTAGGTAAATCATGGTAAATCTCTGCTGGATGTTCCTAATGAACCTCTTCAATATTTAGCCAGGACTAAAGGAGCTTCCCCACTGAGAAGATAAAATGCTGTTAAGCTTTCACATGTACCTTCACATAACTTTCTGATGAAGTCTTGCTATATAGTAAACAAATGTGCTCCCTAACTAGTGAAAAAAGGATGGTGTTCTGTAAATGAACTGTTGTCTATTGGTGGAAGAATGAACATCACAGGATTGAGATAGTCTGTGTTCCTGTGCTTGTATGGGATCATGTTCTGCTACTCTTCTAACAAGGGGTATTCCCTTGGTACCTTTCCCTTGGTTTCCTTGCTTATGCAGTTGTTCGTTTGTGGCACATAATTATCTTATTCCGCTGGGGTTTGATCTTAGCTTGAGGGCCTCCTCAGGTGCTTTGAGATCTGGGATTGCATCCTTTCACTGAAGAGAACAACAAGAGATTGTGTAGAAACACCTCCTTCCACGTTTTCTTGCTGTCCTTTAAACACTCCAGTAATCTAATTCACTTTCCACTCTTGTTTTCTATGTTACCTCTTTTAACTTTTCAAAAATACATGCTCAACATGTGTTGGGTTTTTTTCCTGGTTTAACTTTTGATAGTTTTCTATTCCAGATGACAGTGTGTAGTAAAAAAGCTCCTCCTAAATTACAGATGTCCTGTCTGACCACTCATTTTTTATTTAGCAGTGTATTGCATATATGTATAATGTACATTTACTGTCCATGCTAGCATCTAGAAGCAACTATTTTAATGTTTGTCCAGTTGTGGAAGAAGCGGAGAGAAGATTACTTAGCCTCTTAGCAGCAATCCCACTCAGAGGCCCCATTAGGAGTTTATGCAATATGCAGTTAGAAAGTCTCCCTGAGATCCTCTAGTTAACATTAGACAAATAAGAAATAAAGCACAGCAAACGCTTTGTCCTTCGTTCCAAAGTTGTTGATGAAGTTTGTCTGAAAATGATTTGAAAAACAGGATTAGTTTTCATTCCCTAAAGCCCTCAGTGCTTAGAGCAGCCTATGAATCACAGTATTCAATGCAGAGTGCCCAAGAGTGTTTGAATGGTCACAGAGGTTTGAGTCATATTCTGGGTCTGTATTTTGCTTACTTCAGCTTTTTTTTTAATAAATTCCTTGGTTGACACCCCCCCCCCCCAAATGAATTGCCAAATATGTCAGTTGTATTTTACTCAGGTTTTGCTTGAACACCTGCAAACTTACTTTCCAGACATTTAACAGCTGAGGAGTAGAATATTTGAGGGATTTGGGGTTTATCTTTACTGAAGAGGGCTGCATTTATTTCAAATATGGAGAAATCCTCTTGGCCCACACTCTGCACATTCATTCTCATCTGCCATGGCTGTGTTGCCTTTTTTGGCCTGAAGACTGTGTCACAACCCAGTATTTCTTGGAAGGAAAGTCAAAGCACAGGAGAAGATGACTAGGGAGAATTTAACCCAGACAACAAGATGCTTGGGCAGAAGAGCCTGACTGAGAATATTTGCATCTGCAGTGCTTCTGGACTGACTTTGAGAGTGGCAAGAAAGATATTAATCGCCACCTCTATTAATTAATATAATCAATACTGTGCTCAGTTTCTCATTCCACTTTCTTGAAAGTAAGCTGTGCTGAGTACATTAAACAAATTGCTATTAGAGAACTGATTAAAACAAATCACATTTAACACAAATGATTAAATGCATGCTATACCAAAAATGCCATGCACACTTTAATTCTCTGTTCAGAAACTTAACATTGGTGCAGTTTCTGGACAGTGGTAAGGAGCTGCGAAAAGGATGGGAGAGTGGATGAAAATTCAACAGTGGATAAAAAATTTTCCAAGGAATTTGAAATAAACAGAACTTCATCCTAAAATTGTATCAGAAACAAACCCGTATTAGTTTGTTTATTAGAATTGACTTTCCCACTCATGCAAATTTGTGATGAAATTCTTAACATGTACTTGCATGTTTTATAAAATGTAGGTGTTCCTTCCTACTGCTTTCCCCATCAGTATTAGAGCTCCATCTTTCCTCGAGGTTGTATGCATTTGTACTAGGTCTCGTGTGATAATAGAAGTTGTGGGTCCTGAGATGAAGATCAGCATAGACATGACACTGATCACCCATGTTAGCACTCACGTGATCCTGGAGCATGTAGTTGAGTTGTAGCTTCAGAAAGTATAGCTGACGTTTGTAAGAGTAATAATCATGCATTTTACAGCAGTGCCTAGGAACTAAGATCAGCACTCAGTTTTTGCAGGTACTCTCTGCCTACAGGGAAACCAGCAGAAGAGCTACCAATATAAACAGGCAAAGCAGACAAGAAAAACAGTTACTTAGCTGGCAGAAAATGTCAGGTTTTTTCCTTGGTTTTCAGAGTTCTTGAGGTGATATCTTTGTCCCACCTCTGGCTCATGGAAATTAAAATTCCAAATTGACAGTGTTGTCTGTGTAAAAGATGTGCAAATAATCTTAAACATGTAAGAGTCTGAGGGCAGCCTAATATTAAAATTATGCATAGTTTTTTTCTCAAGGAAGGAAAATAAGCCCTGATTAAACCGAAAAACTTTTATGAAGTATTAGGATTTAATTCACTGGTTAAATTGGTACTATCATCACCATTCTCTCTGAATCACATTTGCAGAACATGGAATTTATGTTATAGCTATGAACATGATTGTTTCTTCTTTTTCTGTTCTTTTTCTCTTCACGCGACTTATTTCTGCACTTTACAAATTATTAGTAGTTACGGTTAATTTTATCTGGATCATAAACATTAGCTATACCTACTTCCTAAAGTATCTCCAGTATAACATTTTGATTTTATAACTATTTTAAAAGTGGAAAGAAAACATATGCAGGGAATAGAATCCTAGAAAGCCCAAACTAGATGTAGGGTGAGTTCAAGTCACAGTCTGATTCTGTAAAGTTCACAGTGATGTAAAACATGAAAAAGTACTGAAGATTTTGAACCTCTCTCCAAAAGTACTTAATTCCTCTTTATGGGCTTTAACATATTTCTCTATGTTCTCCTGTGAACTTTTGCGAAGTTACCCAGGCAGGTAATATGACATGGTAATATATCTTGACTTGCTGTTTTGCATAATATTTTCATGTCCTGTCTTAGGATGAATCTAGAATACCCATTTGATTTAAATAAACTGCAAGGTGAATTTGACTTGCTACAGGCTTGCCCAAGAATGGATGCTGGGTAGTAAATAACTCCGCTGCATATCACAGCTGGCTTTCTCAGGTCCTGGTTAGTTTTTTTTTTAAGGAGTAGGGAAGCTTCTGTATCTGAATGAAGCATAAATTATTTCAGTCAAAAAAAGCACAAGCTATCAAGCAAAAAAAGCATGTATCAGAATTAAATTCTTGAGTTAATACACTAGTGATCTCTTCAGGAAAAAGAGGATGTTTTTCTTCCACTCCCCACCATAGGGTTGGGGTTTTTTCTTTCATTTTTCTTTTCATTAGCTGTAGTGTTGTTTTTACTCCTTGCGTGCAGATGTTCTTTTGCCTTGCAGTAATTATCAGAGTGTGTCAGTGGTTGCTGATGCATTTACTGCTTCCTTCTGCACAAATTTCCCTAAAGAATTTGCTATATTGGGAAAACAGCTGTTTCTCCGTGCTTCTGTTTGCATTTCCTATAATTGCAATGCATGGCCAGCCTCACGCTAAAGTTTCTTTAGCAGAAGGAAGAGTTATACAAGTCCAGTTATACATCAGTTCTGAGGCGCAAGCACGTTGAACGTATACTCTGTCTCTAAATCAAGAGCTTTAAAATCACTGGGAGGAAGGTAAAGGTGCAGCCTCAAAGTTGTGGAGTGTAATTAATTTTGTTTTAAAAACATCTGGTTTTCTATGGTGCTCTAAGGCAGTTAAAACTCGTCAAGCATTTCCCTCCTCTGGTCTATGATTTCAGGGTGAAAATTTTTCTGCAGAATAATTGTAACCACTATGTGCATTATAGAGCAATACTATTAAAGATTAAAGCCAGAGGCGCTTAGGCCTTGCCTTGCACTACTGTATTTGAAAATAGGGTCCTGAGGAGGAAATTTTCTGAAATTTTTTCCTTCATTCTTCTTTTGTCATTATCACACTCACCTGAAAAAAACACACTACATTAGCAGTAGCTACAGAAAATTCAGCTAGTTGGAGATAGAGTCTTTGTTTTCGCTACGGTGACAGGACCCGTGGACTTTACATCTGCTGACTCCTTTTATGAAATATTTGACCGAGTTGTATTATTTCTAATGAGTTTACTTCTAAGAAATGATGGAGCTTGGTTTGTTTTTCTGGGAGGTATGAGTGCTCAGTCCCACTGAGGTTATAGGTGTAGGAATCTGACAGTTGCTGGATTTTCTTTTCAAGAAGCATCAAAGGACAAGGATTTGATGATCGTTTATGGGTGAAATACCAGTCTTTGTGGGCTCATATGACATTCAGAAAAATTTCTGAGTAAAGATTAGAAAATACTACTTTTTTAAAAACTTTTTTTTCTTTTTCCCCCTAGAAACTTTTAACAGGAACGAATTGATTCTACATTTATCTATCTGGTACTACATCACAATCTAGTCCTATTTACTTAATTTTACCATGTGCTACACTCTACCCAGGCTGCTACAACATAAACAACTTTTTCTATTTATATCCTAAGAACGCCTGAACTCATATTTGAAGAGGTGTGCAAGTACATACTGTAACGGTGCAAGAGCAGTGGGAGGGTCAATTGATGCTGAGGATGCTCTATTGTGTCATATTTAAGCTCTCCCACTAAAATACATCTCCGATTTCTGACTATACATATCCAGATAGAAAAACTGGAGAGCCAAGCATATTAATACTTAGATTGTAAATAGCTGTATGCTCATGAGAAGGCAGGTGGTAACAAGTGTTACCTTCTTTTTGTTTTCACAATCCTAGCGCGTTTTCCATACACTGCAATAGAGAATCCCTAATGCAGCAAATCAATATCAAGAAAGAGCGATGTGGGGCAGAAGGTGAAGGCAGGTATCACGATGATGACTTTTTTCTTGTTTATAAAATAATATGTAGGGGAGGTGTCAACCTGTTTCCATTTCATATATGGAAGTATATAAGCATTGTCTGCAAGTTTGCATATTATTTTAATATATATATACACATATGTACACACGATTTCTATATCGAGTTAGACTTCAAAATTGTCTGTGATGTAGAATGAGCCATAATAAAATGAAATGAAATTATTGGTTTGGTTTTATTGTGGTTTTTGAGAGTAGGAAAAAAACCTAAATATCTACAGAGGAAATTGAAATGCCAACTATGTAGACTTAAAGAGCAAAATACTCCACTGTCTTAAGTAAATAATTCACAATAATTTTCTTCCTGTCATTCAAGTTCCAGCATAGTGAAAGTTGACTCCATGATGCTGTTTAGTTTTTGATTGTAGTTTTAGGAAGCTATGATTATTGGTTTAGGGTTTCTAACTGAGTAAAAAGATTTTTTTTTAGTTTTGACTTCACCATTTATAAAGTCATAACTAATATGAAGTAATAGCAAAATTGACTTCAGCAAGGACACTCTGGCAGGATATTACAGATGCAGTCACAGCTGCCAGCGCTCTGGTTGTGGGCAATCAGATGTCCTTGTCACATTCTGTGCTTGATGACCAGTAGTTTGGGTTGGACTATTAATCACGCCGGCAGCAGTAAAAGATACAGTAATATCACAAAAAGACGGCAAAACTTTCATTAAAAAAACGCAAGGTAAAGCAAAGAAGAAAGGAAGACTTAAAATGAAGTCATTCAAGAGTTTTCTAGGCCACACAGACACTGAAATGTTTTCAAGTGATATATCTCATAGATATACATGCAAATGCATATGCGTATATGTATGCAGCCAAAGACGTGATGACTCAGGAAGAACAACTCTGGAGAGCGAGGAGAATATGTAGGACATTTGTTATTTTTCTGATTTATGGTAGCTCAGCAGCTATCACAGAATGAGAAAATATTTACTGTGTGTAATAGGAAAGATTCTGTTGTGCTTTAGGACTTTCCTCCCCAAAGACGCAGCTTTCCCAAAGACATTTGGGAAATGGCACCAGTCTTTTTGCAGCGGTGCCCAGTGATAGGACAAGAGGTAACGGGCACAAACTTGACCATGGGAAGTTCCATCTGAACATGAGGAGGAACTTCTTTCCTTTGTAGGTGGCAGAGCACTGGAACAGGCTGCCCAGAGAGGTGGTGGAGTCTCCGACTCTGGAGACATTCAAAACCTTCTCAGATGCCATCCTGTGCAACCTGCTGTAGGTGACCCTGCTGTGGCAGGGGGGGTGGACTAGATGATCTCCAGAGGTCCCTTCCAACCCCGGTGATTCTGTGATTTATTTTTTAAAGGGTAAATAATCTGTAACACCTTAGTTTTCAAAAGATGAGTAACCACAGCTGCATTAAGGCCACGTTCAGTAGTGTCCTGTCTATTGAAGAGGGTGCTCAGATGCTGTAGTGCCTTCTAGTGATAGCTGAGAGCAGGTATTGTCTTCCCCCTGCTCTCAGAGTCTTTATAAAAACAGAAAGACTTTAAAGATTTCTGTCCTTTTTTAGTACTTTTAGCCTAGTGGTGTTTCTTCTAACATTTGTTTTCACATTTAAAATCTCTGCTACTGTGCAGCTAAGTGGATCAAAAACTACTAAAGCATTTGGGGAATTTCTTACTTAAGATGAAAAGGTTGTGATGTGATAAATTAGGTTACAGTATCATGGACTCCTGAAAAATTTAGGTTAAATAAAAGACAAACTGTCAGAATGTTCTCTTTTCTTGTCTAAGCAACCTTGCTGCTTAGACCTTGGTGTTTCAGAAATAATCACTAATGACTTGTTAGCAGAAAGCTGTCACAGTGACATAAATCACATCAAACTGAATATGAATCCTAGTTAGGTTTCTTAATAATAATTATGTACAGGCAGCTTTGGCTTGAATAATTGAAGTACAGGAGAACATGTTCACTAAATAGTGGTATGGGCACTGAAGGAATGTTAAATAGCTGACATTCCATTCTCTGTAAATATCACACCTTGTAAATGCATGGCCAAAAGCAAAAGGAAGGAGGGAAAGGGTAAGAAAGGAGCGTTTCCCTGCTTTGTAATATATAACAACACAAACTTTGTATTAATCATTAAACTTTGCCTATGACTACAACATTAAATGTAACTTCCAAAGGATTTTGGATGTTATCACAGAATCACAGGGGTTGGAAGGGACCTCTGGAGATCATCTAGTCCAACCCCACTGCCAGAGCAGGTTCTCCTAGAGCAGGTTGCACAGGATGGCGTCCGGGCGGGTTTGGAATGTCTCCAGAGTCGGAGACTCCACCACCTCTCTGGGCAGCCTGTTCCAGTGCTCTGCCACCTTCAAAGGAAAGAAGTTCCTCCTCGTGTTCAGATGGAACTTCCTATGTTCCAGTTTGTGTCTCTTGTCCTATCACTGGGCACCACTGCAAAAAGACTGGTGCCATCCTCCTAGCACCCTCCCTTTAAGTATTTATTGGCATTGATGAGATCCCCCCTGAGCCTTCTCTTCTCCAGACTAAAAACACCCAAGTCCCTCAGCCTTTCCTCATAAGAAAGATGTTCCAGTCCCCTAATCATCTTNCTGGACCCAGTTCTGACCCCTGGGGAACACCGCCTGTCACAGACCTCCAACTAGACTCTGTGCCACTAATCACAATCCTCTGAGCTCTATCTGCCAGCCAGTTTTCAATCCACCCCACTGTCCATTCATCCAACCCACACTTCCTAAGCTTGCTTATGAGGATGCTGTGGGAGACAGTGTCAAAAGCCTTGCTGAAGTCAAGGTAGACAACATCCACTGCCCTCCCCTCATCTATTTGTCCAGTCACGCCATCGTAGAATGCTATCAGATTAGTCAGTCATGACTTCCCCTTGGTGAATCCATGTTGGCTACTTCTGATAACCTTCTGTTCCTCCATATGCTTTGAGATGATGCCCAGACTGAGGTGTTCCATCATCTTTCCAGGGATGGAGGTGAGGCTGACTGGCTTGTAGTTTCCTGGGTCTTCCTTCTTGCCCTTTTTGAATACTGGAGTGACATCGCCTTTCCTCCAGTCCTCAGGCACCTCGCCTGTTCTCCAGGACCTTTCAACGATGATGGAGAGCAATGACTTCTGCCAGCTCCCTCAGCACTCACAGGTGCATCCCATCAGGGCCCATGGACTTGTGGATATCCCTTTTACCTAATTGATCTCTAACTTGATCCTCCTCAACCAAGGGAAAGTCCTCCTTCCTCCATACTTTTTAGTCTTTAATGGCATCTAAGCTCAGCTGCTGAAAGGCATGGTTTTATGATGACAATATCAGCCCTCCTGTGTTAGTTAGCAGTAGTGGGTTGGTCTTGATCAGACTTGGGTTCATGATCATATTATGTCAGTTTAGCCAGAGGGACAATCTGGATTTAGACTGGTACTGTTTTCTCACTCACCTTTATGCTACATGGGAGGACAAACAATATCAGTTGTGATGAAACCCTAGGGGGATGGGGACATATGATCCAACATTACAGCTGCTAGTGCAAACTCAACCCGCCAGCATTTGTTGTTTTTTTTTTTAATGGATTATCAAGAAAGACAGTCTTGACAATTGTCAGTTGGCAACGCTATAGCATGTTTTGTGTCAGCCTTACTTTCTTAAAATATATTCTTACTCAAGTCAATGAAAACCCATTGAAACATCTATGAGGAAAGAAAGTAGGTCACTGAGTAAAAAGTTAAGTGTAAGGATCTTTTTTTCCGGAGAAAAAAAAAGATGGCAAAGATTAAAGGATAATGTTATTTCTGCTCAACAGTCATTATCTTTGCAGTAACTCCTGATACTTCAGAACCGTTTGAAATTTTCCCTGTATTCCTCCAACTTAAAGGCTCTCATACAATGTTCCCAGCCTTATAATCAAAGCTTTCTGCTTTGTTTCAGACAAGCACTTCATGCCAGGTCTTCAGTCTATTTCTTGCACACGTGTCAATTCTTATCCTCTCACATGCAATTTAAAACTTTCAGTCCTGTGAGGATGTTCCACTCAAAATGAGTGCTGCAGATCTGGCCTTCAGGAGGGATGCTGCCGCTCTGCTCATTTGTCATTATTATTATTTCTCTGAACCAGACAGCCGTGTCAAAATTTATACACCTTAACAGACCTACAGAAGTGAATGGGGCAACATGTGCGGAAAGTCAGTATTTTATGAGCTCTGTGGCTACACTGAAGTCAGTAGAAGTTTTGCCATTTGCTATAATAAGGCTCTATTATATCCTTTACCATAGAGCATGTCCTAAGCAGTGAAGGACCTTAGTCCTAAGGACCATTGTTCCCAACCTCTTAAACTCAGTGCCTGAACGCAGAGTGAAAACAAGTATTTTCTCGGGTTTTTAACTGGAGGCAGTAAATTTAGCATCAAATCTTTTACCGAGAAAGAATCTCAGCCTTA
The DNA here is from genome assembly GCA_013397275.1 of Burhinus bistriatus. Classification (NCBI taxonomy): domain Eukaryota; kingdom Metazoa; phylum Chordata; class Aves; order Charadriiformes; family Burhinidae; genus Burhinus; species Burhinus bistriatus. Next base: position 285,997 of record VYXH01003279.1, on the reverse strand, counting down.
CATATTGTTGTAGTGATGCCTGATTCACGATACATTTGAATACACTGCTTAACTAGCTTTATTATCAATAATAGGAAGAATAATAAACAGTTGTGTAATTTTATCCTGCATTTAAGTGTTCATCAAGGACAGTCTCTGAATAAAATTATGACATTTTGAAATGATACATGGTGAAATGACTTTCATCAGAATCTCTGTATCATCTCAGATGTCTGTCCACATACAATGCACACCCCAGATAGGAATACTGTTATATTTAATGTCATCGTGATCTAAAATCAGCCTTCATTTCCTCAGTTATTCAAAATCTATGGTGCTTGGTTAGATGATAACTATCTAAGCTTTTAATCTAGCATGATAACTATCATTTAAGTTTTTAATCTATCAATAGATTAAATAGATTTTTATCTCCATAACTGCCATGCTTTTCAGGTCAGCGAATATCTCAGATTAGTCAAAGTATCCCTGAGCCATTTTAGCCTCCATTTTTCACTCCAATTTTATCCTCATTTAAACTGCTTCCATCAGTGTCCGTGACTGCTGGAATTTTGCAAAGAAAGGTGAAGTTGACATCATTAAGCAAAGATGTAGTAAATTGCCCTACATAAGTGTGGAAGTGGAGAAATGCAAAACGTGAAAAATAGCAAGTACCATTAATATCTAAGTCTGAGGTTTTCAAATAAAAAGTAGCGGTTGGTTTTGGACTAACAGAAAGGTAGCTATAACAAAAAAGAAAATATCTTTAATTTTGATTTTGGAATCTTGAAACTGTAACCAGTATTAAATTATTACACTAATATGATGGAATCATTTAAGTAGGAAAAGAGTTCACAAAACTCTTCAGAGCTTCAACAGGATGAAAGATAAGCAAGCTGTCTGTGGAGGCCTGCGTACTCAGTAAAGACGTTCAGTGGTTTAAAATATCTGGTGGGATCAGCTTTGAACCGTTGAACTGTGAGCTGTCGTGAGTAAGGGAACACTGCCTAATGGGTACAGTTCCTTTAATGAGAAGCTGCCTCTGCCTTAAATTGTGTGTGGGTGTCCAGGAGCAAATGAGATGTGTCTCATTCCTCAAGTTCGATAACAAGAAATGAGCCACAGTGGGACAGTGTAGATACCTGGCCAGAACATCTAACTGGCTGCTGCAGTTCCAGCAGAGTCCCTGGGAAAATCCACACAAAGGGGTGTCTAAAACACAGGGACTGAAAACTGGAATTTGTAGAGAGCAGGTGGGAAAGGCAGGACTTGACCCAAACGTCAGAAGATTGTATTCTGGAAGTCTGCAGACTCTCACTGAAAATACTTGCCTGGTGTTGGCTGGCATCTTGAAAAGGTTATGAAGCATTCAGGTTGCACCTTAAACCTTAGGATGAGGTCTAGATGGGTCATGATCTCTGTGTTTTATGTGCATCAGTCCCTCAACCTTTCTGAAGACTGGCAATGCAGAAATAGGAAAATCACAGCCTGACATGGAGGTAAACATTAAACAGTGGGAAAGAAGGATTCAATCTTCATAATTCATCCAGACCATCACATGCCTAAGCTGAGCTAATGAAAAAGCAAATTCTTCAATAAAAATGACAAATGAAAAGAATGAGAACTGCATTTTGTCTTTTCATAGCTGTTAAAATAGCCTCACACAGACTTTCTGACAGCAGCTCAGGCATCGTACCCGCACCAGTGAGTCAGGTAAGATTAAAATTAAATAACAAATGAGAATGAGAAACAGCGTACCACAGCTGTTCAACATGACAGAAGTGCAGTATTTGAACAAATAACAGGCTTGAGTGGTCCAGCAAATAACGCTATCGGCTGGCAGTCAGCTGTACCGTTCAGTGTAGTTTGTGCTTTTGGTAATGAGTTTCCTTGGTGATTCATTGGCAGGTGACCCATGGAGGGAAATGTGGAAGAATAGCATACAGGATCCTGGATCCAGGTGGTATCTGCCAGTGGTAAACACTGCTTCAGAATTGCAATAATGGTATAGAAAACTGGCAGACATAAAAGCCTTTTGCAGCTCTAAAAGCATTGAAATATGCCAATTTTAGGAACAAGATTTCTTATGAGCTTTCAAACCATATGGAGCATCAATATGTTTTCCATCATCTGTTCTTCAGTTTAAAGAAAAATAGCAAATTTATAAGGCACAATAATTCAGCAACATTTGCAGGGACTGTGTGCAACTGAAAAGAGAGATGTCCTGGAATAGTTAGCATACCCACAAAGGGAAATTTTAACAGGCTTCATGCTTTAAATTGAAAAAAATAAAATAAGGGGTACATTATTTTGAAATTTGCAGTTGTCATGTTCTGATCATACCTTGTGTGATGGTGCTCGCCAGCTCTGGTCCAACTTTTAAGTGAAATCCAGTTAACTTTGTTCCCTGTAGAAATGAAGTATCTGGTATTATTGCACTGCATGTGTTTAATTAGATGCACATGTGCATTGTGTGGGGCCTGTCTTTGAACTGGTAACATTTGAAAAGATGTAATTTCATTCAGATCTGGCAGAGGGTGGATTCCACAAAGGTATTACATTTCCACCTGCTTCGTGGAAATTCATGACTCTGGGGGGAGGGGAAGAAGCTTGTTAGTAGTTGTTCCGAGGGAAGGCCACAAGAAAGAGGATCGATAAAATATCACCTAGGAGCATCCAGACAGCTGCAAGTTGCAACTCAAGCAAGAGCCTCATATTTGTTAATATTTTGCTAAGTATCTACAGCTGTATTTGTCTTGATTAGTACACATTTGTTTACGTTCCAGCTGAACATAGTTGAGCACCTTTACCTGAGAATTTTTACATAGCCGGGTCAATAGCTGCTATAGAGTCGAGTCCTCGACTCTATTCCAATACCGACAGCTTTATAACAAACATACAGGAATTAACAATGCATAAATCACCCAAGTAGCCAGTGAAATAATTGTCAGTGCACAGTGTCTTTTAGAAAATTCTAAGCATTTCACTGAAGATTTCAGATGAATTAAGGCTTTTGAGATTTTCTTTCCATTTTACTTTTTCATTTAATAATGTTTTTCAATATCCTTTCTCTTTTTAAGGTAATAATAATAATCCAATCTTATCTGTACAAACAGGGGATAATTGCAGGGAAAATAAAGTAGCTATCCATTGTTTTTCATCGGTAACTGTATTCCCTTTATATTCCTTTTATATATTTAACATTTCATATTTGGTTCTTCACAAGAGAGTCTCCTTTAGAAAACAATAGGCTCATAAGAGATCCAGGACAGGAAGGCAGGGAATCAAAAGGTGCTTACATCAGTAGAGCTTTAGGAGTAAAAAGGCTATGCTCAATTTCTTTATGATAGGTCAAATTTGTGTGTGGGTGGCAGCTGTGTTTAGATTATAGCGGGGAAAACAACCTAGGCTGATGAATTAAGGAATTCATTTTACTCTCATAGATGATAAGCATAAAATCTCTTTCTTTCCAGCTGATGTCAGTAGTGTATCAAATATTTTATTAGGCAATAGTTGTATTAGATATGACTAAAGAGAACCCTTTGAAATCTTACTGCAGTACACAGCTGGTATTGTCACAAATGATGCCACGGTCTGCCCTGGTCAGCAAAGACGGAGTGGGCCATGAAAAGTAGGGCCACTCCCTTTAGATGTATTCTCACCTATCAGTTTTGAATCTGGGAAAGTAATACAAGGGAATTTGAACTGTAGTTGTCTGTATTTGAAGAAAGTGGTTTACATCCTAAGCTGCTGTTGGAATTTAAGATCTTAACTTTCTAAATAAACACTGTGGGCTTAATTGAGATTGGCATGCTCATTGGTGAGAAGAAGCCCCAGGGATCTCGGCATTTACACTTAAATTGCACATCGTGTGGGATGTACCACGTGGCTGTGTTTGCCTACACCAGACCATGTGTTATGTTACACTTCTAAGCTCTACAGGATGCTGTGAATTACTGAGCGCTTGAGTTCTATAATAGGAACTAAATGCAGTCAACATGCAGCATGGCCCAAACACTAAAAAATCATGCCTGTGCTCATGGTCACATGTTTAGCAAAGTTATTATAGAATCGTAGAATAGTTTGGATTGGAAGGTACCTTTAACGGTCATCTAGTCCAACCCACCCTGCATGTAGCAGGGACATCTTCAATCAGATCAGGTTGCTCAGAGCCCCATCCAACCTGACCTTGAATGTTTCCAGGGATGGGGCATCCACCACCTCTCTGGTGGTATTACAGGCTTTGATATTGCATTAATATAAACTTCCAAAGCAAAGTGCCTAAGCTTTACAGATTAACTGGAAAGTCTGGCTACACTTGTTATTGCATGGAGCTTCAAAGTCAAAATGAGTAGCAGGGGGTGTTCCACAGACTGGAGGGGGAGTGGTCCTTGTGCCCCTCCATGGGCAGGACTATTAAGCAGGCTCAGGTGCCTTGGGAAACACACCTTGACTTCCAGGCTGGGCTGTCCCCTCACTCTTCCCAGAACAGCAGTTTGTATTTTTAGCAGGATCAGTTCACAGCTTGGTTGACTGCAGCTGCCAAGCAGTTGTGCTCACATAAATGAGATGTAGTGGTGGACAGATGCAGGTGGGTGCACGAGAAATGGAAGATGTCTCTTAGATGACATCTGTTGAAGCCCAGCCACGTCACCTAGTTATGTTGTCTTCACAAATACGGAGACAAGTACAGGAATATTCGTATCTAACTACCAGCTAAGGTGCCTGCTTAGAGAACAAAACAATGTGCCAATCACTGTAAACATCTCAGCACCTTGTCAGCTGGGGAGTGCAGTCTGGGTAGTATGAACACAGCTATGGTGCTTCGGCAGCTGTGGGTAGCAGTGGGTGCTGATATGTGCACATCTGTACAGAAATAGCATGCATGCGTTTGGTTTGTAGACCTCTTATTCATGGCTACAGACTATTTAGTTAATCATAGAATCAGAATCATAGAATCATTTAGGTTGGCAAAGACCTTTAAGATCATCTAGTCCAACCATTGACCCTACTCTACCAGTGCTGCCACTAAACCATGTCTCCAAGCACCACATCTACACGACTTTTAAACACCTCTAGGGATGGTGACTCAACCACCTCCCTGGACAGCCTGTTCCAATGTTTGATAACTCTTTCAGTGAAAATTTTTTTCCCAATGTCCAGCCTAAACCTCTCCTGGTGCAACTTGAACCCATTTCCTCTCATCCTATCGCTAGTTACTTGGGAGAAGAGACCAGCTCCCATCTCACTACAACCTCCTTTCAGAAATCTGTTGAAAGCCAATGCATCCCTGAGTCCATCACTTTGTCCCCTTGCTGAGCTCTCACATTCCCAGGAAGTACTGTTTTACTTTTCTGTCATTATTTATGTAAGCGTATATATACGAGACACATCAACTGCGTTACATTACACTGCTTGGCAGATGACAGAACATGACATAAGAAAGACTCTTTTGGTGAAAAATCATCAAAGAGGAGTCAGTGTTTTAAGCTAAGGATTTAATAGTCCTTTGATGATAATGAAAGTGGTTATTCAGAGAAGAAAGTGTTTCAGAGTGAAGTTTGCGGAAATTAAAACACTAGGTGGTACAGCCATCTGATTTAATTTATAGTGTTTTCACCACAGTGAACATTATATATCTAATTCAGTAGCAGTAATCTAATGTGCTATGATGTTAGCTAATGATTTCTCAGATATTCCATATTCATCAAAGATTTTGTCTTTACATTTGCTCTATAGATGAATTTGCATTTTAATTAAAGTGTTTAAATGAATTATATTAAAGCCTGGAAAAGGGAACATAATTTTTACATCCTCTCTAATGTGATTTTAAAACACTGGATTTAATCCATTGTATAGCATTAAAGATATAATCAATTTACATTTATTATTCTTCATTTTATTTAATAGTTGCTCTATTTAATTAAGAACTTTATTTACTTTAAGTAAATATAATATAAACTGTATTGTTATAGCATAGCTACTATACACTGTGAAAGGTATGACTTCCTCAGTCTTTATGATCTTGCCCTTACAGTGTCACCAAAAATATAACTAAAGCTTTGACTAAGTATAAGCGTCATAAATTACACTGAGTTTCATAAAAACAAGTGATAAATTAAATACATTGCATCTATCACTTCATGAGGTTTTGTTACATCTCTTAAATTTTTGACTGAACAGCAAAAGCATAAAATCATAACAAACATTGATTAAATAGTAGAATAGCAGAGAAAGACAGTTGACTACCATTTAGACTTAAATATATAACTAACATACTCTTCCAGGGTTTCTGGATGGCCCTAAAGGAGCACTCTTAAGACGGCTACTTTCAGTTTCTCTTCTTCAGGAAAGCTCTAACTAGAATCTCCAGAAATTTTGCTAGAGAGCCAGCAAGATGGCCACATCATGCTCACTCTCTTACTGTTTTCATCTTAAAAACTTTAATTCCACACAACCTTTCCTTGCAGGACTTCCGGTTTTTTTCCTATCAGTGTGACAGAGATCCCTTATGTTCCAGTGAAGAATACTGTTTATGAAGATAGGGGATAAAAATCAGTATCCTATTAGTCATTCAAATAATGAAGGAAACCAGTAGCATTTAAGGCAACTCACCTGTGAAATTCTTCATTTGTATTCCCTCAAGGAAATAGGCTTTCTTCCACAGCTGATGCTCCTCACACATGTGCTTTAGCTTCTCTTTCCAGAACAGATCATTAGTGTTTCTTACCTTGATCCAGATTGAAGTCTGTTTACCACACGGTAATAGACTTACTGACGTGTCAAAAAGGTCCGTCTTTTCCCATCTCTTTGATTGTATACACATAGTTCTTCCCTTTGTTTCTCTAACCTTCTAGTGTGTCACTGTTTAACTTTGCAAAAGACACATTCTGTCATGCAAAGTGGATTTCTTCTGGCTGATACACAATGCTTACTTGATTCAAAGTCATTCAAGCAGAACACGTAAGTGGAATTCAGAATTATACTGGGGACTTGTAGCGTACTTACCTAGCATCCTGTACTACCTGTGCCACCAACCAGAAAGTTAACATCAATAAAAATGCACCGCTAACAAGAAGTTTTTAGGTTTTTGAAACTGAATTTTGAAATCTTCTCAGACTGGGTATGATCACATACTATTGTATCAGCCTTTTGGATGCGCAGTTGTGAATTGAATAAAACACTTCCTTCAAAAATACCTTGTATTCTGAAACATATGATGTTTTGGGCAATATTTGTTCTTAATTAGGTCTTCGGTAGCTTCATTAAGCATTCCTGTATTACTTTTTGTATCTTTGTTTTAAACTGACTAACATGTATTTTCTCAATAAAAACAAATTTCAGGTGCAGAATACACTTGTAAGTGATGAAACTTATTTTTTTGTGTCGGGAATTCCTTACACCATGATATAATATCTGTGAAAAGGGGGATGAGAAAGCTAAACTCGCTTTGTATGGGGATACATTTGGTTTATGTTTTGAGGGAAACGTGGATCAGACCTGCCATTGTGTTGTGTATTCCATGAGTTAGCCTGCAGCAATTCAAGAAGTTGTGGGTTTCAGGCTGGTGCATCCACTGCTGCTTTCTCAGTCTAAACCTCAAAAGGAGGTATTAGAAGGCTGGGTCTCTCCATGATCTCCATTGTGTTACTCCGTTATTCAGTGCCTGCTTTTTCTGTTTCTCTGCCTGCAGGGGGATAGATAGGTTGAAAGCATAACTTAAGAATAAAGAATTGTATCTCCACTGTTTCACTCGCTGGTAATTTCCTCAAGGGTAATTTCCTCAGCAGTCGTGGTGCCAGAGATAAGGCCTTTGGACAACTGGATTGCAATGACTCACTTGCTGTCCCTGTTTAAGGCGATATTTGGATTTGTACAAATCTGCCTTGATATCTCGCTCTGCCTGCACGCATGGTGAAGTACACCGGGCAGTTTAAGACGTCTCAGCAGTGACAAGTTTAACTGTAAATAAAGACAGCTTTTAGAAGAGGTTAGAGCTATAAACGATTTTGACAGAGAGTATACAGTTGGTCGTAAGACCAGATAGTATTCAACTGGAAGAGGTAACAGGAAAAAGAAAGTATGAATTTTCCTTTCTGTTCCCTCTCCCACTGAGCTTTCAGTTGTCATCCAAAGTGAATATTTGAAATCAAGCAAGGAAAGTTGCACATTAAAATAAGTAGTTTTAACTTTTGTTCCATAAAAAGTTAGTTTAAGGCTTGAGGTTACGGCAAATTAATAATGAATTCTAGTTAATGTAGAAAACAATGGATATGAATCAATTGAAATTTTTTTCAATTTTACAATAAAAACAGCTCTTACACTTTTTGCCATTATTGACAATGTTCTATTCCTCTGTGATATTAGCAAGTATAGGTTTTCATGGCATTAAAAATGGCAAATCAGTGGATCTATAATTTTTGTTTTTCCTGAGAAAGATTTAAAAAGTTATTTGGATCTGTTTTACTGCAGAAAAACATATTAAGAAAAAAATATGTGGAAGAAATAAAAAAAAGGACAAAAATTAAAATTGACACACAATCTTGGTATATATATGAAGAGGGTATTACAAAAATAACAAAATAGGCCCACAAAAAATTATCTTTTTGTCCATATTATTAATTTCCTCATTTTCTAACTCTGTTGTACTTTATAATAGTTAATGTTAGAAAGATAATACTGTTGTATAACATAATACTGATTTACAGTAGGATTTGAAAAGCTAAGGAATTTCTGGTTGGGTGTGTTTTTATATAATCAGAAAATATGCTATCAGAAGAAGTTAGAGTCAAAGCAGGAACTATTTCAAACACCTTGTTGCTGAACATAATAAACTTTTTTCATTCAGCTCTGCTGTTCTAGCAAAGTGCTTAAGAGGGCAGCAAAGAAGCTCTTAGAAGTAAAAATGCTTTTATTAGGGAAGAAATATAAACTAATAACCATTTTCAGTGGAAAGATTGAAATTATAAAGTGACTGAGAAATAATGATTGTGAAGCTAATAGAACATTCCTGAAAATGTGTTTTTCTACAGCCAGAGTCATCTTCCTGACGCATATTTGTATTACTACTGATAGGATTGGAGTCTCCGACTGGAGGCCAACCTGTGCAACCTGCTCTAGGTGACCCTGCTCTGGCAGGGGGTTGGACTAGATGATCTCCAGAGGTCCCTTCCAACCCTGGTGATTCTGTGATTCTGTAATACTTTTTGCCTTATAGTCATGCTGAATGAAAAATAATACAGCTTGCAGCATCACTGAAGACTTGTTGAATAAAATGTGGAAGTAATACTCTGAAGAGAGACCCGACCCCCCAAGTCCCCAATCCTGGGAAGTCTGCTGGGCTCTTTAGGATACCATGCTCTCCGCTCTTTGACAGGGTGGCTCTTGCTGTCCTAAACTGGGGTCTGTTTCAACGGGCAGGTGAGGAGTGCTCTGCCAGAGTCCCATCCTTAGCCTGGCAATTAGCGTCCTCTGGTAAAGGAGCTACGAGCTGCCAGCTGGAAAGGATTTTCAGTGCTGTCTCCTGGATCGCTGTTTGATCTGCTTAGTTATTGTGCAAAACAAACCTGCCTCCTTTTCTTCTCTCTCCATCCTGATTTGGGAAAGTCAAGTGACAGTAGAGTACTTTGCTGGATGCTGTCCCCAGCTACGAGTGGATGAGGCTTTCCCCACACTCCTCCAAACCGCAGCTGAGCCCACTGGGTCCCCTCTAATCCCAAATGAGAAATCCAGCGGGTTTAAAGTGCCTCCTGGCTCGGGCAATCAAGTTGCTTTTTGGAAATATGAGCATGTCCTATCTAAACTGGGATTTTGATACTTTGAGTTCAGCCTAAACAACGTGCCCTGAGTCATGGAAGTATTTGTGGCTAAGCAGGATTTGAACGCAAATCTCTCTCTGGAGAGAGAGAGTGCTTAAATCATTAGGCCGTGTATTTCTCTGTGAAAATTATATATAGGAAAACTTGTTTGTCTGTTATCTAAGCCATGCCCAGAATATAAATGAATGAAACTTTGTGATTACCAAGATTGACATGTTAGTATATTTTAAAAAAAAGAGAGGTACTCTAAGATGTTATTTTACTATTAGGAAAGAGCCTTTAGAGACTCTAATCCTATAAAATGCTGCACCATAGGAGAGCAACCCATCAGACTTGATCTGGCTCAATGAAGTGCTCCCTCTGCTTCCGATCTCCTTCTGTGTTAACCTTAACAAGACACCCTTGCCTTGAGCATCTTACCAGAGTAGCTCAAAACTTCTTGCTGTATCTTTCTTAAACCATTGAATGTGTTCTTAAACTCACCAAGTAGATTCAACTTACTACCATTGATTAGACTAAGAGACACCTGTGGCAAATTAGTACTTTAAAGATGTTTTTAAATCTCTTAAACTATTTTTTAAATTTTTAAACTATTTGAAAGTTTAGGCAACACTAATGTTTGGTGACAGTTCATCTCCACTTTCCCTTCTGATGCTGCTCATATACCATGAACTGCCTGATGCTGTTTCTTTAGAACAGTTCTGCAGTAAAATGGACCTTGCTTTTCACTGCAGCTGAAGACTTGTTCAAATTAAATAACAGTAAGGAGGAAAAAAAGAAAAAGACTCTAGAGGAAGAGACGCTGACCTAAAAAATAGAATAGAATAGAATAGAATAGAATAGAATAGAATAGAATAGAATAGAATAGAATAGAATTTGGTTCACTAACTTCTGTTCTTCAACCATAAATTCAGGTTTTTCTTGTACAAATTTAAAAAGCATGGGAATTCTAAAAGTTGAACTCATGAGTGAAGAACAAAAAATATTTAATGTTGATAAGTAAGGAATCAACTTTTCTGGATTATGTTTTGCATCTCCTCAAAAAATGCATGTACCGTAAATGAGATGTTGAATATGAGAAGTGTCACACATCTATTATACAAATGCACCCCATGGTAATTAATTGCTTCTGGTCATATTGACTGAAAAATCCTCTTTGTTTGTTATTGGTTTATGTCTTTTTTTAACTTGTTGTTGTTGTTGTTTATTTTTTAATTAATATCAAAACCCAAAGTTATCTATAACTCCAAAGTTATGAGGAAAATTATAAATGAGCCTATATAGGTTGCATTAAAATTCCGGAATAAAATGATTTTTTTTTTTTCACTTAAATTACCAAGTAAAAGAAATTGTCTGACATTAATTTGAATCCATTTTTTATGGTCCTGCTGTAATAGTACCGTTTGTCATTTGAAAATTTACTGCAGTATTCCTAAATAACTCATTTTAAAATGTGCTCTAATATACCTAAATAAGTAATATGTCAAAGAAACAGCGTCTGAGTGTTCAATAAATGTAATTAAATGGCATTCTGCTTCCTGCATTGTTCCAGCTAGAGCATATCTGCTGACTGAGGGAGATAAGGTTGTTTCCTTCGGGCCAGAACACGGCAAGATGCTGAAGGAACATTCAGATGTCAGTGATAAGGTTGAAACAGCTGGAGCTAGGCTGCTAAAGCTGGAATATATGCTGCTACCTAAACCTATGTGAGTATAGTGTTCATACTTACGATACCTAAAAACTTGTTGAAGGAGGTGTTTACAGACCCACCACCTACTCCATGTACCTGCTAGCAGGCAGTCTGGCAGCTTTATGCGCTCCTCCCAGTTGCAGGGACTTCCTGCTGTGGAATCAGTGCCTTACAGGAGACCCTGAGTCCTTTGCAAACAAAGCTTACCCCGTTGCACAAAAGCAGATGAGAAGCAGAGAGAAAAGCAGGAAATGGTACAGTGTGTTCTTGTAGGTGTGGGTCTGGGTCTGTATTGGAGGCAGAAGGGAGGAGGATGTGGTGCTCAGGGCATCTTACGCCTTGGATAGGAAAAAGGGTAATGGTTTTAAACTGAAAGAGGGTAGATTTAGATTAGACAGTAGGAAGAAACTCTTTACTGTGAGGGTGGTGAGGCACTGGACCAGGTTGCCCAGAGAAGTTGTGGATGCCCCATCCCTGGCAGTGTTCAAGGCCAGGTTCGATGGGGCTTTGAGCAACCTGGTCTAGTGGGAGGTGTCCTTGCCCGTGGCAGGGGGGTTGGAACTAGATGATCTTTAAAGTTCCTTCCAACCCTAACCATTCTAAAATTCTATGATTCTATGATCTTTGATCAACGTAAGCATGGCAGCTGCTCTTAATAGCTGGTCACAAATAGCAATGTGTAACAAAAGCCCTCTACTGTTGTAAAGCCTCAGAACGCATCACAGGACTTATTTTATAGAGTTAACGAAGCCATGGGTGGCTGAAAGTATGAGGATCTACTTTATGTTTGTGGAGCTCACGCTGGTGGGGTCCTGGGTCACGACCGCTGCTCTGAGGTCTCCGGTGTGACCTTGCTGTAATTCCTGCATGGGGTGGAGGTTACTGAAAGTATTGAAGGGGTATTATTTTTCGTTGCAGTGTTGGATCTAGTAACAAAATCAGTTTGATAAACAATAAATTACATCACATAATATTTAGTGATCTAGATGACCTTTAGGTAGATAATACCTGTTGTTTAATACTCCAGTATCTGGATAGTAAATACCTTTCATAATATTGTTTACCTTACAAAGTCACCAGAGTATAATACATATGCTATAAAAATTGCTTTTCTAGTACTAATACTGTTATTTTTGTTCTTCTAGATGTTGCTTAAAAGTTCAGTTTGTTGGATTAGGTTTTCCTCTACAACTGCATATAATCAAAATTTTTTATTGTGAGTAGGGTTAAACATTTTTTTTTTTTCAAAAAACCTGAGAACATAGTCTTGCCCACATAACCAGTCCTGTTTGTCCATTACCATTTGAAGGGTATAGATACCCTACAGATGCAAACTTGGGAAAGTATTAGTCAAATAAATAAAAAGTAGGCTATTGTTCAGATACCAGGTGTGTTAATAAAAGGTAATTATGTTGACTGAAAATAAGTAAAAGCTCCATCCAGCAGACATGTACATTTTTTCCATCACTCTCAGTAACAAATGCCTTTTAATACAGTGGAAAATTACCAGGCAGGTCTGAAATAACTAAGCAATTACTGAAGGCTTTGTTTAAAATTCCTCAAGAGAATGTCACAAAGAAAATGATTACCATTATTTCAACAATGAATATAGTACAGCCGTTTCACGTAAAAAATAAGCTCACATTTAACTATCAATTAGCAGCTTTTGATACTCTGAAATTGTTTCAGCATTAATGTATTGATTCACATAGCTGTCTAAATATACCTGAAGAAAAAATGGGAAGAAGCTCAAGTTCTAAACTATCGCATGTTGAATGAGAGTATTGTAGGGGAACTTGATTCTTGTTTAATGGTTGAACGACTGGGCTCCTTATTTATATTCCCTGAAAATCTGGCTTATGGGCAGGTGCTTTTGTCCTCCTGCATGCGAGCTACCAGAAATATTGCCATTCAAAGCAATAATTCAGGAATTAAAAAAGAAAGTGGTACGCTATGTGTCTCTTTTTTGGTGGTGGGTTTTTTTGGTTTGGGTTTTTTTTTGTTAGAAGTCAGATTTTGAGTTCAAAAGTAGTTTTAAAAAAGGGGCAAGGAGTCTTTATTTTAGCCTTTTGTACCAAATGCATTTTGTCCTGAATGCTGTTAGGCACAACTGAAGGTCTGTGCTCAGTCCTGAAGGGGTCTTACAATATACACTTCTGGCGTGCAGAAAATGTAACTTTCAAATTCGGGGAGCTAAACTTCAGGTCATTCCTCCTGCTTCTGTAGCATCAGTGGTTCAGTGCTGGGACGTAACAGAAAGGATTAAAAGCTCCTGCAGAGGACACACACTCCCTGCTCGTTACCAAAGTGTTTCAACCACAGAAAAAATCAGCTGTAAAATAGAGGTAACTGAGAGATAGGTATGGTTTCAGGGCCACTTCTAAACACATGGAGCTACCAGGCACAGAGGTGGTGGGTACTGGCACTGGTGTCAGTGGCACACCACTGTGCAGGGTAAGGTGAAATGTTTCTCCTTTCTTTTGGGTGAAGTGGCCCGGCAGATAGCCTCAGCAAGGAGCCTGTGATTTTAGCTGGCAGGAAGAAGACTGCCAAAACTCCCAGCTAAATAAAAAACACCCATTGTTTCTTTGATTAAATCATCCCCTATGCTCACTAAGATACGAATGGCACATTGTTATGATAGTTCCTCTCAAAATAATGCACATCACACCTAAACTTTTAAAGCAATGATTCCCACTTTCAGTGAACACGCGTATATCCAATTTGCTTGAACACCCTGCTGTGATTCAATGCACACCCCTGTAGGCTCCCAGCTATTCAGTAGCTGCGTTAGTTGTTAAAAGCAATAACTATGAAAGCCAGTGGAGCTAGTGGGAAAATAACAAACTTAAAAATTACAGAGTAGAGACACATTCGTGACACGCTGTCAACAGCAACTCACGACATGCTCCCTATCAAAATTTGACTTGCCCTGTGATTTTTATCTCAAGGGAACAATGTCTTCAGGATTGAAAATAAAAGCAATTCTGACTTGTCAACAGCAAATACCTAAAATCACCACAGCTTTATTGTGAGAGGAATGTCCTCTTGATGCCTATGTCAAAAAGTTAACTAATAGTAAGACCTAGATCCATAAAAGCACTGCCATGTAAGCAAATCTGGGTCTAACAATGTATGTGGGACAGTTATCAGGGAAGCATTTTAAATGGCTTTTGAAGTTTTTGGGCATGTATGTGATTCGGTAGAGAGAAACAAGTCAGGGAGTTACCCCCATCCAGTCTACCGTCAGTGCCACAAATCACACTAATAAAAACTTCTCATTTAAACTTTCTGACAAAGTGAGGCTTTGAATCTCTTCACAAGAGGGAAGACCCCAACAGAAGAGCACGGTAAGTAATGAGATTACAGGTCTGTTGTATCTGTTTAAATGTTTCCCATCATCATCTTAGATAACCACGTCTGTCCATACGTATAGTCATCCTTCTGCTATCTAAGAAAAGCTAGGTTTTTCATCAGTTTTATAACACAAATACTATAAAGTAGCATGTATATGTACTGCCATGTATATGTCTTTTTGGTTTAATTGTATGAGTGCCATGACTCTGTCAGGATGGATATGAACAAGAGGTTTCTGTCCAGAGGTTTAGAGTTTACATCTGGAAACAGATGTACATTCCTCTGTCTTTTCATTTGCCCTGTACTGGGTTTGTGTGGCAAGGTTTTTGTAGTGGGGGGGCTACAGGGGTGGCTTCTGCAAGAAGCTGCTAGAAGGTTCCCCTATGTCCGACAGAGCCAGTGCCAGCCGGCTCTAAGACAGACCTGCTGCTGGCCAAGGCTGAGCCCATTGGTGATGGTGGGAGTGCCCGTGGGATAACGTATTTAAGAAGGGAAAAAAAAAACCTGGGCATTTTGTAGCCAGAAGAGAGGAGTGAGAAGATGTGAGAGCAACAACTCTGCAGACACCAAGGTCAGCGAAGAAAGAGGAGGAGGAGGTGCTCCAGGTGCCAGAGCAGAGATTCCCCTGCAGCCCATGGTGAAGACCATGGTGAGGCAGGCTGTCCCCTGCAGCCCATGGAGGTCCACGGTAGAGCAGATATCCACCTGCAGCTCATGGAGGACCCCACATCAGAGCAGGTGGATGCCCGAAGGAGGATGGTACCCTTTGGAGAACCCACAGTGGAGCAGGCTCCTGGCAGGACCTGTGAACCCATGGAGAGAGAAGCCCACACTGGAGCAGGTTTGCTGGCAGGACTTACGACCCCGTGGAAGACCCACGCTGGAGCAGTCTGTTCCTGAAGAACTGCATCGCGTGGAAAGGACCCACACTGGAGCAGGTTTGCTGGCAGGACTTACAACCCCGTGGAAGACCCACGCTGGAGCAGTCTGTTCCTGAAGAACTGCATCGCGTGGAAAGGACCCACACTGGAGCAGGTTTGCTGGCAGGACTTACAACCCCGTGGAAGACCCACGCTGGAGCAGTCTGTTCCTGAAGAACTGCATCGCGTGGAAAGGACCCACACTGGAGCAGGTTTGCTGGCAGGACTTACAACCCCGTGGAAGACCCACGCTGGAGCAGTCTGTTCCTGAAGAACTGCATCGCGTGGAAAGGACCCACACTGGAGCAGGTTTGCTGGCAGGACTTACAACCCCGTGGAAGACCCACGCTGGAGCAGTCTGTTCCTGAAGAACTGCATCGCGTGGAAAGGACCCACACTGGAGCAGGTTTGCTGGCAGGACTTACAACCCCGTGGAAGACCCACGCTGGAGCAGTCTGTTCCTGAAGAACTGCATCGCGTGGAAAGGACCCACACTGGAGCAGGTTTGCTGGCAGGACTTACAACCCCGTGGAAGACCCACGCTGGAGCAGTCTGTTCCTGAAGAACTGCATCATGTGGAAAGGACCCACGCTGGAGCAGTTCGTGAAGAACTGCAGCCCATGGGAAGGACTCGTGTTGGAGAAGTTCATGGAGGACTGTCTCCCATGGGAGAGTCTCCACGCTGGAGCTGGGGAAGAGTGTGAAGAGTCCTCCCCCTGAGGAGGAAGGAGTGGCAGAGACAAGGTGTGATGAACTGACCACAACCCCCACTCCCCGTCCCCCTTCACTGCTCAGGGGGAGGTAGAGAAAATCGGGACTGAAGTTGAGCCTGGGAAGAAGGGAGGGGTAGGGGGAGGGTGTTTTAAGATTTGTGGTTTATTTCTCATTACCTTACTCTGACTTATAATTGGCAATAAATCAAATTACTTTTCCCAAGTCGAGTCTGTTTTGCCCATGATGGTAATTGCTGAGTGATCTCCCTGTCTTTATCTCAACCTACAAGCCTTTCATTATATTTTCTCTCCCCTGTCCAGCTGAGGAGGGGAGTGATAAAGCAGCTTTGGTGGGCGCCTGGCGTCCAGCCAGGGTCAACCCACCACACGCCCTTTCAGTCATCTGGCAAGTGCATTAATTAAAACCTCTGTACAAGCTCCTGAAAACATCTACTGCATGGGAAGTGGCTGTCTCCCCCAAAGACCTCTGCCTAAAAGTGTCGTGGTTCTCTCACGTATGTCCTACTGGGTAATTGCCAACAAGCGATATGGTTACTAGTAAGGAGAAAAGAGATTTCTGTGCTTTGCAGGAGCATGGAATGTTTAATGTTGTTTAAACCATTATTATGTTTATTCACTATTCTGTTACCACATGAAGGAGCTGTGAACTCATACTGGTATTAAACCCATGTGCTTTAAATAAAAAATATTCTGCAAGTGATGTACAACAAGCTGTTTTCATCCTCTTTATTAGTCTTTTTATAGTGATAGGTTTTAGCTTTGCAAGTTTTTGTTTAGTATCTCTGTCTTTGGGTCTTCATTGAAAAAACATTCCTGGGATTTAGAAAAAAAAATCTTTTTGAAGAAGTTTGTTTGCAAACTATTATAGATTAAACAGGGTCAGTCTGCTGATTCTGTTTTCTCAGTTTCCTTTTTTTCAAACTCACACAGATCTCCTTACCCCCTTTCCAGTGTTTAAATGATGGTTAACCATGTAGGAGACAAAAGCAGACAAAGTAATTGCCACTTGTTCCTTTGTCTCATTGTGTCGTGCTGTGCTATAAATGTATTTAATCTGGACAGAACCAAAGGGGTAAAACCTAATTTAATAGCTATCAATCAAAGGTAGGAAGGTTGCAAGAAAGTCTGCAGTTCAGGCTCAGATCCACTGAAGGGGAAAAAAAAGGAACAACAACAAAAAAAAAGCAGTATGGCTAAGACTGTGAGTCTTCAGGAACTTTAAGAGAATCTTCTGATTTCCTGTCAAAAATTATTCATGGGCAGTTTAATCACTGATGCTTCCTTCAGTTTAAGTAGCCTGTGTCTCTTGCTTGTATTTATCTTTTTCATTCAACTGTTGCCAGAGTTAGTATCTTTACCCATCGTTTTGCTATAACAAGCAAGCCAGCCTTGCCTGACCTCTCACAAAGGGGAAGTCTGCGATGTCTGTCTCTTCATGGAAGAGAACAGGATTTTAAAGTGAAGTCCTCTTCTTTTCACCTATTCTGGCCCAGTTCAAGTTAATTTTTCTTGGACTTGGATGGCCAGAGAGGTATACCTTTTTTTATATGATAACCTGGTAGCTTCTCATTCCATGGTGTTTATACTTTCTTCTTGCCTGGGAATTACCCTTCTTGCATATTCTGTAATCAGACACTTCTAATATTTCTTCTTTCACTTTTTTTTGCATAAGTGTTACTTTTAGAGGTTTTCTCTAATGAGAAGTATACTGTCATAGTTCCTGAACCCTTCATCTTCAGAAATATCATTGGAAACAAATTTAGAATGTTCTGAGAATCCTTATATGGTATTAATTAACTGATCATCACTAAAAATTTGAAAAGGCCTCATAGCTGCATCAACTTTACAGTCCTCAGCTGAGAATCCTATGCAAGTAAAATGAAAAAAGAGGTTTGTCCCAAAGGAAATATGCAATTCATACACTTTTCATACACAGTACTCATGGTGCTGACCATCATTTTACTCTGTATATTTTGATTTTAGTAATTAATTTAAAATGCTGACTTCTGAATTATTTCTGTGTATGTGCTTCATCTTGCATATGCTATAGATCACATAGGCTGGGAATGGCTCTGAAGAGATTTATTCTTGCATGGCTGTCAACCTTAAGATTCAACTTGCAAGCAAAAAATACACGAATGCATCTCACCTGCATTGCTAATTCATTAATAAATGTTTTAGGTTTCAGTCAAAATTTAAATGCTAAGTACTTATGAGATAATCAGGAATAATTCATCCACAAAAAGCTAATAAAATCTAGAGCCGCTTCTGACAATTATTTTGAACAAGTCAGAAAGCAAAAATAAGTTATCGGGTCTGCAAGAGTACAGCAGTGTCTTAACTATCTCTGGTGTTACTTGAACATTTTCTACCCTCTAGTGAAAAGTTTCTCTTGCAGAATAGGATTTAAGGGACTGCTCTTTAAATCTATGAAATATAGCAAACTGGGTAAGAAGTTTATTTCTATTACATGTAAATTGGGAAGATTACTGTGTCATTATTTCTCCTGTTGCAGTTTTTCATTGGTCCCTGATGGACAGGACAAGGTTGCTTACAATGTTCTCAGTCTGAACCTCCTGGTTTAAAACAGTCTCTGCCATTGTAGAAGGAAAGTGAAACAGTTTTTGACCAAGAGAAAAGAAAATCATGGCTGAAATTCTGAGAGGTCCTGAGAGAAAAAGGACTTTTTGATGTTTTATGGATGAAGTTAGCTGAAATACAAGTGGCAGAAGGAAGAGATTGGCAGTAGTGTCATAACTCTTTGGTTATCAGTAGCCTTTTTGCTCTTTGTTCTGTGCAGTGTTGCTCGGTTTAACGTAGTAATAATAAAATTTTCTCTCTCTAATTAAGAGGATTCCAAACCGAAGCACCAGATCAGTATCGAAGGAGAAGAAAATCGCGTATACATCTTGTCATAACACAATTGCCCACACTAGAGTTTGTCAATTAATGTTTATTAGACCAATACGCCTTTAGCTTCCCAGAGTTTCCTACACTTTTGATGTGGCCTGAGAGTAAGGAAAGCAAAGAGTGCCAATAAATGAAGAAAGAGCAAATTGAAACAGAGGCAGAAATGATTGAGGGCTGAAGAAAACTGATTGGAAGCAGGGATGCATTCATTATCCCAACTTTTTCCAAAAGACTTTCCTTCCTACTCCCAAAACAGCAGGCATAGGATTTTTCTTGTTTAAACCGATTTCAGTGTTGGGGAGGAGAGAGCTAAGGCTTTGCCATCTTCTGAACTTCACTCGCTGTATATGAGAGAGTTTTATAATTACATTTTTAAGAAGGAAGACCATACTAGAAGCACGACACTTTTTCTCTACTGCATTTGTTTCTATAGGAATTGTTAAATAAGTAATGGAAGAGAATGGAGTATCAGCCTTCCTTTATCCAGAACAGCACAAGCCACATAGATGTGAAGAAACAGGATGCTGAGCTGAAGGGCTCTCTCCTTCCTTCCATTCAGACACTAATAGAGAGCAGCAGGAGATACAGCCCTACATCATTTGTTCTGTCAGAGACAGTGGTAACTACATCTGTGGAGGAAGTGGAGAGGAAGCAGGGCACTCGATTCTTCATTTCCTTGAGTGCTTTGATCTAGGAGTGAGGAAAGGATCAGGTTTTCACTCAGGTCCCTGCATTTCCAAATGCGAGTGCTAACAAGCATGCGGAGAGCCCCGGGAGCGCTTGGGTAATTGTACGCTCCCGCGCTGAAGTGCAGAGAGTGAACAGAAATACTTGAGAGGGAGGTGATTTCTTCTTGGTTGTGATCATACTCCCTATGAATGCTGATATTTCAGCTGAGCCAGAGATAACTCTGTTTTGTGAGTCTGTCAGCTAGCCAAAAATTCCTTTGATTTAACGTCAGATTGGTTGTTGCTTTCTATAAGCATACTCAGAGCTGGTATTGCTCAGAACCACTGCAAATGTGCCAGATGCCACTGCTAGTCACTGTTGTCAAATATATGATGCACTTGTCATATACAATTTGTTTTTCCTAGCCAGAGTCAGTGCAAGGCAACAGTAGTGATGTATTGACTTAAACTTCTGTCTCCAGTTCTTTGCTCATCCGTTTAACATTAGTGTAATATCTGGCTTTTAGAAGCAAGAGAACTTTTCTGGGTCTTCCAGACATTAGTTTCTTATGCTCTCTCTGTATTAACTATGCCTTTTTTTTTTTTTTCTTTTTTTTTCTCTCTTTTTTCTTTTTTTCTTTTTTTTCTTTTCCTGGCTATGGACAGGTAAACTAAGAATTGAAATCATAACAGTTTTTATTTCTGTACTTTCCAGGGAGAACCTGCAGTACAAATCTCCACTCACATCAAGGTTATAAGCATATGGCATCATTCTGGGAGCATTTGTCAGTGGCCACCCACGAAACACAGCTCTTTTTCTCTGGCCTCCAAAAAAGACAAAGTATGCTATGTTGCCTTCCAGGGACTTCTCATTGAATTTGGGGCAAAGGAGGCTCATAAAATGGAACAACTGTATTTGAAACTTGAATCTCTCACTCACAGTTTGGACTTGAAATGAAAGTAATAGTTTTTTTCCATAGTGAACAAACATGAAATTAAGTTGTTATCACTTAGGAAAAAAATAATTGCTTATTCTACATTTGATTATTGGCACATCTCAGTGTTTAACCTACTCTAAAAATTTTCATTGAAAAAAAAAAGAAATCTATCTAACCCCAGATAATAGTAGAAAGAATTCAAGAACTACATTTCTGGTATTGCTAGCATTTCCCTACCTACTTAAATATACAGCACAGGTCACATTTATTTGATAGAGAATGTTTTGAAGAGGTCGGAAGAAATCAGAGTAGCCTTAAGTTTCAGTATTGAAATTGTCCAAGATACAATAAACAGTGTCCTTGAAGGCTTCCTGTCTTTTTGTCACACTGCTGGCACAGGTTTTCCCCAGATTTCTAAGTAGAATTTACCTTAAGAGCCTTACTTGTCTTTTTCACTTCCATGTAACTATAAGAGAAGAAACAGTTTATGATTATCACACCACCACTTTGCTGCAAAAAAAACCCAAAAACATTATGTTCTCTCCTCAATGAGGAAAAAGAGGAGTGCTGTCAGTAGACAGGTCAAAGAGTCTGGTCAAAACATAGTCTAAAAAGCCTGAGAAATGGATACCCCCACCTTCTATACTGAGTAGGAAACAATAGCAATTAATGTATGCCCTTTTGTTTATTTTTACTGGATGCAGACCAGAAGCAAAGCTGCAGTGATTTCCAGTGCCTAGCCAAATTCCTGGGACAAGGGTATGAATGTACAGAGAAAATGCCAAGGTACTTAGGAAGGTATCCTGAATGGTCACTGAATAACTGAGAGATCCAGAAAGAACAGACATTTTTGAATGCTGATCTCTTCCCCTCTGCTCCCCCCACCCCGGTCCCTTTCCCCCTATTTATGTATAGGAGATATAACATTAAAGCTTACATTTTACTGGGAGACAATATGAATTAATCTTTTAAGTACTACAAGAACCGTTCTCAGAAGGGCCTAGATTATTGTGGATTGTTATTAAGAACAGTAGCTGATGTTATTCATTGATGGACTGCCCTTCCATTTGTACACGGGAAATGTGGTGACAGCGCTGTTCACTAAGTTCAGGGTTAAGTTATGAGTAAGAGTACGTCCACCCCCTCACGGGTCTGTAGAAAATCCGGTAAGAATTTCTCAGTCCCCAGTAACCTTGTCAGCTGCATCATGTACAAGAATGCAGAGCCTTAGTTTTGAGAAGTCCTTAAAAAGTGGGACCACTGCTTTTCAGAGGCTCATCCACAGAAAAATTATCAGAATATTTAACTATCACCCGTGCACCTCTGCTAGTTTTCAGGACTTAACACAGCACATGTCCCAAAGCATGCAACTCAAAATAGCTGCAACACATTAATTAGTACTGAGCAGTGCTAACTGAAGTTAAATAACTTTTTATTACTTCTTTGTGAGTAATTTTTCAGCCTTTGGCTAATTTGAAAAAAATCTCACAAATGTTCAGTCGGAGAAGATTTTGTTGTCATGTAAAAAGCAAACAGCTTTTCTGGCAAGAAATCTGAAAAATAGACTTTTCTAGCGATCTGCCGTTCTCTTCCAACAATATGACTTAGACTGAAGTCTGCATAATGATTAGCTACTTTTAGGAAATAGCAACTAATAATTCAGTTGCGGGGAGATCCTTCAGCTCGCACATTCTTGCAAGAAATTTTATTCATTTGCATACATTTTGGCAACATACCTAATTTAAAAATCAGAGTTTATGTAAGAAATGAACAGCAAGCAAAAGTCCCTTGCTGTGACTGATTGCATTAGTTACAGTATTGCTTCAGGTGTAATCAGGATTATTTGTCTTTCTGACATTACCACAATGATATGAGATACAGTATGCTAATATGCCTATCTTGGTTTAAAAGGTGTTATCAGTCCTTTGTTTCTTTTGGCCTCTTAATTAGTGACCGTTGTTTAAAGTCATCCATCTTTCCTCACATTTATGCAAATATTCCAAATTATTAACGATAGCATCGAAAGGGTCATGTTTATCCATTTTTTTTCAAGAAAATATTTTTCTAAAAGCCATATTTTACCACTCTCGTTCACATGGAGCAGAAACTCATTCTGTTAATAAATCTAGCTGTTTTGAGGAGCGAAGAATTACTGCCTGTGAATTTAAATTATACATATGTGCTATATCAATAATACATAAATGAATGCTTCCATCAATTGCACATCAATATTTTCACAGAATACTATGGAGTGGCACACAAAATAAGCAGTGCTGACAGAATCTCCAGCATGCAGCTAAGGTGTTATAATTTTCTTTAAAAATCACAAATGCTTTTATTTGCATTGAATGAAAAAGGAATATCAGAGAAAACAGTCGAAAAAAAAATGTATAAATCTATAAAATATCTATTTTCTAAGGACTGACTGACTGGTAATTTCCCTTCACTTGTGTCTGTGTTCAGTGGTGATCCATGAGGGACTGGGAAGTGGTCAGAAGACCCTTCCCCTCCTCCTGGAGAAGGAGGTACCTGAGTGGAGGGCAGGAGCGAGCAGACAGGGCTGAGCAGATCCGGCTGACTATTCCCTGACCTGTGAAGAGCAGGACAGCTCTCTGTTTTCCTCCTTCCCCCTTCCTTTCACTTGTTTCCCTTTAGAGCTTTGGCAGTAACAATGAGAACAGCTAACTAAAATTTTGGGAAGGAAGATGTCGCGTGCTCAAAGCACCCACTCGGTGTAATTCAACATACTCTAACGAGGAGTTACAGGGCTACATTTTTTTTTTTCTGCCTCATGCCATAACATTTCCCAGGAGACAGCCCTTTTATGCCCATCTGGGTTCTGCGGTTTCCCCACTGGAGGTGACTCTGATTTATAAACCTTGTGTTTACGGTGAAAGCACCTCTGTCCTTGTTGATCTTACCAACAAGGAGGAGGCTTATGTTGTTAGGCCGTTATGTCAGCTTAATACTAAGGGTCTGAGTGGCTTTGCAAGACTGAAAACATACAAACTTTTTAATGAGCTTTGAAAATGAATTCTTACTGGTGCCAAAACAGTATGTGGAATGACTGAGAGAAAAGTAATTTGACATAATTCTACTCATTTATGAACTGACAGAATATTGCATTTGAACAGGCTTATAATGAGCTTTGTAACAAAGCTGATTTTATAAAATCATTTGGCTGGTTTTTGAAAGGTATTCTCTAGGTTTTTTTGTGGAATTGGTGGGGTTTTTTCATTTGTTTTTAAACACTTAATGAGAAGTTTATGAATTATTTTCATTACTATGTATATGCAACATCTCTTGATTAAGATAGCTGCAAGTGAACCATTCTTATGACATGTCTTTAGCATATCTAATTCCAGTGCTTCCCAGTAGCATGGAAACAAAAAGAACTCTTTTCTTAAATGCTAAAATGAGCCCTGTTCGTAGCTGTGGAAGACGACTTCTTTTGTAGAAGAAGAACAGGAAAGTGACATTGATGAAGCAACACTTCTAAATTTTTCTTTGGCACTTCAGACCAAATCAGTACTGCAGACTTTCATCTATCCTTTTGTAAAAAAAAATCTGTAATTTAAAAAGTATATAATACTTCAATTATCAATATTTTTTATTGCTTTCAGACAAAGAATATATAGAAAAGGAAATATATAAAAGCTTCTTTCTGCTTCTGAAGAAAACATAATGCATTAAAATTGGAATTTACCTGTTTGTAAGAAAAAGCTCTCTGCTGTCATATAAACAGGCAGATTAGCAAATGAAATAGAGCAATTGAAATAATATTACTGTTCTGATTTTTCAGAATATATTCTGTCTGTCAGGAAAACCATGTGAAAACTGCAGTTTGCTATCCTGGGTGTAATAAGAAGTGCAGTGGTTTATGCGTAAAAAATGTTGGAACACTAAAAGCAAATTGACTTTATTTAGAAAAAACTTTAAATTAAGAGTGACATTTCAGTAGTTTGGGGACTGATTACAATTTTAAGAATCTACAGTCTTTTCTCCAAAGACCTTTCAATCCATATTTTAAATTATATACAGTTAATGGGAATAAACAGTAGTTCAAAATTAGTTGCTGATCAGTAACTGTAACCTGTAAAACATTGAGTTAATTCTCTGCGCTTAGAAATGATGGAGCTGTGTGTCTTCAGGATATATTATGAAATGACACAAAAAGCTGAGTTTGTGTATAAAAGTTGGCTTGGAAGTCTAGGAGATATTTTATAAGCATAGCAAATAGTGCTGGAGCAAGGCAAACCAAGTGCAGAGCATTCAGAATAAGGAGAAAAGTGATAACGGTCAAATGAGAAGAGAGAAGCAGAATTCTGAAGAGCGCTGAGGTATTACCTTACTTCTTTAAGGCATTGTCATCTATAGACACTGAGGGCACTTTAGGTGGAAAGTTTTGTGTTGAGTTTCTGTGCCACGGTGTGATATGATTTCTGCTGGTGTAATCTGACCACCCAAGGACTTCATTTTCATGTTTCTCCTTCCACAGTGTCTCTCCCCCATTTGTCTGTATATATTTTGCCTTTTTTTTTGTTGCAGTGCAGACACTGCAACGAATTGCTGGTACAATATAAGCAATTTCTGTTCATTGTTTGACTATATTCATTGGGCATCCTGTGTGAATAGAGCTGTCTCCCAGAGAAATGCATTATTAAAGATTCTGTGTTTGCAGTGGTCATATATCATTATTTAAACATTTTGCATGCCTTTCTGTTTAAAGCACAAAAGAGGAGCTACTTCAGTATAGATGAGGCAATACCTACGTGTCTCTCACTTGAGAGTGACTCTGCAGATATACTAGCCCTTTGGAACAATTCCCTCAATAGCTACAAGCATATCTGATCATATTGGGCATGTATTTTGTTTGCCTTTAGTTAGGAACAGGTTGCTGCTAAGAAAAGCAAAGGGCAGTTTGACTGAAACCTCTAATCTGTTTTTACTGAAGGTCAGTACCTTTGTCACGTTGTTTTGCTCCAGAGCTGCAGCTTGCATTTCAGATGGAAACAGCCCTTTCTATGACCAGTGTTAGCCCTCTGTGAACATGTATCATTTATCATTTTATTGGAAGCAGCTGAGGATGCTCTAAAAATAGATGTGTGAAATGATGGACAGCCCATGATTTGTTGGCATGGAATCAAGACGTGACAGAAGGGACCAGGCGAGCCAATTGCATCCTCACTGCCGAGGTTACCATGGAAGCTTTAACTCTTTACACTCCCTTCATCTCTCTTGCTCACCTAACTTGTGCGGTACACTTTAATTGTTATGGATGAAGTGTATTTCGTAGTGTAAAATCTACCTGCCCACATTAACTGAAGCTGTCAGACGTGATTTAGGTAGCTGTATACTCCATAAATTCTCATAGGAGAATGGAGGTACCTCTGCCAAGGTCTTTGAGGCAAAATAGCGGTAGACATGCAAAGTTGAAATGTAAATAAATACTCATGTGTGTAAATGTAAATATATTTACATAGTAAGAATTTAAGGAAAAGATCCTCAGTGAGGAAAGAAAAAGGAAGGAAAAAGTAAAGACAGAGAAAAAAAAGGAAAAGTGAAATCTCTAACTCAAATCTCTTCAGCCAGTTTCTTTGTGGTCTACAAGCGTTTCATTTCTCACCCACCCTTCAGTTCAACCCATCCCCATAGTATCCTTACAACTCTGAACTTTTTTCCTTTTCTGTCATTTCAATATATTTTTCTCCTTCAGCTACATACAATATTTATCCTAAATACTTCCTTGTTTAATGCAAGCTTCTTCCACGAACCACTCCTCAGTTTTTTCTGCACACGAACATTGTTTTCTGTCTTTTCATCTTCACAGATACTGTGTGGAGGAAATAACAGCTTTTAAGACTTAAAATATTGCACCTTCCCACCTGTTGATACCCAGAGTGGATGTGGTGATAGGAACATTTTTCCTTTTTAACTTCCCATTTTCTTAATGAAGTAACAGAGAAGTCTGACAAGAGCGGTAGTGAGCCTGCCCTCTTTCCAGTGCTTTTATTCCATTATTCTATTTTATTCAATTATTCCATTATTCCATTTAGCCTTCTATGATGTTATAACTGTTTGGCTGGATGAGGAGAGAGCAGTAGATGTCATCTACCTTGACTTCAGCAAGGCTTTTGACACTGTCCCCCATAACATCCTCATTAGGAAACTGAGGAAGTGTGGGCTAGATCGACAGACAGGGAGGTGGATTGAGAGCTGGCTGTGTGACAGAACTCAGAGGGTTGTGATTAATGGAGCAGTGTCAAGTTGGAGGCCTGTAACCAGTGGTGTCCCCCAGGGGTCAATACTCGGCCTGATCTTGTTCAATATATTCATCAATGACCTGGATGAGGGGACAGAGTGTATCCTCAGCAAGTTCACTGATGATACCAAACTGGGAGGGGTGGCTGACACTCCAGAGGGCCGCACTGCCATCCAGAGTGACCTGGACAGGCTGGAGTGCTGGGCAGAGAAGAACCTAATGCGGTTCAACAAGAGCAAGTGTAGGGTCCTGCACCTGGGGAGGAA
>VYXH01003279.1:240463-258341 GCA_013397275.1 Burhinus bistriatus | reverse complement strand
AGACCCGCCTGGATGCAGTCCTGAGTAATGTGCTCTAGGCATTCCTGCGTCTGCAGGGGAGTTGGACTAGATGATCTCTAGAGGTCCCTTCCAACTCTGAAAATTCCGTGATTCTGTGATTCGTGATTAGCCTCAGATTAAAGGTAAAAAAAATTTGCATATCAGCAGGTAGGTAAATGGCAGTATTTAGAGTGTCTCCTTTCTGGGACAAATAATTTTCTTCCTTTTCTCAGTACTTAAGCCCCAAAGGAATATTCCTTTTCTTTTTACTTTTGTTGACTGCAACCCAAATAAGAGAGTTGAAACTTTCAATTAGGTTCCCTTTGACCGCTCTGATAGTACACCAATAAATCCATCACAGTCTCTTTCTGCCTTGGAATTTTCTTCTGCCATATTTAACCATCTTGCTCTCTCACACACAAACACTAGAGGTTTTCAAATAAATGCCTGGGGTGGGAAGAGCAAATCTACTTAACTTTTTACTAGCTTCAGTCTCAGAAATGTCTGCTCCACTTTGATTTGAACCTACAAAATAAATACGGATTCTGTTTGAATGGTTTACATTTGTAGTGGTTTTAACTGCTCCTCATCGCAAGCAGTGCCGTAATTTTAACTGAAGTATGACAGCCAGATCCAGTTAGAATGGTCTTGTCTTTCTCTGAGTTGAATGCATTGTCACAAGACTTATTTATTCCATGACTTAAGAGGCATGTCTTTGCCTGAATACAATTTCACAAATCTGGGATTTGTTTGGAGCTCCCAGGCTTTACAGAGTGCCATGGATAATCTGAAAGTTTTAGCATGGATGGAAAAAGAAGGATACAGCAATTTGCTGGAACCTCCTAAACATCGGGCAGCTGATTTAAAGATGTAGCTCCAGTCAAGCTGACCTCTGGATATATGGCCACCAGAGATGCTCAGGTCAGTTTTTTGGCAGCTGGTCCTCACTAGGACCCACGTGATTGTGCTGTGGCAGTTCTGTGCAAAAGCCCAAGGGGTTCTCCTTGCCATGGCAATTATTGCAGCTCTGCAGATCAAAAGCAGTACAGGCCTGGCAGGTAGGACACATCCCAGCTCACTGATCCCACTGTATATGTAGTAATGGGTCAGTTTTAGGGGATGGCAAAATCCAGAGGTTTTTTTATCAGTTGTATACATTTCAGGGGTTTATATTATGCTTTTGCCAGAACGTGTTCCAACAGCATGTGCGATTCAAATCAAAACTCATCATAGCTATAGACAGTGCACGTGAATTCAAAAGTTTATCAGCCTGTTATTTCTAAGTGCTTCCAGGCTTCTCACCGTCAACATCAGTAGAGAGCTATGAATTAAGATGTTTGGATTCTGCTGTTACTATGAAGTCAGAAATTGTGTTATTAAAATGTCTGTTTTTCACTCCCAGACTATAAAAATCTAAAGTTTGTCAACTCCAACACTTTATCTAGCCCAACTAATGCAGTGCAAAATGAGGAGAGATGGTTAATAACAGTCAGACAGTGGATTCAGCTCCTTCATTCTGGGATGTCTTCCACTTGTTCCTCACAATGCTTGAATTGATATTTGATGTCGCTCTGGGAAGAGGTTGGAACTAAGGCAGTGCTAAGCTGAGTTCTTGCATTCCTGATTATTTTTAGCTGCAGGATTACCAGAAGCCTCTATGTCATGTAGCATCCTGTGCCATTTCAGCCAGAACATTTTTCATACATTTGATTTTAAAGAGTTCGTGAGCTTCAACCGTTGATTAAGCCATTACAGTTGAGACTCCTTATGAAGAAACTTTAAGATGAAGAATTTCAAAGAGTATTGGAGACTCTTTAATCTTAACCCCATAGTCAGCTGTTATTCTATAAAGTAAAAGTCTGCTTCTGCCTTTTCCAACTTACATTTTTTTCACAGCAAGAGCTGTACTCTGCCTTTTTCAATCTTTCACAGCAGACTAACACACTTAAAGCAATTACAGAAATTGCAGCAACAAAATTAGAGTGTTGCTGTAGATACTTTAAGCTTTATTATAGCAGACAGACTGAATACCAGGATGGACAACAGGATATGCAGGTTATACTTTTGGCTTTATAACTGTGTTATGAAAAGCAGCTCATTACCTCTTAGTTTGTTTCCGTTTCTAAAGGAGAGCAATAAATATTACTGCAAAACACTTTTGAGAAATACTTTGAGATTTTGGGGAAAGCATCAAGTCCTATGCACTGTTGATTACAATATGGGAAGAGCACATATATACAGGAATTAAGCAGTTTCCAGAGTACACTAAGAATACATCGGTGAGGTTGAATTCATAGCAGAAATTGAATTTTCCTTTGCATAGAATCCAACTCATAGACAAGAATATTTACCGAGTAAAGTGCTACTTGTCAATATTCCTCTCAAGGTAAAATACCAGATCTCATTATCTGCTTCAATAAACCACATTAACAATGAGGTCTATTGCTTTTCACAGTGTTATTATTGCTATTATCCCAATCACATGAAGTGAGATTAACTGTGTTCACAAGATTTTGATAAAAATGCAATAGGATGTACAAATAAGGTCTTTTTTTAATTTTAAAATAAAGGAGCAAAGCAAAGAAATATAATTGAAGAGCTGTGACTCATTTATCTTAAAAACTAAGGTGCATGCCTATTCACGTACGTTCTATTTTTAAAAGTGTAATGGCACTCTAAGGCACTCCATCAGCCTGTGTTAAAGCAAGCAGAAATTCAGAGCTGAATTTTGTTTGTGAATGTCCTTTATTTGGTATTTGGTATTATCTGCTGCATTAAAAAAAGCCCAACCTAAATAAGGCACTGGATTTCAATTGAAGTTATTTGGGGGGCTATTTTGGAGGGGTGGCGGAGGGTGCAGTGGGTTGTAATTTTTTTAAAGAACTGAACTATACTTTAATAAGATAAACTTTTTATTTGGCTGCAGTTATCCAAAATACAAGGTGCCTTTTCTCAGAGGCCTGTGTTCCTTGCTTATCTGTTTCTGCAGAAAAAGGAGCTATGGCAAGCAGGCTTTTCATTAGGGTTTGTGCTGCCCCATGCAGATGCTAGCAGCTGGGAATGCTCCTCTTCCTCCCCTCATTGCACCAGCTGGGCCCAGGTCTCCAAATTAAAGATGACAGTACCTGCCAATATGAGCAGAGAATTCTGACAAGCAGCATTTTACTTGGATTTGATGCAAGCATGAACGATTATATTGGTCGCAAAGCAATGCAACTCTGGTAATTCTGCTTAAGGGACTTTCATGTACACCCATGAGCCACAGCTGGGGTAGTCTGCAGTGCTGCCCAGGGGACGAGCAGAGTCCCCTCCCTGAAGGACATGGTCCTGCCAGTTTCCTGGTGTGGTGACAGGCCAGACTTATGGTGCCACCTTGCATACAGCTCCGTTCTCCTTGGTGTGTGTAGTGACAGTGCTCTGGCTGGGAGAGAAGGCTTGAAGTCGTAGCTGTCCCCATAAAAATTTATAGATGTAAATTAATAACTAGTTAGTAAGTGGACATAACTTAATAACCAGCTGTCCCTTGCGCAAGTTAGTAACTAGTTGCACAGGAATATGTCATAGTTGTAACAAGACTAAGCAGTTCCCCACCTTCAGGCTCCAGCAATAGAAGAGCGGAGCCACAGAGAAAAGCTCCTTGTGACCATATGCTCTCCAAAAGCACAGCCAACATGCTGCAAGGCCAGAACACAGCTGGAGAGAAAAAGTACAGGGGTCACCTTCTTTCTCATGCTGGCACGCTTATATTAAATGCTAAATAGGAGCATGCCAGCATGCCTTATAGTACTCCGGTACTAAATAAATGTCATGTATCATTTTAAACTGGTAAAATTTTGCACCTGTTTTGTACTTTTGGAAAGGAGTGTATATTACAAACCTATAGCAAATGAAGTCCAGTACCTTTGGGACCACTGGTTTATGTAGATCTTGTTGCTCACAGATTGTGTTACAGATTGCACAGGGGTTTTGCTTGTTTGTTTGTTTTTAGCTGAGCTCCTTCAACGGGGAGAAGAGAGAGAGACATTATCTCACTGTTCCCCTGATCGCTGTACTCAAAATGGGATTGGGTCTACACTAAAGCAGAGGCAAAAGTGTGTCCAGATGATTCTTCGCCCAATTTCTTTGGGCATCCTTCTTCTTCTCTAACAAGACATGGCCCAACCTGAGCCAAACCATTTTATTTTTGGAAAACAGACACACTGAAAAGCCATCTGTCTTACATGCATAACACATGCTATTCTGCTTTCCAGCATCTCTTTGAATTCTGCTCATGGATGACCCATACTTCATTTGTACTTGATTTTCATTTAATTTATCCCGAACCTTGTAATAAAGCTCTCTAGTGTTCAGTAAATTACATGGAATTGAAATCCAGCCACATAAACTGTTAATATGCAATGAGACAGTTATTTAGGGCTCATCTCTGCCAAGACATCAGCACATTCAAGAGTAGAATAATTTATATGTTGAATATTTGGCAGCAGCTCCCTCAATACAAAGCAGTTTCTCCGCTGGGATACTGAATTCCTCCAAAAGAGTTCATGAGGTCAGAAATATGTATTTCTCATATCAAAATTCCCTGAAATGGGTCCTGGCTTAAGCATATATTACAGATTAAGTGGTCTCTCCAGCCAAAGCTACCATATCAATGCTAAATTTATTTCATACAGCAGACACTGGCTTTTCTTGAATAAATAATGTATACAAGATATATAATTGTTTTAGCAAGTCAGGAACTCTATGACTATCCCTAATTTCATTTGTCTTTCAATTAGTGCAGTGCTCAAAATGCAAAATCATTGTGCACAGACATTCTCTGTATTTGCGGGATTTCTGGCAGGACTTTCTTTTCCAGTACAATGGACAAACAGACTGTGAGTCTCCATGTGCTGGGTTTTTTCCAGTGAACATGATCACGGTACATATTCATATGAGTGAGGGATACATGCTGACCTCCATTAAACACTGTATACCTCAGATAATTTTGCTGGCAGCAGCTGATCTGAATTTGAGGGGCCAAATGAGCTTATAGAAACAGCAGTATGCAGTGGTTTCCAAATGAAATAGAAAGCATATCCCCACTGGACTTTTCAGTTCAGTCATGCTCCACTTAAATAGAAAGCTTAAATACTTTGCTTCATTTATTAAAACTTGTCATTTAGATTATGATACACCTGGGATGATCTTCTGAAGGTACACAACACCACAGTCAATGCCTAGGGAAGCTTTTAACTGAAATGAGGAAAAATAGAGGAAAGCGTACAATGTAAAAGCAAGTAATCAGTAGTCAGTTTTAATGAGAGTTACGTTTTCCACAGCTGTGGAATAATTTAGAATTTATTCTGGATGATTCTGAAATGTCTACATTTGTATGTCAGGAAAAATGCACTTACCAAGACTTTTTTTTTTTTTTCCTTTTTTGAAAAACTGTTTTAAAAATAGTCAGAAAATTTTAGATATTCACTTTTCTGATTAAAAAAAATGCACCACAGCATCATAAGTAGGATGTATACGAAAGGACACATGAAAATTAAATGACTGCTTCAAAGAATTCTAATAGCTTCAGTTTAAATTTTTTAGACTAGATCTGCTTCTGTGAGGGACAGATTTAGAGAGATGTATGAATAAGACAAGAATAAATGGGCTAAAATAACAGCAAACGAGATTGGGGGAAACACTGGGTTGGGATCAACCAGTGATAAAGTACTAGAGTTCTTGGGGGGCGGGTTAGGCTCTAATTCTTTTTATGTTTTTT
The DNA here is from genome assembly GCA_013397275.1 of Burhinus bistriatus. NCBI lineage: Eukaryota > Metazoa > Chordata > Aves > Charadriiformes > Burhinidae > Burhinus > Burhinus bistriatus. The sequence continues at coordinate 252,586 of VYXH01003279.1, read as the reverse complement.
TTAAATGTCTGTCAATAAAGTACGATGCAAGAGACTGGACTAGGTGGATTCTTGAGAGCCCTTAAATTTATACAACTTTATAATTCTAAGTCTGCAGAATTCTTTGAAAAATATTTTTAGTTGATGCTTCACAACTATTTTTTGCCAGCTATATTTTAAGTCTTCTTTCCCAAAGGAATATTTTTGTCTCGTTATTGTTGTCTTGCACGGGCCATGTTTTCTAAAGGTTCATCCGACTTCAGTGATCCCATTTTTGAAACCTGAAGTGTAAGGTCTACATGTATTTAACTCTCAGCAGAGCTAGGTGCATCTCTGATGGTGATCACTAAAATATTGCTCTGGTTTCAGATAATTATTATATTAAATTTTTAACTTGACACTTCTACTACTTTTGCAATAGTATGAAGTAGTGATTTGGGAATAGGACAGATTTCAAAGCTTCATGCACGGAACAAGTTTCACTGATGTAAGTCATCAGAATGAGGAATGACTGCCTGCAAATTGTGCAGTTTTTCAAAATGTCTCTGAATTTATTCTGGTTCATTGAAAATTGTCCCCATAGGAAAGGAAAAAAACCCTATACAGTCTGCTGACCTTTCCTGCCTGCAGAACAGATTATAGGAATATCTCAAAAGCTCTCATGCCTAGTTAAGTATCAGGTTGTGATATGCCAAATGTTTAGTTCTTTTACTGTCCACTTGATTTTATTTATTTTAAATGAGAAGCTGTGAAATGCCTAATATTGATGACTTTTCAAAGCCACTATTACTAAGCAACTACTAAGCACAGTAATTAACGTGTCATTGAGAAGAAGGATCAGCGTTATTCAGACACCACAAACCTAATATTACTAGAGCTGGCACACAAACATTTAGCTTAGGATCATCATCATCATCCTCCTAGACTCCACAGACTTTTGTACCTATGAGTCACAGCTTACCAGTTATAGGGACTATAGAATAGCTTTAAAAGTCATTCTGGGTACTCCCTGAATACTGCATCAAATAGTTCTTTGCTATTTTCCCTACGTTTATCAGAACACTGCATTATTTTTATCCAGGCTAGCAGTTGGGTTAAATCTATTATTAAGCAGAAGAGCTACATCCTGGGCTTTCTTTTGTAGCATTTTATCCTGTGCTTGCTAGAGTCTTACTTAACTAACATGTTTTAAGACCGCCTAGCAAGGATACAATGTGTGAAAAAATGGGATGGAAGTTCACTTCTTCCTGCAGTCAAAACCAGCATACTATGTCTGCATGTATGTTTTTTGAAAATACGAAGAAACTCCCTATATAGAAATGACAGAACTATCAAAAAGATCATGGTGGAAAGCCACAGCAAAGGACATGTTTGTTAGGGTGTCACTAGTAATGTACTGAAGATGGTACACGCAGCCATAGTGGAGCATAGACAGCAGAGTAGAATCCTAATATTGAATGGGTAGAGCATCACATGCAGTTCATATCAACATGTTATTCACTGAGGAGTGAATGTATGTTTCTGTATTTTGATAAATTCAAAGAGGACGCTTTGTCTTTACCGGTATTTTACATCCATCCGTTGCTTGGCAGCGTAGAAAAGATTGCACTGGTATTTCATTTTGACAGTGAGATACCAGATAGGAAGAGGTGGTTAATGTGTGACATGGATAAAGAACTGGTTTGAAATCACTGTCACTTGACACACAACTAGATTGTCAAAATACAGTAATCTGTGGCTCAACTGCAAGGTAGTCTTTACTGCAATAACAGTTCAGAATAGAACCTGGAAAAAGCAGAGGCAAACTTTCTCCTTGTAATTTGATGTTCATATTTCAAATGATTAGTGCCGGGGACAAAGGAGAACAGAGGAAGCTACAGAATGACACATGCTGTTAATGACTGGCAATGTCAGCAGGAAATAGTGCAAAGATACAAAACAGCCAGAGAAGATGAAGAGAAATTAGACTGAAATGAAAAGTGCTGCAAGCAATGAGATTAAAATACTGCTTCAAAATTAAAGCCACACAAAACTCTGCCAGCATGGAAACAGTCAAGCCCATAGGCCATGGCAAGCAGATTGCAAATCAGACATCAAAAAGTCATGGCTTTAGGTTTGTGGGGTTTCTAGAGTTATGACTATGGGAAAAATTCTGAGCCTGGTTCTATCGGTGGGAGGTGGAAGACATGCAATGGGATACTGTGGGGATCCTATGTAAGGTTGGGATGGATGTGTACCACAGCTCTGCTCAGCAGGTTCCCTTCACTGAGGAAGCAGTGGAGCCTACGTTATGGAAGGTGGATATTGGGAAACAGAAGAAAACTCATCTTACCATCTTCCTATGGGCTGCCTTCCTCATATGCAGCAAGACTGAATAGAAATGGTGGACTCTACTCCAGCCATCGGTACTGCTGCATTACATTTCTGTGGAAAAGCTCTCTACTGGCAATGACCTCTGCTCCCGTGGGCTCCCTCTGTCAGACCCTGCTGTTTGCTTTGAATACGGAGCTCAAGTCTTCTCTTCTGATGCAAAACACTGCAAATGTGTCAGAGGAATATTCCTCGAGGGAAGAAACACCAAAGAATGGCTGAAGTTACGAAGGAGCAATTTTGTGTTTGAAGCATATTGATAATGCTGAAGGAGAATGCAAGATGTGAATCTGTTACCTCCAGCCACTCCCGTGTTGTGTATACAGATATGTATATATTTAATTTCACAGTTCTCCTGTCCTCTGATAAGGCTATATTCATGGCTGAATCTAAATTGCATTCTAAAATTAGTTTCTAGGTAGCAGTCTTAGGATGCCATTTGAACCCTATCTGGTTCCCTGCTTGGGGATAAGACAGTGGTTCAGAATCTCTTTTCCTTCTTCCATACTGCTCTTTCTTTAGCTCTGTTCGGTTTTAGACTTTACTGTTTTTGAAGGCAATCTCAAAATATTGGTCCAGAGCTCTTTAAATTACTTTCTTTTTAACCTATCTAGCACAATTTCAGCGTTAGTACTTTTCCAGACAGAGAGCGCAGAGACAATCCACTTACTTCAACTATATTTTAAGTCCTTCCATGTGAAGGGAAGCATTCAATTTTGTTTGTTTGTTTTACTCTGCAGAATCTTTTAATCACCTGACAGCCTGTGGAAATTAATCCTTTCTCTGTGATGTAAACTGACAGACAGCTGGGTGAAAGACTTTTACTGGGCCATCAGGTACCACATGCGTCCTCTGATGCCTGTCCTTACAGTGCTCAACCTTGCTACTTGTTTTCAATGGACGACAAGAAAATACGGGCTCTCTTACATGCTGTAATGCTAGCGGTGCTAATAACGGTAGCAAGAAGGTTCATGGAAAAAGCTTGATCTTTCTTTGTTTCATGACAGTCTGTGCTTTAAACATGGCAGACCTGGGCCATTCAGAGCCCTGAGGTGACCATACCATGTCTATCTGTGCCTGCTGTCTTCTTTTATGGGTGTCCCTTTTAATTACCGTAACTCTGGTTTAGTGTTTTCATTCTTTGTTCTTTTTCATTCCTGGGGAACAGGCACATTCTTACAGTCATCTACCTCTTATCTCTACTTTCTCATGTAAACTCCACAAGAGAGCGCTATAGTTGCCTACCAGTTTAGTTTATCCCCAATAAAGTAATGAATTTTCACAGATCCTAGTGTCATTTTCGTGGTGGGAAAGAATATGGGGATTGAACATCAATCAAAAAACTGATGAGGTATTCAGAAACAGCAATAGGAAACACAAAATAAAGAAATACCGAACTGTAGCAAGGCTTTGCAGACATCCCACTTGTTTATTGTTTGTTTCGACAAGTGAGGTTCATTAAATGTCATATTTCATATTGTTTTACATTTCTAAACTCCCTGGAAAATTCCGAGCTCTCTTCATCATATATTGCCAGTGAATATAAAAGCAAAGCAAATATTATCTGGCTTCTCATAGAAATTCTTATAAGATACTAAAATGAAAGAGCAACACTCTTTTGACACTTTTAAAGATTAATATGTAAACAAATTTCAGTGTCGTGTTTGTTCTTTGTGTCTCCACTGGGTCTGTCTTTGCTCTTGAAATTTCCATGCCATTTTCGAAGGTTACCAACTCACACAAAAACATGATCACCTTGCAGACCCGAGTGGAGAAGCTGTAAGTCAAGACCTAATCTTTCCAGTGCAGCAAATCTGAATTTAAATACAAGCAGCTTTCAAAAAACAGTGATGAGGACTAAAGAACCAAGAGAATTACTAATCTGTTGAAAAAGAAGTCATATTTTTTGGTATGCAAATGACCACTTTATAAAGAAAAATATTCACCGAACACCAAAGAATGTAATATTAGAGGATGGAAGTGGCAATACAGGCATTTATATTGCATAAAGACAGGAGAGGGAGAGAGAATTTAGAGAACCGGAAGAATTTCCTGCCTATTCATTTAAGAGTAGCTCTGCTGAGTTTAGCAATGTTGAAAGTCTCCAAGTCTTGGTGCTCAATGCACAGAAATGTTCTGTTCATTTAAATAGCAAATGTCACTGCTTTACGTCTCTCTGGACTGTTGCACTGATGTTCGTCACACCTGTGCTGTAAAGACCACATATGCAACGGAACCAGTTAGGACTGTCTGCAGAGACTGCTAACCCAAGTGTTTGTTTCTGTACAGTCGTTCACATAAAAGGGCCATCTATGGCCCAGGGTCAGCTGGTTTAAAACAACCATTAATAATCATTGTGTATCCATGAGATAAACATATGAATATATGGTTGGTATGTTATTTAAGATGTTTTTTCGCCATGATAAAAATGGTACAATCCCCCCTTGATTCTTCAGGCACCCTAATGTGACTTCAGTGCATTTCTGTAATAAAATGGCTTAGCATCACCCTCCTACCAAACCAAAACTCCTAGCAAAACTAAGACTCTGATGTTTGAACCTACAACAAGCTTTGCTTAGGCACGTGGATTTGTTTGTATCTGGTTTATACATGGTAGAGGTCTGCAGGAAAAAAACTTATATGACAATGTCAAGTTGTTAGGAAGAAACTTGTTGGGCTCCTTCATAGTGCTCCAAGTAGGTTAATTGGGCAGACTTGGAAACTGAGTGTATCTGTCAGCTTGCTTTATTTCCTGTGTACGTTGGTATGACCGGCCTGAAAAAAAGACACTGAACTTGTCACTCTTTTGTTCTATCATCTGTCTTAATAAAAACTTCTGGGCAAAGTAGAAACTCACCTTTTGGTCTAGAAACACACCCTAACAGCACGCTTAAGTCAGACTGTAACATTCACTAGATGTTGGTTTCAGATTCCCTAGCTTTTTGGTTCTGTTTTGTTTTGTGGTTGGTTGGGTATTTTTAAGCAGAACTATGAAAGATACTGTCTTGCTCCGGTCTCTCAAGCTGTTTTCCAGAGGTGTATGACCTAGGCTTTCCTGTGACTTTTTACTGTTGATTGGCATAACGGTCTCTTGTTGTCTGCAGCGAGCTACTAATGAACCAACAAGGGATTAGGAGGAAAAGTCTGGCAAACGTCCACATGCTGCATCAGCTGAACTGGAGGAACTCTTCTGTCAGTCTCTTATTTTGAGTCTGTAGATAAGTTTCCTAATCATATTTATGATAAAGTTAACTTAATACAATGTTCACAGCTAAAGGCCACAGGAAGCTTGACAGTTTTCCAATAATATGCAGCAAAAAAATGTAGCAAAAAGCAGACTGTATTTCTAATTATTAATGTTAGTTCTAATTATTAATGATGTATCTTCTCCCTTTGCTATCTGGATGAAAATTTTACCATGTTGTGTCATAAAATTCTCACTCTGTCCATAGCTATGCATTCATAAATGTCAGCATCCACATGCTATGTATCACAGAATCTTTGTAGCACAGGGAGAACAGTTATAGCAATATTTCAGAATATTAAGAGGCTGCACTAAAGCCAGCAACATTTCTTATGAATGAAGGCTAACTTATGAGTAAGTAAAGCTAGCATTATTATTATTACTATTGAGTTAATAGCTCAATATTCTCCAAAAGTCAACAGTGACTAGGTGTGGCAGTATTATATTAGGACTTGCCTTGAAGGTGATGGCAAATATTTTGTATATGATGAAGTGGATTCATGAGAAATGGAAAAGGAGGGCTGAGATACTTGGAGTGGTAAGCCAGAATGATGATCTTTGCAGCAGTATCCTCAGTGGATAAAAGGAGGAGCAAGATGGCACTTGACAAGGACAGAAAAGAGAAGGTCACAATAGTTGAGGAGCAAAACCATGGAAGTCTCAAATAAAATGTTAGTTGTCTGACAGGGCAAAAAACATCGAATCTTAGCGATGTTGCACTGAACGCAGTAGATATACCCTGGATTTGAGAGCATAAAGGGAGAAATAAATAAGAGATCGTACCCAGGTTAAAGGGCTGCAGGACTGACATGGCTAGGAAAGTTTCAGTGAAACTACTTGTGTCCCATGTGCACTTTTGCAGAATAACAGAGTCTCTTGAACAATACTGACTGAATGGGGGTGTGGGTCATGTTGTACGAACAGGCCCGATGAGGCATAGTGAGGTAAGCTGCTGGAGACCTGGTACCACCTGTAGCATCCCACAGTTGTGTGAGGCATTGAACACGAAGTATTTGAGACCGTGTGTCCTTCAGAGCACATTAAAGCAAATGTCATAAAACACCATCCCTTGAGACACACTCTGACTATCTCAAAATTTGAAATGAAGCTTGCTGCATTAGTTCTCCATTGCTGAAGATGCATAGGAGTTTTACAAATGACAGTTAATAACTGTCTTGAAACGTATGCAACAGGATTTTCTCTGTAGTTTGGAAAATGATCATTATGTTCCCTCAAGTGCAAGCACTTGAAAAATCATTAAGTTTCTTAGGAGAAAAATCCTTGCTAATAAATAGGTAGCACAAACAAATCATAACAGTTGAGCTTCATCTGTGGAATTACAACAGCCAAGTATTCTTGAGCTTCAGTTTCCACAGAGAGTTTTAAAATATAGTTGTCTGACATTTTTAAGACATTGAACTTTTTTGAAGATTTTTTTCTTTTTAATGAGATGTAAGGACCTCCAGTAAAGGTGGAATTATCAGAATGGTGTATTTCCATGTGATGAGAAAATTTCTGTCTTCTAATGACATATGATCACAATTAATATGATACCTGCATGAATTTCCAGAAATATACACTACCAGATTCAGGGAGCCATATTTTCACTGTATGGAAAGGGATAAACTTGAAAAAGAATTCCATTTTAAGGGTTCCAGAATACCCACATGCTATTTAAAAGACTATTTAGAATAACTGACATATTGATAGATTTTGTGCTACTTCTGACATTTATAGCAACCCAAAACTCCTGAAGAGCGATGTTATGATATTATCCAGATCTTCAGGTATACTTTTCAACTGGGACTATGTCTCAGTTGGCTGGTGAGGATGTTTTATGTCAGAGCCTTTGAAAAGCCTGCTTATGAATATTGACATACATAACTTTTTCTATTTTAATCAGTTTTGTAAAAGCACAGGATTGATGCATTGCCATCTGAATATACGCCAAGTGTGAAGAGCCAGAACTTCTGCTTCATGACTACATCTTGCCCTGCCTTCCACAACCGGAGTCAATTTGGGTGAGATACAACCTCCGTGCCAGCCCATAAAATATTGCTGCCTGCTGATGTGGGACTGAAATGCCTGTTTAGGGAGTCATCATGCATATCAGTAGTATGGCTTTTTGAGTGGGACTAGGAAGTAGTCTTCTTCTGACACAACTTAAGCATCATCATATATGAACTGTGGCAATTCCTTGAGCTGTGACAAGTGAAAAACATTGGACGCAGTTCTGGATGGAAACTTAGATAAAAGTTGTGAAAAGGTACAAATAAGGCACTGTGATGTCAGGTTACTGTACTCTTTTTTTTACCAGTGCTTAATCTGGGAAATATCCTATGGAAGTCAAGCCACATTGGTTCAATGCCTAGAGGAAAGCTGCAAGGTGTGGGCCATTATAAGATTTAACATTTATAATTACTGAATGCAGCATAGTATTTGGTATCTTTTCTTTGGATTCATTGAATATTTACTAAGAAAGAGAAATTACTAAGAAAATTAAAACTAGAAGAGAAAAGTTTGTATCTTTTTTCTGGTTTTGCTCAGTGATTTGATGAGCTAAAGAAATTTACATTTATGTTTTATTTTATTCTCTTAATTTCTTATGCTAGTAGTAAATTTAAGAGAGAAAAATAGGGAGACTAAAGTGTAATAGTAGTTAGCTGCTGAGATAATAAAGTATTTGCACTTATGATACATCAAGATTTTCTGGCCCATTTTCTCATTCAGAAAGAAAGAGTGTTTTACCTCCTTTTAAGATTAAAAAATATAAATTTATTTTAAATAGCTACACAGAATAAATATTTTAATGATTTTATTGAATATTGGAATATTTATTCAAAGCTGTTCTTATTAAAGTTAGGAGAAAAACATTATTTATCTATGTAATAAGTTGCAGGGACATCACTTCTAAAGCAATCATTACATCGCTCTAGCTTTACAGCATGATTTTTACCCTCATCATATGCATGCTTAAAAATATTATTTAGGTTGTTCTCAGTCAAAATCAAGAAATTGTAGCTTCTATTAGAGGTTCTGTTCTCCGACTTTATGTAAGATATGGGACTCCCACTGGTGCTACTCCATTTCGGCTTTCTCTTGCTGTGCATAGACGTCCTGTTTGCACCCAGCTCTGCCAAGTTAGCTCTACCACTAACTACCCCCCTGCCAATGACAGCCTTCCCCAAAATCCCCAAAATCTGTTAGTGCAGCAGTGCATGTGTGCAACCCAGTTTGCTTTACGCAAAGTCATCAAGGTTAGCTCAGATCACTAATCTGAGCTTTTTAAACAAATCCAACTGATTTTGACTTATGCAAGCCAGGCTTCCATAAACTATTTGACTCCGTGGTAAGGAATATCAGCGGATAGTATTCATCCTCATGGAAGCCATGATGAAAACCTGAGAGTGGCTTAATGGCATCCAGATGAACATAAGCACATAAGAAAAGGAAATGTAAGAAAGAAATATAACTATTACTGGGACTCCATCAGTAGACCCACTCATCACTTTTCAGTCTAAATTGATTTGGTCTTTTTTTTAACATTAACATTTCATGATATATAGCATTAAGCAATAGCAGTAAGATTAATGGTATCAAGGATCTTAGTCATAGTAATGTAAATAGAGTCACTGTCATTTAGAGCTCCATCACAGGATGAGAAGTGACCATTTATATATGTCCATAGCTCTAAATACAACCAGTGACTTCAATTTAATATATTTACTCTCATGATAAAAACTAAGAACCTGCAAAGTGCTTTGATGAAAAGGAGACAGCATCTATAACACTTCCTAGGCTGAAAACTTTTATCTGCAGTTATACATAAGGAAAACACATCTGCGTACTATTGTGTAAAAACCACCTATATGGCATGGTAATTTATGCATTAATATCTTTCCTCCCATTCCTATTTCCTCTGTTCCTACTTATCCTGTAGACCTTTTCCAAGTTTAATTCTACACTATATTAAGGCTTGAGTAGTTAGACAAGAGAGAAAATAGGTTTTCAATATTTGCAAGTATGTTAGCTACATTCTTCCTGTTGTGTTTTGTTGAAACTGTATGGGTAAATGAAGATCACTTTCTTTTTTTTTTAAATGCAAACCAAAGAAGAAACCAACAGGCCACTTCACTGGTTTTGGCAAGGCGCTTGGAGAGAAATAATTATGTCATGCAGTTTGTAACCCTAGCTGTCAATAAAGTCAACTCCATTTTTAAGCAGATAGGACTGCAAGGATCAGAGATAGCTCTGCGCTACTTTGCGTTCCTACAGGAGAAATATCTTTTGTAAGGTTTTGTAAAGTTTTGCTAAAAAGCAATGACCTAATTGGGGAAGGTATATTTAACTGCATATTAGATTACCTGTATATGTCTCAAAAGGAGAAAAAAAAAAGGAGATTCTCATGGCTGGTTCACAGCGCTTGAGAAACCTGAGTTTAGTCACAGTTTTGTTGCAGAGTCCTAGCCTTCCCTGGAGATTATTATTCTTACTGTGCTTTGGCATCCATCTGTAAAACTGGAGTAATACTAATTCCCTCCTTCCTTCTGTACTTCTCCGCTGTGCCTTGGAAGAAGAGTCAGAATTAGCCGTAGGTGCAGTAGACCTACACCTCTGGGAAAACCTGTTTCCTTTCCCTGTACTTGAGGAGGCAGATCCCAGACAGCAGATCCCCACGTGCTTCTTTGCCTGGCCACTGCCAGCTGTGGGGTCCAGGTTTGGGGGGCAATGCCAGCCGCCACCTTGGCAGCACCACTACCACAAGCTCTGCTTTCCAGTCTTCCGCTCTCGGCTCTCAGTAGGTGCGACTGTCACAAAAGTAGTAAATAATGGGTCTTTTTTAAAAGTGCTTTCATTTTAACATTTTCAGCAGACAAATATTAATGAAAGCTATTAACGAAAATAAGTATGTCAGTTCAGGTGGCAATGTTGCATATGCCCAAACACAACTCGTATGAGCCTGTTGGGTAAAGGCATATAGATTGCAGAGATTATGTTGCTGATGATGATAAATTAGCCCATTTTAGTCCCACATTGAAGGAGAGCTGGACCTACTGTCCTTAAAGCTATTGATAAGATGGCTTAGAGGGGAAAGATATTTAGCCTTGTTTGGAACAAAGATTAAATGACAGAGAGAAGAAGAATGTAAGGAGAAAGTTTGCAGTATATAAAGGCAAAGAAACCCAAGGAAAAGTGGCCTACAGAAATGAAACAAATGCACTATGTAGGATGGAATGTTAAACTGTAGCTTTTCTGACAGAAAAAGTCTAAGCAGCTTCAGGGAGTCCAATCCCAAGCAAAAAACCACAGAATAGTGGCATGTGGACATGACACTGTATGGATTTATCTGTCCGCTGTAGAAAAAAAGGTACCTATATTCTATCTGTTAGCCCCTTTACTCCCACTTCATTCCACTGTTTTCAGTAATGATAACACCCATCATAATGCAAGTGTACCTGGGGGACTTAGAAGTTGCTGCCAGTTCTCACATGACACAATGATTTTTTTTGAATCTCATCCAAGGAAAGAGAGAAAACCGAGCCCTTGGCAGTAATTGATTCCAACCGTGTGGGGGACAGTACTCTACCAGAAAGGATTAAATTTGTCAGAATTGTTCCCCTGTTCATTTTTGCTGCCATTGAGGCGCTGTTTTTCTAATGTAAATTCCTTCCTAGATGCTAAATTATTAAGGGATTTAAAGAGAAAATCCTTAAGCATGAATAGCTGCGCGCTGCCTGTGACAATGCCAGTACTGCAAACTCTTGCGGACATGCCAGGGGCTGTTACTGGTGTAAGATACCAGTTCAGTCCTGTGGTTAGGATTGGTGTATTTCACCGCTAATATTTTCCACGGGAAAGACTTTGTTTACTAAATATTACTTAAGTGGGAATCCATCAAAAGTAATGAGCTTGCTTGTCCTTCTCCTCCTCGATCTCTTCTTTTCCATTTTTGTTTTCCAGATAAGCCCACACAATAAGCCTTAAAGAATCTGAGACAGCATGTTTGGTTTTTTGTTTTAATTACAAAAAAAAGAAAAAAAAAAAAGGATTCTTAATCACTGCTAGCTATGAAATGCTGTGTCTTACTTGCCACATGCAACAGTCTGTATCTCCTAGTTATCCACCCGGAGACGCCAGCTGAGAAGTTGGCAGGTCGCCCCCCGTCCAACCCTCCTCTCCCGCACACCTAGAGGAAGCCGCGACTCGGGGAGGTGCGGGGGGACCCTCTCCCCGGCGGGCCGGCCGGGAGCACACCTCCCTCATGGCAGCGGTTTCGCCCCGGAACACCTCCGGCCGCTCGCCGGCACCTTCCCTCACGCCGCTCTCGGGCCTCCGCCGCCCCTGGGCGCCCAAGGCGCCTCCCGCTCCCCGCGTTTCCCGGGCAACGGGCTCTCCCCCGCCGACGCTGCCTCCCGCCGCCGGCCCGGGGAGCGGCGGCGCCTCCTGCCCAGATGTGCCGCTGGCGCTCCCGCCCCCCCCCCCCTTTTTTTCCCGGGGCCATTCCCCGGGGGGCCCGGGGGGGGGGGGGG
>VYXH01003279.1:160540-230565 GCA_013397275.1 Burhinus bistriatus | reverse complement strand
CCCTTGGTGAATCCGTGCTGGCTTTTCCTAATCACCTGCTTTATTTGACTTGTGATAGACCCCAGGAGGATTCGTTCCATAACTTTCCCAGGGACTGAAGTAAGACTGATGGGCCTATAATTTCCTGGATCGTCCTTTAAGCCCTTCTTGTAGATGGGGGTGACATTAGCCTTCTTCCAGTTTACTGGGACATCCCCTGGTCTCCACAACTTCTCAAAGATTATGGAGAGCTGCCTCGCAACGCTTCCAAGCTTGACTATTCCTTCACTGACGGTGGGTCTGTGTTTGCATCAACCTGGATTTTTGTTTCCAAGGCCTGGGGCCCAACGGTGCTGGTAAAGGCAAAGGTGAAGAATGTGTTGAGAACCTCTGCCTTTTCAGTGTAGTTGGTGACTAATTTGCCTCTGCTGTTTAACAGCGAGCCAATATTTTCCTTCTGTTTCTGCTTGTTGTTTATGTACCTGACGAACAAGAATGTGAGATAATGAAAGAAAAAGAGATTAAATCAGGTGAATACCCATTTATTAATCAGGTATTTATTTCCCAGTAGTTATATCAAAGTTATTGTAGGAAATACTGTGTATTTTTACATAGAAGCAGTATGATTATTAGTTTAACACTTATTATTAACAACAAATTCTAATACCAAAAACTCCAACAAAATAAACCTGTACATCTGAAGCAGAAAAGAGAAAGGGTTATTAGAGAAGTGACTTGTTTGGGACATTAAGGAAGATATCTTCACTGCATGGTAATGCGTAATGCTCATCAAATGTTGTAGGTTAGCTGTTGTACTCTGGGGTCCACAGCTACATCTGAAAGGTTTGATGGGGACGTATTGGCACAGACCTGATTCATCTTCTCTTTGCCTATATTTGAGTAAATCTTCTTTGGTTTCACCTTTTATGGCAAACTTCATTTCCAATTTTTTATTTTTTCTATAAATAACTTTATTTAAATATCTCTGTTGGAGGCGAACAGGATTGAGCTACATGAAATCCACCTGACACTGTTTTTTTTTATCCCTCTATTACCCTTTTCCATCAGGCTGACAACCGTTTGTGTTCAGTGATGACTTACTGTTGCAAAGGCAATCATGCCATTAAATATACAGCTAAGAAGAATTTACATAATTTTGTCTTGAAATCATTGCTGGGATTGACCAAATATAAAGATATGAGTTCCTGTGCATGTGTGTGATGAGAGGGGAGAGAAAAAGTTCTGGAGAAAGTCCTGATGACCCAGAACCTGGAACTGTAAGATGTGTTACTTTCAAGGGGAAAAAAGCAATGAGTTATTTGCAGTATGTGTAAGGACCGTCACCCCTCACAGTTGCATGAATGCTTACTGGGACGCTTATAAAAAGAGATGCCTTTTGGACCCCTTACGTTATCCATACTCACTGTCACTCTGGCTTATCACAAAGGAATAACTGATAAGAGGGTCTTCTTGTAGAAACTACTTTTCTGGCTGAGTCCTCAAGAATGCCATTTTTCTACCTAAACTATCCAATTTACATAAGTAGTTGTAAGCAATACCTATACTTTTGAGTACTTCATCTCAGAGGTTAACGTTGCGTCTATATCACAATATTGTCAAAATCCTGTTGTTACCGAGATTAGCGTTTTCTTGAAAAACAGTCCGAATCCACTAATGCATTATAAGAACACATATTAAAACATTCTTATTACCTAGTTTACAAATATTTCAAACCTAAGGTAATACATTTCAAGGTTAATTGCTAATATTATCTCCATTTAGAAAACCTTATGCCCTGTCTTGTATTAAAGATAAATTATTATTCAAGTATGTGTGTATATCTGCTGTATGCATTAGAAGCATTGGAGTAATTTTATTTGAAACTTTCTTTAACATCTTGACTGATAAGGCGAGGCAGCATGTCACATCAGTGAGGCCCAGAAATGAACTATTCTCCCCTCACACCCTGCTTTTCAAAAGGTCTTTTCAGATCAGTCGTCTTGCAGCTTACGTGTTATTTGGTGCTTATCAGGCCCATTTTCTTGGCAAATACCTGGCCAAGGATTTCAAATGCAGTGAACAAGTCATCTACAAGTTGATCTGTTCTTTTGGTAGCAGAAGCTCATACTCAATCAGCATTTTTTCTAACTGTGCCTCTACCAAGGGATGGAGTGGCTGTAGGTCACCAGGCAAGACAATTGCTACTGGTGGAAAAAATCATCTGTATACAGCCACCTCTTGTCTGTGTCTGAGGAGCTTTCAGGAACAACAGAAACAAGACACAGCCTGCATAAGTTTCTGTGATGGTGACAGCCCATGCTTATCTGTTGCTCTTAAAAAGCAAGAAGAGATTTATCTTGTAATGCATGTATAGTGAACCTGATATTTCTGAAAAGCCCAAATTTGCGCAGGTAATCCATAATGCTCATGTGCATTTCCCTTGGAGGATAAGACCATATTCTGCCACTATTGGAGGGTGTAGTCTGTCTGCTTGGAAAGTAATCTATCATCTGATTAAAGTCCTTGACTATTTTTTCATTACAAAGAACTTTTTTTCACCCTGAGTCAAATTTTATTTAGCGTAGGATATACATCTTAAATATTTCAAATAAATTAACATGCCATCTGAGTTGCCTCCTTTGAAGTCTGAGATTTAAACTTATATCTGCAAGACAGCAAAAGTACCTGCACTCTCAAAAACATGTTTGACACTGAACACCTAGCAGGATAGGAGGTACATTGGAGGTCTGCCTTGCTTCATTTGTAACTTGCAGCTGGTGATAGAAGGAATTTTACACAGTTTGAGTTTTCTAAATTTTTAATGTATTTGAACAAAAATTACTTCAATACATTCATTATGTATTTTTTATACAACATCAATCTAGATTTTTTTTTTAAATTTAAGACTTCTAGGGCTTATTTTACAAATAAAAGTCCTGCTCTTACACAAATGTGGCAATGTAAAGGTCATGCTTGAAAACCATTTGGGATTTGAAGACAAGTTGGAGCTCTTTCCCTCTTACTCATCATCACAAAGCTCAGAGTTCACACTCTGGGAAATTTTAAGGCTGTGTAAGGAATTTGAGATGAATCAGGTTACCAGAACATAAGTAATTGTTTTCAGAAGTAGAAAGGTATAATTGAAGGCAGAATATCATGCTGAAATTGTTGTTTAGCAAGTTGGCAATTGAGATATAATGAAATGTACTTCATTTGCCCACAATCAAAATTGCTTTAATAGTTCAGCAATAATAAAAATCTCATTAAGACAGGAATTTTCAATCAGCTCAGATGCTGACCCATTCAGTGACAAGACATCACCTTTGAATTATCATTCCAAAAATCATAATAATCTGCTAAAAGTCATACTTTAAATGTTACTTATTTTTGTCTTTGCTTCTTTACCTCTTACAGGACTATTTTAAGAAGCAATCGCTTTCTGAATGTTAGAATTTGTTGACTGAGCCAATAATTAATAGACCTAAACCATTCCTATTTAAAAAGTAATCTCACTGTAAAAACCCAGCTTAAAGATTCATCACGACCCCCTTTGACAAGCTGGCCCAACATTTAATTACTTTCAATGCTAGAAATGTGTATTCACTTTTGGCTTTCATTGCTGTTTAGCTCAAGAGCTACCTATGTAATACCTTTGCCTATTCTTTGCTAGATTTAAATTACTATGTAACATCAGATATCTTTAATCTTTGTAGACTAATTTTTAATCTGTGTCTAGGAACTTCACCTTTTTCACTTAAAAACTAAGCAAGTAAATTATTTTAGCACTTGTACCATTTGCTTTCCAGATTCAAAATAAGTTTTGTGGTTCTTTTCTGAACCTTTTTCAGTTTTTAATAAACTTCTCAGACAGCCGATATTCCATTGACACAGGATTCAAAACTGGTCTCAGGCAGGTCAGAGGTAAGAGGTAATATCCCTGCCTTGCCCATACTTGATATTTTACCACTAATGCATCTGAGCAATAATTAGCTCATCTTACAGTTTCATGTAAAATAGAGATATTCATATTAGTGATTCTACACAGAACTAAAGACAAGGGTGAATTTTTCATTTTTTCATTAGAAGAGTTCATTAGAAAATCTTTGGTAATTTTATTTTTTTCCTTTGAAATAACCACATGAAAGATGTGACCTTCTGTTGTGAAGCCTGATGTGGATTAGTACAAATGTACCACCTCCTGTGGTTTTGTTCATCTTAAATTAGCCTACCATGAAAAGTGAAATAATACGTTGAATTAGGAGTGCTGCTTCAGAACTGTTCCATTTGTTACTGGGTATCAAACTAACATTTAGAAAAAATTATCTGCGGTTATTTATGTTTATGAATATAGGGGAGTATAAAGATGTATTTTTTCCTCTTTGGAAGATCCCCATTCCTCTCATTTTTATCTTTTTTGTTCCTTCTTAAAGATGTATTACTCTGGGAATTTCCCTTCTCATTATAATCCTGCAGTATCAGTACTCTTAATTTATAGAGATATATTTTTGTAGTTAGGAAAAATGATAAAATGTAACTTTTCATGCACAGTTTTTTATTTTTCTAAAGTTCTGTAGTCAATATTTATTGCAGTGATGAAGTAAGAAATTCAATATTAGTATATTTTCTGTATTAACTAACATTTTTAGACATCACTGTGTTATGGGTATCTATAGATTCAGGAATTATAATAGTACTATATTCAACACCTTGTGCAATCAGTATTACTACTCAGATTAAAGTGGATTTCTTTTTTTCCTGGGGGGGGGGGGGGTTTTTCTATTATAATTGAAGAACAGTAATGAAATTATAACTTTTTGTTTTCATAGTAATAAATGTGTTCCATTGTTTGAAACATGATGGTCTCAGTAACGCAGTACATGTTTGTTTGAGTCTAGTTGAAGTTGATTACAGTCTTGACCTCAGCCTGTTTCTTGGAAGTGAGCTGTAATTGGCAAGTAATTCAAGACCTCATGCACTGCCCTTGCCAGGCAGATACAAGGTGAAAAACATCCCCACTCATCCATCAGATAGCTTGTCAGTGCAAGGTCTTTTCTCAAATAATCACTGAAGGGAATGATTACCTCTGTCTGAGTCAACCACAGGTTCAGCCTGACCTGGTTTGGACTCTTAGATA
Organism: Burhinus bistriatus; assembly: GCA_013397275.1. NCBI lineage: Eukaryota > Metazoa > Chordata > Aves > Charadriiformes > Burhinidae > Burhinus > Burhinus bistriatus. The sequence goes on along the minus strand of VYXH01003279.1, from coordinate 225,452 downwards.
TTTTTCAACAGTGGACAAAGCTGTGAGTGGCTATCCTAGTGAATGGCGAAATTCAACAGGTGGTGAATCAATCCTGTTTGCAGCTGTGTTTTGTACTGCCAAAATCTTAAGGATAAATCACTCTTATTGAGTCCTTGTGCTCACAGAAGAAATGTTTCTTTTCTAGTCCTGTGACATCTTGCTTTAAGGTAAGGGAAGTGCATGCAATAGTGCCAGAGAAATAAAAGTGTATGCTTTGGTATTGCTTCACACCGTGACCCGTTAGGAGTTAAATCCTCATTATATCCACAAACTTCTTAGCATCTATAGAAATGGTGGGACTTTCCTGTCTCAAGACAAGCTGTGAGAGTGTTCCCCTCTAATTGCAAAAGGCCTTCATAAGGATTGTACCATCGGACATCACTTAATATTGGTAACGCAGAAGTCCATTCAGTCCTACCTTCCACTCTCGTCCACTTTGCTCTTTCTGTGTTTTTGTTTTCCCTCATGACATCCTGAGCACCCGTGGTGACTCCAGAGCCACTCTACATCCACCTGTAATTTTCATTTGAATTTCAGAATGATAATGAATTTGCAGTTGCACATCCTCTGAATTTCACTTTTACCACCTCTGTATAGATACTAGTGTCAAGAGCAGCAGAAAAGGAATGTGTTGATACTATCCAGTAAACAAACCCACCAGTCCTTTTTGTCTTTGTCTTTTTAAACTTTTTGTCTTTTTCTATTAAAGATAAATTTCTTTAGGAAATTGAAGGCATCCGTGAAATAGAAAGATTGGACGCTCTCACCTTTCGGCAACTGGCTTTCATTTCTCTGTACATAAGGGTGGGAATAATGTGAGATTCTAGGAAAATGAATATCTGTGTCCTTGGGTGTATGTGATTACTCTGTTTTCCACCACTTATCCTGTCTCTCTCCAGGGATGCTTCCACAAGCAGGAAGTAGTTAATATTCCAAATCCTCTCTCACTTCAAGAGGAAGGACATTTACAGCAGTCACTTTCAGGTGCCAAACAGAAGCCACCTTGGGCCTAAAAAGGATCGATATTTTTATTCTGAAATTAAAATCTGAGATGATGGTACTGACTGTTACAAGTCCATTTCTTGAGGAAATAATTGGTTTTAACAGATGGACTTGTTTTCTCACATACTATACGTTGTAATATAATAAAATTTAGGAAATATCTTTGAGTCTTCCATGTCTTCAAGTGTCTTCACCAGTGTCCTGGTAGTATGACTCAGGTGGAAACAGTTAACAGTTTTCTGGTGAAGATCACAAGGTAACAGGAGCTCTCTATACTATTATTAGTACAATATTACTAGTAAGATATTTTCATGAACTTTACTACAGCTGGATCCCACCTGTCTTGGGACAATTTTCAAATGCTGAAAGATCCTAAAACATCGAGAGGTGCCAAGGTCATAATGGCTTAATGAGCTTTATGAGGTTGTGGTGCAGCATACTCTGTACCATATTTTATGTGCACTGCATGTAATTGTGATTCCAGCTTTATTGTGTCACAAAAATTTTGGGAGTCTGTGTATAACTTCTCCTCTTGTCTATCATTTAATTTATATACTAGGAGAATGTCAGCACTTGGAATAAGTTGAGGGCAATTTTCTATCAAATTCAGTCATTTACTTTCAATGCTACACTCTTTTTGAACTAAGGAACTTAATCTGGCAGACCCTTCAGAAATCCCACCTACGTTTTGCAGGGCTTCAGCATGCGTAAACTTCATATTCTATCAGGTAGCACCAACAACATGAAAGTATGAGGTCCCTTCTTTAGGTCTGGGAATCAACCACTCTTGAGAATGTTTTACATGCAAATGTTTACCTTCCAGGATCCTTAAGTGTGTTCTTAGGCAGTCTAACTCTCATCAAACGAGGTCACGAGTGGGAAGTTCATTCAGAGTGATGAACTGTTCTCGCTTTTTGGGGCTGTGACCAGTTTGTTTGCTTGAGAGCAGGCCAGAAGTGTCAGTCCTTTAGCCTGAGAATCGGGTTGTACCAAGGATCCCAGCTGAATGCCTTTCTGATTAAGATTCCTAGTGTATGCCTTCCTTCCAGCCTTACTTTCACCCATCTCCTCAGTGAAATAAATACAGTTACTAAGTGCTGGCCCGGTTTTTTACTTCCAGGAATCTGCTCTGCATTTCAGTGAAGATGCTTCACTCTTTGTCTTTGTTCCAAGTCTGCTCTCACACAGCTCAGCGCAGTGATTTTCATGCCTCATCACACATACTGGATAACTTTCAGTATTTAAGCATCTTCTACACAACAGGGACATTAAGCAAAAGTACATATCCAGGTAAACCAAATTATTTTCTTGTCATCTGGTCAGTAGTCTTGCTTGTAGTGTTCACCATAAAGAGACTGGCTATTTTAAATTATTTCTTTTAAAAGATTTTCACACAGAGCAGGAGATTGTGTTGGAATCTGCTATGACAGTGTTAGGGGAGAGCCACAAGATGTGAGCCTAGTGCACTCCAGCACCTTCAGAGATTCCTGACATCCCTCAGAAACTATCTGAAACTTCTAGCCATGCCTTCATCAGACACTGCAACTGCAGATGTTTCTGTTTACTGAGTAGCTCTTGGCAAGGCAGTTCCACAATGTTCTCTTGAGGAACTCACACCTTACACCCTCTTAGTCTGGTGAACGTGGTGGAACAATGATAGCAGTAACCCTGTAATGAATTTGTGTCCTCATAGTCACTTCAAAGAGAAAAGAAGGTTATTTATCAGTAAATGGAGGATACAAGTAAGCAAGTAAAAAGTTTTTATTCTTCAAACATCAGAAGATGTAATTGAGGTTCAGCTAGAAATCTTCCAAAGTGTAGCAAGCAAATGGATTTAGGGAACACAGATTGCTAAATCACTGTCCAAAATTTATCCATTAGCCTATCGCTGTCTGCTTGATGTGGCAAAGACATTAACAATATAGATAATGACATTGAGAATGCGGTTGGGACCGCTTTTATCTGCATCCAAAATAGTCACGTTTCATATAGTGGCTTTGTCTACTTACTGCTTAGATTAACTAAGTAACTTAGAGTTGAGATATGTCTTAGCAAAGTCCAGTCTCCTCTGTACTGAGCCTCTTTTGTGGTTTATCTACTGCAATTTACAGTTGTTTTGTTTAGATCTATGGGCATCAATACTTTTACTGTGCTTTCCTTTGAGATCCTAGCTCTGTGTTTGCTGTAGTATAAATCCTGATGGTTTGTACCTTACATCACGTCTGTACTGGCTGCTCAGTTTAAACAACACTTCCATAGCCTGACTTACCAAGTTTCATATCCCGCAGCAGACCTGGTCCAACTCACAATGGCTACAGCCTTTTGCAACACCAGATATGTTTCAAGCACAAGTCATTCTCTAATACAGGTTTTAATTAGTTTTATTCTGAGATGACCTCAGATGGTTTTATCTGCTGTACTTTTGCAGCCGTAGTCACATGAATATGATCACAGGACATCTTAGAGAGGTTATGGTCTTTTTGGTTGATTCACCTTGTGCTTACCTGTAACGTTTATTTTGAGCAATAATTACCAACAATTTGGCAATAATTGCTTAATGGCAGGAATATAGCCCACAGTTCATCATCTGGGAGCAAATGTGTGTAGAACACAAACCAGCAATGGAGTGCACGGGCAGAACACATTTCCTTTCCACAGACTGTTTATAAGAACTGATTGGAGAAAGCATAACTTTCAAGCTACCCAAAGCAAGTATTAGGAAGGAGGCACTTCACACTCAGTTAGGCTTTTAATGAGCCAAACGATTATACTAAAAATGAATAGATATTTGGGTCACTCCAAAGGATCATCTCAGCTGGGAGCCTGTCTCTGACAATGGTGTACAGAGCTCAGAGACAGTGTATGCTAGTCTTAGTCATTCTCCAGGCTCATCTTAAGTGTTGGTGTTACATTTGCTGCCTTCCATTTGTCTGGCATAAGAAACATGCTATAGACAGTACAGATTTTGTAATTTCATACTAGACTTCCCACTGTATCCCCAGTTGAAGGGATATAATCCTAACAACTTGCTACTCCTCATTTGTTTTATTGTTATAGTACCTTTTTAGTGACGTTTCATCTGAATTCAGACTGTGCTGTCCTTGAATATGCAATCACTCGGACTCATCCTTTTTAAGCAGAAACTTCAGCATAGGATATTTCTTAACCTCTTCTGCTCTGAATTACTGTAACTACTTGTAATAATGTTCTCTTAAAAATGCCCTGTGTGGCATGTTTTTTCCATCCATACAAAGCAATAGTAGTGGTAAGACCAGGAAAGCAAGTCTGCTGATGTGGCAAACCAGAAGTGCAGACCAAACATGCTGACGAGTCAATCCATGCCACAGGGTCTCTACTTTCTGTTTCTCACAAATGTCCCCCACCATCCAGCAACAATGCTGCAATACCACATTCAGTTCATCTATGTGTGGCTAGCAAGTATCTTTTACTCCCATCTCTGGTTTAGATCTTCTTTAGTTATGTTTTTGGACAGTATTGTACAACAGCAGCACTAGTGTTATTCGTTCTCAGTATTAATCACTGGGATTAATTAATTTTTTGTTGGAGCAGCTCAGAACTGTGGTCCAAAGCAGAATCAGAAAGTTTTAACTGCCGCTCTCTTCAGTGTAGAAATCTATGCAGTCCTGATACTAGTTGTTCACCTGGCTCAGTGGGACTAAAACAGCTGCAATAGTCAATTATTTCTGATAGGAAGCATTTTATTTATGACAGGAGTAAGTAATGGTAGATTTATCCCCGAAGGAATTTGGATCAGCAAATTCTGATTTTGTGATTTCCCAACAAATTTTTACCTACAGGAACAGGCTCTGGTGCTCTTGCATGTAATGAACATAAACATACTCTTTGGAAAACAACTTCTTTTTTTATGTTTCTATCTGATTACACCCCTTTAGCTAGTTAGCCAGTTTCTTCAAACGTGCTCGAAGGCAAGGCTTTGCATTAAGCAAATGAACAGAGCACAAGTGGCGGTCCTAGGAAGAGTGTCTGTGGAATAGGATGGTCTTAGGACCAGCAGATATCCAGAAGCTCTGATTTCCTACCAACAACAAAAAAATAAAACCAGTACTTCCGCTAGAATTTCATACCCTCTAAGCAGCCTTTCTGACAAACAAAAAGATCTCCACTGATGTTCTGTTACTGGCAGGTCTGTTTCAGGGAGAAGGAAGTGTACTGAAAATATGAAAAGGCTACCGAAATTTAAGCAGAAACTAGTTATAACTTGGAATTACCATTTGACTCTAAAATACAGCATTCTAATTAAAATCTCAACACATGATTGTTATATACAGCTTATGAAGGCTTCATAGATTTCATAGTAAGTTTTGATTTTTTGCAATAAAAGCTTGTTAGGTGTGCAGCAGTACTGTATTTCCAATATATCTATACAGAAGTAATTGCTCAGTGTTTACAAGAAAAAGGATAATTTTTTCCTGGTACGCCTTGCAAGTGGTATATAATGCATGACAGAGGGATTACGTTATAAAGGAATCTCCTTCACATTAGAGCCTAACATGTAATTATCCATTACAGAAATTGAAATGCAATTGCTGGACTGCATGTTGCAGTCCTCCTCTGTTACCTAACAATCACATTTAGTTTTAAATTGCTAATTTTCTTCTGTCGTCTTTTGGCAAAACCATTATATTTCTTGTTCTCATCATCCCATTTTGGGCTGTTTTCTACCTTAAAGTACGTAGATTTTTTTTGACAGTATAGTAACTGATAATTAGCTTTTTTCTCTTCTATACAGCTTTATGAAGATTCAGCAAGCTTGCACAGCAGACTAGGTTGTAATCTGTCTCTTATTTTCATGGTCATTATAACTGTGAAAAGACATCTCTGGCTTTCTAGCAAGTTTCTTCAGTTGCCTGTATCGTGCAGATCAGACGCTTCCAAAAGTGATTTCTAAAGTCCAGCACAATTTTGGTTCTAAATAATACATTAATTAGTATTTTCAGATAAAATGTATATTTTGGCCTTATTATATGTAATTAAAACAAGCATAGCATTTTTTCTTCTTTCTTAAGTGCTTCAGTTCTAGGCTGCAGGAAGAGTCGCTGTGGTCTCAGTATTTTTCGGTACTACTATTTCTCAGTATTACTGCTAAGTAGTAGCACTGTTCTGAAATTAGGAATTCCTTCAGTATTAGTTCTTGTCAACCTGGAATTACTTTGCATATTTAGAGAGGATATGTTGGAGAGAGGAAAGTAAGAAACTGGCAGGCAGAGAACCAGACATTTCTCTATCTTGAATTTTCTGTGACTAAATGCATGTTTTCTAAAGTAAAAAGCAAAGTCTGGCAAAATCCTTTGGTAAATGTAGTCTGATATTCAGTATATCCTGTGATTATTTTCCCACTGTGCTTTAATAGTGACTCCAAGTTTAAAACAAAAAGCAATATACGCAGTTTGAGATCTAATATGAAAGGAGAAGAGCATGTGATTTAACACGACAGCATGATATTCTGGAGTGGCAAAATGCATACTAAGGAAAGGCATACTTTGGTTAGCACAGCTGCTTGTGCCTGTGTTGTTAGAACAGAAGAATGCTAGAAAGAAGAGACCTGATCATATAAAAAATACTACATATTACACTCCCACAGTTTGAATGCATACCTGTTAATTCTTTACATAGTAGGTTACTTTTCTCAGCACAGCAAAATTTCTAGATGTTATAGATAATATTATTCTTTGCTCCTTAATCTTACACATTCAATAGTGCATTATGGAATAATACATATTTCAATGCAAATAAAAGAACAATTTCTATTTACGACCCTACAGAATTCCTTCAGAGAAAGCTTTTTTTATAAAGCTTTTCAATATTTGCTCGAGGAAAAAAATGGTGTTCCAAACATTACAGACATTTAGCAATTATTTGGTAGGAGGTACATATTACTGGCTGTTAAAGCTGTTCAACAAAGTACTTGTCAAACTGAGATCTTCATACATCACTGACTCCTAATATGTTTAAAATGTGTATTTACTACTGTAGTGTCTGTATTTATTAAATGAAAAATATTTCATTAAAAGACAGAGTAAAGCGTGATTATAGTTCATGTCAGTTTGACATCTTGGGATTTCTTATCACAGACATTATGCAGGTTACTATTTTGGAGCTGTAGTCTGAAGTAGAAACTCTTCTACTGAGTCTAGAAAAAATACTAAGTCCCAGGGGCCGCTGAGTCATATATCAGGAAAAACCTGTATCATTCATTGCTATTATGCCGTTCTCCATGGGTCTTTTATGTGGGATACTGAATGCAACATGTATTCCAGAAATAATTCAGGAAGTGCAGTTTAAGGTTTAACTCAGTGTATCTTTCATGTGGGTTTGGACAAAGCTGAAGGAAATTGTTACAGAAAATTGGACACGTGGAAAGAAATTGAATGCGCTTTTTTCATTTGAAGGAATTTGATGGTTTGGAAAGAAACATCAACACTCGCATGGAGGCCAGAGGAGGAAAGGAAAAGACGACTACAGGAACACAATGTTCATTGTGTGCTTCTCAATTCAAAAGTTATAAATTTTAGAAGGAAGTGAGCAAGAGTTAATAATGCCTTGCTGACAGGCTATCTGCTTTGCAATTTTTCGTTTAGCAGGGAGCTCTCTAGGAGTGCGTACACAGATGGTCCCAAAAAACACAACCCCTATTGAACTATTTTCAGTAATGTTTCCAGAACACCAAATACTGCCTCAGAAGGTGAGATGGTTTATTATGTTTTCCTGAGTTTTTTCTAATTTAGGTTAGTTTTTGGAGAAAAGAGAAATGAGAGTGAGCTGGCCAAAGGTCAATAATCGATAATAAAATCTGGGTCCAGTCATCCAAATACGGGATCTGCAATAAAGTGCAGTAACAGAATGCATAATTATTTGTTGTTAGCTTTTGGTCTTTTTTTTATTATTTTAACTGAAGATTTTAACTTGGTGGTGAAGTTAACTTCATGTAGCATTGTATAGGGGTAATATAAAAAAAAGAAAATGTAGTGAGATATTGAAGGAAAAACATATGCTGTTCAGTTTCCTGCATATGTTAGTAATAAAGGCTTTAAAATAGCATCCTAACAATAAATGGTTTAGAATTCAGTTTATTAAAAAATGGATGTTTTTCTTTATCTTTTTTTTCTTCCTTATTGAAAAGTGTGTGAAATCATGCACGCATGAGGAAAAGAGAGGATTTCTTGAAAGATTTGAAATAGAAAGAGTAAGTTTTTATCTCTCTTTAAGGTTAGCAATAGGTTAGGTATGTTCCACATGACTTATTTAGATTTATTTTGGTTTTTTTTTCCTGTGGTGTACCAGTTTCTGATGCACAATTTTCCATTAAAGGTTTTTACATTAGGCCCTCTCATTTGAATGTTGAACTCACTTTGCAGAGACAATATCAAACGCGTATGTATGCATTATTTATAAACCCCAGCATTTGGTTTGTAGCATCTAGAATCTAATGACGGGACTGAACATTCAGCTCTGCACATACAGCTCTGGATGTAAGTTTTAATCAAGCATTTGTGCCAAACGTTGATTATCTGTTAATCAGCTCAAGTAAACCTGAATCTGAGTATCACATGGCACATGAAAAGAGCTATTTTTACATTCAGAGACAGTCGATGTTAAGGTAGAATTAAAATTCCACACATGAGCTGCGAGAAAGCTGAACTGGAAAAATATTTTTACCTGTACAGGATTGAGTTTTTGCTGTTTATAGAGCACAACATTTTGCAGTCAGTAACCAACAGCTAGGTTTTAAGTTTTCTATTCCTTTACCTTTACTTATGAGAAAATCCGTTGTGTCTAGTATGCGACTGGGGAAAATGTAGTCAAATATACAGTACTGTAATGGACAAACTGATTACTCTGTAAATCTGTCACAAATTGGATGGATGAATGGGATTTCCTTTTGCTCCTTTGTAATCTGAATCTGGATCTCACCCAATTTCCCTCAAAACTGACAGGCCGATATACTTTTATTTCACTTTTGTGATAATTGTGAGAGTGATAATTATCACTGTATTGTATGGTGGTTTTCACTAAAGAAATTCAAACTGTGAAACTGGAAAAGCCATATTTTGTACCAATGTATCTGAAATGCAGTCTAAACTTCTCTAGGTTGAAGAGCAAATTGAAAGCTGTGCAAGAAAAAATAGTTTCTAGGAGATCAGACTGAAATAATGTTTCCTGCCGCTCTTCAACATCACTAAATAAGTTAAAAAACAGTCATCAGAAAAAAAGAAAGCTCTCTTCATTTTCAGAAATCAGTATCTTAACACACTAGTAGCTCTTGACTCATCTACCCCTTAAAGTCAGACTGTATTTTTGACCATGAAACTTTTCCTTATGATGTATTTTCTCTAACAGAACTGTGGCATTACTAAATTTCTTGTAAATGGCAGAGTACTTTTGACAGTATAATGATTTTGCACTAGGGATACGCTGTATATTTATTTTACTTGTGCTTGTGTTTGGTCTACATCAAGAATTTCAGTTATCTTCCAAGTGAAAAGGAAGGGGAAAGCAAAACAAAACAAATGAAAACTCCCAAGCCACAAACAGTTTCAGCACCAGTCCAGGTAGTATTGCCAAATTGGCAGGACATACACAATCTGTCATCTGTCAAGCTATTGCATTTGGTGAGCAGCAATTCAGTGTAACCATCTGCTTAAGTCTCTTCCACATGGTTATACTCATCATAGATAATTTTTAAACATGTTAACAAAGTGTTACTGACCTACTGTGCAGTAGAATAAATTAATAGATGAATCCATATGGTTCTAGCCAAGGAAGTTTTTACAACTGTGTCCTTGACCCATAGCATATTTGGCAGTGGTTAATCAGGCAGATCTATTAGCCAGAGAGTTTCTTTACAGAAAATCCATGGAACTGAAATGATCAGTCTCTGCAGCTGTGCACCTAATAACTTTTGAGTGTGTCTGGGTCAAATTCTAAAGAAATATGTCGGCTGTATCTGTATCACTGTGAACAATTTCTTTCTATGCACAATATATTACAAGGCATCATGTCATTCAAATTTCACCTGAGCCAAACTTTCTCAAAGCTCAAGAAAATTTGCCCCTGTTGGAACTTTCTCTACCTAGTCAGTGTAATGAGGATGTTCAGAGATTTGATCTGCTTTTAGAAATGGGGTTATAACTCTAAGCCTGAATTTTAAGATAGTGTTTAAATTTTAAAACAATTTTAATTCTGGTGACTGTATTAATAAATAATATTGCCTTCCCAGCTGTTGATCTGACACATGCACTGAGACTAGTGGTCAGCTGTGCAGCATGTGTTTCCATGGGCAACGGCTGAAGAAGCTCATACGAGTAAAAGAAGAAAACAAGCAAAGTGCAAAATCCTTTATGAACATCTGACTGCTCCCTTAAAACAGATATTTGAAGTGTGCTTCTTGACTGTCAGGAAAAAGAGAAAAAATTCTCACATTCATGACTGGCACTTCACCTTTGATTTTGAAATACAAGGTTTTTGGCTCTGGGTTTCATTATAGTATTGTACCAATCTTTTTTTAAAATCAAACAACCCCCCCCCCAAAAAAAAACCAAAACAACTACAGCAGTTATATTTACACAGTGTATTTCTTACAGTATACAGTAACTAAAGCTGAAAAGTCAAATACCAAAATATATGACAGAAGTCTGTGTGACATTTAAAAACTAAACTTAATTCCAGGTAATTTGGAGATCCTATTATTAAAGTAGATTAACAGTTCATGGAACTGAAACAAAAACATAAACCCTAACAGATAATTTTGAGGTCACTGTAGTTTTTCAATATGTCAGTTAGGCATATTGAATAAACAAATCAAGAAATGAATGTGGATATTATAAACTGATAATTCCATCAGTTTTGAGGGAAGATGTTACAAAGAGTTAGGACCCATAAATGTTAGTTGTTTTTTTAATGTTTTACTGCTTCTCTGTAGGCACATGGCCCGTATTAACATTATTAATTAATTTATAATTTTTTCTATGTCTGATCATGCCAACCACAGGCCATTTATATGTAAATCATGACAACCTCAGTATTCCATTTTGAAGAGAGAAATTGCAGCATAGAAAGCCTCTAGGAATAGGGTCCAACTCTCCCATCATGCAATCTCATATTTTTCATTGTGAAGTGCATACTTCTTCCATTCATATCATATGTGAGAAAGAAACAATACTATTTAAAGTCCATAATATTTTCTTAGTTATATAAAAGGTTGTGGGGTTTTTTTTTAATTCTTTAGGTACACTGTTAGCACGATACTGAACTGAAGATGAGGATTAAGCATAAATAGTAAGACTTCTAAAAGTGTTTGAACTAAGAATATAATTTCCTTCCATGACCCATCCCTGTTCCGTATTTATTTGTTGAATACCCTGGATTCCACAGGCTGAGTAGTTTTCTCACCAGTGGCTTTCCTTCTATAAGTAACTCTAGACACCCTGTTCATTAAATTGGAGAAGCGGATATACCAGCGCTCACAGCAGACTTGCCTGCCTCTGCCAGAGCTGGTGAAAAGTCACAGACCTGACATGTGTGTGACTTACTTCTCCTGAGGATTCAGTCAGAAGAAAGAAAATCACATGGAGGAGGATCAATTGACTATATTTATATAAATAAAGGTGTACTCTTGGCAAGACAGACTGGCTGAATGCAGCCGGGTTTTGTCCTGTTGTTTAAATGCCAAGTCAGATGTCATCCTGTCACGTGTGTGTTCTGAAGCAAGAAATCATACATTGAAACTCTGAGTTTCTACTGCTTCATCTGAACTATTTCCACAGCTTGCTTTCCCCGAAGGCATTAGTATGGGAATCCATCCCTGAATGTGTTTGTGTTCTGGGACACAACTGAAAGCAGAGCAGTGTAATTTGTTTCTTTCTTTTGTTTCTTTCTTTCTCCCTTCATTCTTGAAGTTTTAGCTGTGACATCTCTATAGATAACTGCCTTTCCTCAATTTACTCTAAGGAAGTTACTATTTCTGCTCTTTTAAAAAGAGGTTTACTTGACTTATTCTTTTTCAGATATCAAAATATTCTCCTTTGCTCTCCTAAAGTCATCTCTCTGTTCTGTAACACCTACTCATATTGCAGCTACTTGCTTTACTTGTCTCATCTCTTACTGTATTCATTCTGCTCTATATATTGCTTTTACTTCTCACTACATCTATCGTTTCATTCTCCAAATTTTAAAATCACCCATGTGTTTGCAACATTGAGTGTTTTCACACCAAGCATTCTCTTTCATTCAAAGAGATAAAAGCTCAAACTTTTAAATCCTTCCTGTTATATATAACTGGCTATCACATTTGTCTTCTTTATTATGTTCACATCATTTTACATCCAGCTGTAGCCTTTAGAATGATTAGTCTTATTGCAGGAAGTTTTTCGTTCCTTACAGTCCCTCCACCCAGAGTACTTTACCTGTATCACTTGGGCTTTCAATTGTCTGAATTGCCTTACAGTTGGCATACAGAAACTTTTGCTTAATGCATGTTAGATGTTGTAAACACTTTATCTTAGTGGCAAAAATGGGTAAATAAAATTAGCTAGCGAGGTGGCTGACCTCCGTTGGATGAAGAATTGTTAATCAATCAAAACTGTATGTGACTGCGGGTCTTTTCAATAAAGAGTCTAAATCAAGGATATTGCTCTATTTATTCTGACATTGACCTGTGCTTTGTCTTATTTTTTGTTTCCTGGACTTTAGTTACAAGTTAACATTCATTTGTCCTTCTTTATACTGTTAAAGAATTCATTTGATTCTGGTGGAGTTTAGATAAAATGTCCCCATTCATCTACTGACAATTAAAAAACATACACGTACTCTTACAATCTGTTGAGCTGAATGTAGAGTATGTAGACATCAGTGAATATCTGAGTCCTTTGAGACTCCTCCAGTTTTTTTCCCCCATTGTTCTCACCTCACAATATTCAAATGGGGCACCATAATGTCCAACCCTAACAGCATATAGTAATTGCAAAGTCCTTATGGGATTTTATGGTATTCTGGCACTTTTATTTTGCAGTTCAAACTCCAGGAAGATATTTATGAGCATTGATTAATTCCCATTTCACACACCTATGTGATTTTTAGTGCTTTAAAACTAAAAAGGGAAGTGTTATTTTAATAGTATTGCCATTAATGCTTGATTTGTGACTTGTTTGTGCAACATCAATTGAATAGGCCTGAAATTAGATCTTAATATTCTTGCTAAAATTATTCATAGTTACTGATGGAATTTCTTATCGATGAGGAAGCCAGAGACTTTTAAATTATATGAGATACTGTTAGTCAGCCTCATTCTCCTTTCACGGAGCTTCTGTTGTACTTAAACTTTGGTGCAATTATTTGACTTAGGAGATCTGGACTTAATTTTGTAAACAGCATCCTGGATTGATTCAGCTTTCTCTTCAGACCCTTTCCCATCATTTTATTGCTGCTAACTAGTTCTTTAAGTTCTATTGTGTTTTTCATGCTTTTCATTGTTACATTGATTGATCACTTCAAAGTATGTTCCTCCCACTCCACCTTGGTAGTCATATGACCTGATATAATAATATAATACCTCATAAAAAGGTAAGCAGAAAACTGTTAGCTAAGTGAAGCTGCAATGTCTGTATTTCTTTCTGAGCTCTTCCAGAAAGCAGTTTACATGCCTGTTCTGTATCATGCATGTTTTTGCAAAGCTGAACCTAGTGCGAGTGCTTTGCCAAGCTGACACGAGCCCATGCAGCGAGTGCGTGCAGGACTGTATGGTATCCAACAGGCAAAGTCGGTGCCACTTTTCCTGCTCCAGCTGGCTTACCAGACTTCCCAAAACATAGGAATAGTATCCTAAATATATACATAGATAGAATTTCTGGCCAGAGCAAAAATACAATATCCTGAGAAACCCAAATATGTGCAGCTCTATTAAAAAAAGAACCATGCAAATAGCAAAGAGAAGACCAAGCTCAAGATGTTTTGTGTTTTAGGGGAACGTGAAAAACATCCAGAAATGCCTTCCACCAGGAAGCCATAAAGGTAACTTTATGCTCGTAGAATGGTTTTATTACCAGTCACTAAAGGCTTTTCCTTTTGTCCTTACTCAAAACAAAAGGCCTTTGGCTTGGCAGTTTGGTTTTTACATTGAAGTACAGTCCAGACCCTTGTGCATTTTTTATGCCACTACTTGGAATACAACGATAGACGTTTAGTCTGATTTACCAGAGGTTTCAGATAAAATAAATTTAGGACTGTCCCCTACTGAAGCACAGAGATGATAAACTGGCATGGTCTGTTTGACAGAATGCAAAAATGAGTGACTTCGAGATCTTTTCTGCAGTAACAAAATTGCAGCGTTATTTTAGCCCTCTGATATAATTACATGCACGATCCGTTCATACTGCTGCACCTTCTCTTGGTCCTTAAGATGTCGGGCCCACTTCAGCTGCCAACTGAACTATTGAAAGGCTTTAATTAGATATGCTCTGCAGTTACCAGATGTTATTTTCCTCTTCCCATTATGAATGAGTGCATTGCAACAGCTTGCTCTTTCAGTTTTTTTTAATTTATTGACTGTTTCTTGTTTTCATCAGATCTTTTGCTTGCCCCTACCAGACCTTGGCTTTTTCTGTTCATTTATGGATGTACACTCTGGGTGAAGGCAGTGTGAATAATAAAAACATGCGCTGAAAGTGATCACGTTTCTTTGAATCTTGCAACAGCTGACCACGTGTGCAAAGCTTCAGGAGCAGAACTTTTTGACCTACAGCTTTAGAATCCAAGCTCTCTCCCAGAAGAATTAAAAGCTTCACAAACTGAAAATTTGCATATGAATTTTTAGACAGAAGGCACAACTGTCATTCAACTGAAACCAATATATCATAGAAAAAACTGTTGAATTTTTGTATAACATTTTGTCCTAGAAAAATAGGGCTGTAGCTAGGCTGGCATTTCATAAAATCAGAGAATAGGACAGTTTTGGTTGAAAGGAGCCTCTGGAGATCACCTTGTCCAACCTACTGCTCAAAACTGGGCCAGCTTCTTAAACGGGGTTTGTCAGGGCCTTCTTCAGTTAAGGTCGGAGTATCTCCAAACCCCTCTGGGCAGCCTGTCTCAGTGTCTGACCAGCTTCACAGTGGACAATTTTTTCCTTATAGCTGATCAGAATTTCCCTTGTTACACCTTGTTTGTTGTCTCTTGTCCTTTCTCTACATGCTTCCATGAAGAGTCTGCTTTCATCTTCTCACTGGCCACCCACTAGGCGATGGAAGGCATCTTCTTTACTTTCTCTGCTTTGGGCTGAAAAAAACCCAGTGCTCTCAGCTTCTCCTTAGCTCAGCTTTGGAAGCATCTTGCCCAGCTCCATGGACTGGTGTACATCGAGTTTGCATTCAGTGGTCCCTAGTTTCCCTCAGCACTACCCATCTTCTGCCATGAGCTGTACTTCACTTGGCACTGGCACCGGCACCAGGGACCAGAGAGGCTGTTGAACAGATGTGGCCAGGAAAGACCCAAGACAAAAAAAGGTATTGAGTACCTCAGCCTTTCCAAGTTCTTTGTCACTAAGTTCCCCACCCCGATACATGCCCAGGTTTTCTCCTCTGCTATACCATAGCCGGTTTTTAATTTGAGAACTGCTGTTTTAATGGCAGTGTGTAACAAAAGCAAGAGGCTGAGGTAGGGAACGAGGAGCAATGGGTACTGTTGATGATCCTGGCCTCCTGTTGATTGGAAAGGAGGTGCTTTTACCTCTTACAGCACTGGCAGTGGAGAGCAGATTAAAAAAGACAAGTGACGTTACTCTTCTGTCTCTCAAAGAAGTGAGGCAATGGGATCTGCTGTTTTGTCTGTATATTGACAGTCATTGCAGCCTCATGGAAGCTCAGAATGGATTCAAGAGCAGGTAACTGTCTGTGTAAGGTCCCAAACAACAGAGTCTGTCTCAGAAAAAGTATTTTCTTTAAAACTCAAAATTTTATGGGAGAAACCCCCTAAATAGCAAAGAAACAGGGGGGAAGCTTTTGTTACTGTTAAGTGAATGCAGCTGTAGAAAACTGGGAAACCGAAGAAGGAAGAGTCAGATTTGAAAAAGGAGAGGGACAAATCCTGTAGGACAGGGTACTGTTCCTACAAAGAGAAAACATTTTTAAAATAGAGAGCAAAAAATGAACTTATGGTAAGGCAATTTATTCCACTATTTTCTTCCACATTATGAGCAGAGCAAAAAAACTTTGAAGGACTTAACACTATGATTTAACTCTTATAAAACATGGCAGTATTTTATAAAGTCAAGTAATGATTAAAAAAATAAGAACTTTTCTATTTGACTTAAGCAATCTATTTTGGGCATTGATTCTTAGAGATACTGAGGGACAGGATGCATTCTTAGCCTTGGATATACCAGGAATAGCTTCTGAACAAAATTAGGAAAGCAAATATGAAGTAGAACTCCTATAATGAGTGGAAGTGGCCGAACTGTAGAAAAACAGCTTAGAACCATTTCAGCCTGATGTACTGTTCTGCCATAGTTCACAATACTGACCCTGTATTTCTTTCACTTTTATGTTTACCAACTGGCAACTCAATGCTTGGAATTTGGCCTTTGACAGCAATTCTTTTAACAGTTCTGCGTGCAGATCTTGCATAGCATAGCTTCAAGGGTGTGTTACTGATATCGCCAGTGAAACTTTCATCCTCATCTTCTAGTTTATATTTCATTTGCTGTGTATGCAGATTTGGGTTGGCTTCCCCTTTATGCAAATTCTTTCTGTAGTGTCCTTTCACAACTGTGAAGTTGTGGCTTTTCCAGCACTGTGATGTGTATTGTCAGTTCCCTGCATAATTTTCACTTTTTAATTCACTTCTATTTAGGACCATTATTGCCTTCAGCTTTGTGAGGCTGTGACTTGTCAATGCAGGAAAGATAAATGTTACTAGCTCTGCTTTTGTTTTGCTTCCATGAGACATATGAGAACATGACAGTTTATACCAGACTAGGACTCCCCCTGTGCTTATGTGTCTCATGGGAGACTACTTTAGAGCATCCAAAGTCTTCTCCTTCCAAGCTGCCAGTAACTTTGAGGTAGGTGATACTTCTCTAGCTCTCCTTGCTGACATCTAAATTCACCCATAGGAAGGAAAGCCCAGCAAGTTTTCAGTCATACGGATCATCTCACAAGGTTTCAGGATGACCACAAAGATCAATTTTATTGTTAGAGGTTTATAAAGATGTTGTCAATTTCCTTTATGAAAATTAATTATGTTTTACAACACTTGTGAAGTGGAAGCAGAGTTATTCATTTCGATCTGGACACGGAAAGCACAGAGAAATAAAATAGTTTGAATCAAGTTTCCCAAATGAAGATAATATTTAGAAAGCCGGCCTTCTGACTTTATAAACAGTCTTGTTCATCAATAAATTTCTATTTAGTTTAATGGAGGAAGAATCAATACTTAAATCTGTTTCTAACATGAAGATTTATGAATGCTGACATAAGTAAAAAAATCTAGCATACTTCTGTGCGTATACACACCCAAGTGTTGTTCCCCTAGATCTGCACTGCAGAAAGAGGGAAGTTCCCACAAATACCAGAATTTTCCACATGGGTTTGTTAAAGCCCATATTGAAAGGGTAAACCTGCACTGCATAATCAGTTCCCCTTTACGACATTGGCCTTAAATGTCATGTTTTCAACATACTTTCATTTGTGAGAACTCTTCTATGGGAAGAAGTTCTCAGTTAGTTGTTCCACCATAGCTTTGCTAAAGTACAGCTGCACTGATTTGTGCCACCTGAGCATCTGACTCTCACAGAACTTTAGAGGATTTTTATTTCAAAAGGAAGAACTCATGCTTTTTGAGAAAATTATGCTAATCTCACTTGCACTCCATTCTTTCTAGAGATACTATAATTCATGTAAAAACTGAAGCTGCAACAGGTGTTATCACAGTGGATACTTCAGTAGTTTTCTGATAGGTAATGATGTTTAAATCCTCTAGCAGTTGATTCCTCACTCTGCCATTATCTGCCATCTCTTGTCTTTCTGTTTTTGGAATGTTTATCATGTGTGTCAACTACTGGCCTCTGGGATGCCGTTGCTGAGAACTGGCATTTTCAGCATCAGCTGCTTGCCTAAAGGCTCATCAGCACAAAATAAGAGTAGTCAAAGTTGGTCCGGTTCCATAAAGTTCAATCTGCAGCATTAAATCTTCCAGTCTCCTACTGTTTAAGAAAAATAATTGGAGAAATGAGAAATTTCCTGAATAGAGGTGATTTTGACAGTTAAGAAATGCCTAAATCTTTTTGTTCAACTAAATATACTTCCCAGAACACAGTTAATTTTCCAATCATTTTAAAAATACTTTAACCCCTATGTTAAGGATGCCTTCTAACATGTATGTATCCTGTAGGAAAAAGTTACCTGACAGATTTTCAAGAGTGACTTTACTATGTGTTTACAAAGCTGTATCTGCTGTGTGAAATCACACCACTGTATGTTTACTAAACTGCACATTGTTTATTTGTATGCATGGGTATGAATATCTTGAACTACACAGGCATGAAATTTCTACTGTGAGGGTAAGTGCTGACACAAATGGCACAAGAGAAAATGACATTTCAGATATCTAGTCATTACGTGAAATAAAATTGTACCTCGGTACAAATTAGTCCATATGCACTAGTTAGAAACTGTTCTTACTAATCCCCAGGACTGTTCACATTGTCCTGTTTCTTGGCTATTTTCTTAGCTCAGAAGTTACCTATTTCTCTTGCATTAATGCTGTCAGGCCAAAAGACAGCTTCCAAACCTAGCCACCACTTACAAATATCTTTGACAAATGCTATTTCAGTCCCACTCACTGTACCAAAAGCCTGTGAATTTGAGAGCACCTATTCTCCTGCCTTCCTCAAATCTACCTGGCTTTCTCACTGCCTCTTTACTTCTTACTGCTACCTGTGTTCCTATATTGGAGCACCATTCCTTATACACGCCTCTTAAAACAGTTTTCTGTTAATGACTCCAACTAGACGTAAGGCAGCCATGCGACAGCACACTCTGAACTAGAGTAATGTGCTCTGGACCAATGAAAGCTTGGTTGATATTAGCAAAAATCTCCAGTAAATCCAAAGCTCAGGTTGTATTGCTGCTTACTGAGTTGCTTACTAAAATTTTTGTGCTTCTTTACGCTGACTGAAGCTCTTATCTATACAATAATGCAGGTGAAACTATGCAAAAAATGACATTTTTGAGGGTTATCTTGTGTTACCGTTCAAATCATTAGCACTTATTACACACAGAGCTTTTCTTCTCTTTTTGACATGTCCATTATCAAAACCAACCTGAATCTGAAGTGGTGAAAGAAGCATCAAGAAAAAAGCATGAAGCAATTTAAACATTTCCCCCCTCCAAGTTTCATGAAGCTTTTCACAGTATTGAACATACACAATACAGTTTTGAACACGCTATTATACCTGCAATGCGCAGGACAGTGTTGTGTGAGGATGTTTGCATGGATTCTGCTAGCAGGAAAACTGTGCAGTGGTAATTAGTTTAGCCTGAAAAGAGAACAACCAACATTGAATGATTACACCTGTCAAAATGTAATCATCTACGAGAACTGTGATGGCTTCTGTGACTTCTTTAGTAGCCTTTATCAGCTGCATATAAATATTACTTAGAGAAAATACCATTCAAATTATGCTGCTGACAGGGTCATTAGATACTTCATATTATATTGTTTTGGAATTTCAGAGCAAGCTTTCTTGGCTTATGATTCCAGCTGTACTACACCAACAACAACAAAAAAAAAACCAAACCCCAAAATAAAAAAAGGAAAGAGTGAGAGAAAAAAAAGAGAAGACATTTAAAACTATCTAATAGCAAGCAGTAGTTAGCAAATGGATTTATGAAAGAATTGGATTGCGCTAGTGTATCATTCTAGAATGAACATCGAAATCTGCTATTTGCTAATCTAAAGATCCGTGACAGTGACAGCCATAGCAATTTTTTTAAGGCAAATATAAGCATACACGTTTTTCACTAGCATCCTTCTTTTGCAGACTTCTGTTGGCAATTTTTGAAAATTTGACTACATGTTCATCTGTATCTGCAAAATACCAGAATTTCCTTAATAATTAGTTTAATATAACTGTGTCCCTAGTTTTAATTGTACTACTAAATATTATGTAACAGAGTAAGTTACATTATCCATAGAGAATGAAGGGAATGGCAGGGAGGTAGACATAATGTTTAGAGGCCATTAGGAAAAAATTGAAAGCAGGCTGAGGAGAAACACAGTAAGTTTCAAAAAAGTGAAATACTGCTGAAAACTGGAAAAATAGAAACTGTTCTCAGTGCTACCAGGGTAGGATGGAGTAGAAAATGTGATAAAGATAGATTTAAGCTAGGTATTAGAAACAACTTCCTAGCAAAAGGACGAAGTCTTAGAAAAACACAACAGAAGGGAACATCAAGAGGTCATTAGTCCATCCTGTTTGCCATAAAGAGTCAACTGTTCTTGCCTCTTTCCAGGGAAATGTTTGGGTAGAGGTTCAACCATCCTTGTGAGTCACTATGATTGGCTTTAGAAAGATTCCCCTAATATGAAAACTGAGCATTTATACCTTCAGTTTTAATGGAAGCGTTTCCTTTCCTAGGTGCTATGGATTTAAAGAGTGCCCCTGGTTCACATGGCAAATTTTTTATCATACTCACTCTTTGTCCCTTCAATCTCTTTTCTAGGTTAAATAACCGCAGTACTTGCAGTCTTTCCTGCTAGGTCAAGCTTCCTTGTCCTTAAATCTTCTTCTAGTCTTAAATCTTCTTGCTGTCTTCCAGTCTTTCTCCAAGTTGTCCACAAATTTCTTGGAATTAATGTTCCAGCTAAAATCTTATTAAAGCTTAATAGAAGGATCAATTTATGTATCTTGCACATAGACAGTCCACCCCACTGCTTAAAGGGGACCTAAAAGAAAAAAAATTAGACAAAAAATTGTCTGGAATTAGCAAAGTGTAAGTTTGTTGAGTTTTTTTCTTCATTAAGGTAAAGGCTCTCTGACCCATCAAATTATCTTTCAGTTATATTTCCTATGATTCTGTGAACATATTTTGTACTTTTATTAAACATGATTCCACAAAGGGTATCACAGTAACTGTAGAATTTATTGACTACAGTCTGTAATTCAGAAGTGTATTAAAAATTCTTTTTCATATTAATAGTATGTGTAGGGACATTAAGTAAAAGATCAACGGAGTCAAAATAAATGAAGAATTTGTTACCTTGATCTGTTAAGCTGATCTCCTTCTCTGAGAACTGAAGCGCCAGACCCACATTTCCATTGTTGTGTTTGAATCAGATGTTTCTTGTGGAGCACAAGTCATCTGTGGCAATTAACTGGAATCTTTTCAGTATTAAGAACTGTCTTTCTAATGTTCACCCACTTCCATGCTTGAAATCAAATACCAAGTCAATCATCAGTGACCTGCCATTCCTTGAATGATGTCTGACAAGAAAAATAAGATATTTAATGGGGAAACGAGTCCACTCAGACCTTGAATCCGACTGCAGTGTGTTTTACACAGATGTAAAATGCTTCAGTCATCCTACGCACCTAGGCCTAACGACCTTCATCTTTAACAGGGCCCATTTTTCCTGTCATATATTTATCCATGATCCCTGCTGAAGCTGAGGAATACAGGGGGTTGAGTGAGGAGTGAATAAAAACAGAATATTTAAAATAAATTTCAAATTAAAAAAAAAATTGGTTGTGCCTTTGCCCTTAAAAGCCAGATAGGATTGATTTGAAGTCACAGTTACACAAGCCCCTAAAATTAAGCTGAAGAACAAGTAGTCCGTCAATGTTCTGCTCCCATATCAGCACACTGTATCATAAATTTCTCTTTATATTATGCCTTTCCACTTGTTTTGTAATGTTCCCTATAGAGCACTTTTGTTTCTGAGTGTACTAAATGACAAAGAGAGGAATGCACGCAGGGATGACTTCGAAGATTGAATGACTGTGTATTTTGTTACATTCATAAACCATAATTCTCTTATATGCCAATATTTAACTTTTTTGTGTCTAGGGGAGGATTTCTGGTGAGAAAACCCCAACATTGTCTTTCCAAATATTTATTTTTTCATTCACAGATTTTATATAAAGAATTTCAAATGAAGCTGAATTTAGGAGAAAAAAGCAGCTGTATAATTACATTTTTAATTTGCCCAGAATTAGTGTGGGTGGAAAAGAATATAAATAAGTGTCTCCCTTGCTAAAAGCCATTGAGCTTCTGATTTTAAAAGGCTTATCTACGCTTTATAAAAAAAGTCTACTTCCTAGATTTTATTTTTAGATTCCACTATGTGGACCTGTCTAATGTTACCAAACAAAATAATGAGAAAATATCTTTGAATGATAAAAAGTGTTCATGTTGTTAAATACTAAATTCATCCTTAATAAAGATTGTAAAGGAAAATATTTGGTTTATCTCTCCTGGACGCAGCATATTTTTCTGTTGTACTAGAATGATATGTGCATTTCCAGATTGTGCCTATTCTTTCTGGGCAATGTCCTTCTGATTCAGCCCTACTGCCAAATAGCAGAGTAATAAGTATTTTAAGTCTTCATACAGGTGGTCTGAGTGAGGTATCATTTTTGTAACAGTTCTAAGAAATAGTTCATGGCAAGAAAACAGTACGCGGTTCATCACTGATTACAAGACAGGGATACAATTCAGTTAAAGCTGCCTTGGGTAAGTGTAGGTTTTCCTTAGCAATTAAAAAGCTTGAAGAATAATTTCTGTAGAACATTACTTTTCATATCCTTTTAAGCTCTCCAGTGATGTTGTAGTCTAACTTTCCTGTAGTGTATTTCCTTCCTGAAGTTGACTTGAATTTGAAAGCAACGAATGATAATAAATTGTTGCTTCTTTTCATAAAACTTCAGTGGTTTGATGGAGAGCAGAATATTACTGAAGATTTCTGGTTTTGTGCTTAAGGTTGATTTTATGAGACTATGACTTACAGGAACCTCAAGGCACATTTTGAAATGAATCTTACTCATTTCTGTGCAATTAGAGCAGTAAATATTTATTCTTTAGGCTATATATTAATTCATATCACTCTTCAGTAGGGTGAAGACTTTGTAACCATGGCAATTTTGTCACATTAGCTTTTCAATTCTTTTTCTTTAGGAAAAAAATAAGTTAACTGGCAAGTATTGGACCTGTTTTCTCTGTCCAGCTCTGTGTTCAGAGTTGGAGGTTTTAGGATTTTCTTAGATTTGTCTTTCTTCTAATTAAAAGGAAACTTTCAAGATCTGGCAAAACGTGATTTCAATATAGAACATTCATTTATGGCACTGCAAATGCTGCAATATAGACAATGTTTATAGATAACATAGAAACAAACATATAAACTGTAAGTATGCTTTTTATTGGTCTTGGCAGAGCTGTCCCTTGGAGCTTTAACAAAATAAATGAGTTACTGTTTGCCATCTTGCAGAGAGGAAGCTGAAAGAAAAGAAAATGTTCATATTGCCCTAAGCTAAACACATGGAGCCAAGGAATATTACAGAAATTGATATACCTGACAACATGTAGTGTAGTAGGTGCTCATTTTGAAAAGATTTTATATTTAGTTATGATAGTACACATTTTCCACCGACCTTCACAGTTAGTTTAAGAACAATTAAAGCACTACAGTAGAGATTTGAATGAAAATGAGCCCTTTACCTACCTTGAGGGAGAGAAGCACTGCTCTCTATAATTGTTTTATAGCCGAGGAAGTGGATCTGATCCTGCTCTTGCTTTGCTCAGGTGAATGCAATACAAGGGATTTGCATAAACCCAACATCTTTGTTTCCACTTAAAGGGATGGTTCCCAGCTCCTAGGTCTAAAGAGAGAAGGTTGACTGAGCTCTGACTTTGTGCAGGGCTCCTGGGCTGTCCTACAGCCTGGTTTCACGTCCCTGGTGTGAGGGAGGCTGGCAACCAGTACAAGAATCGAGGGTCAGGTTTGTCTGTCCCAAAGGCTGAAGCAGCTACAAACAGTAGTAAGAGCAAGCTCTTGATCTCCAATGTTTGGCTAGTAAATGCCTCTCAAAATACACAAGACTATGATGCTAACATCATCATCGCAGAAGGGCTTGCTAATGGAGCTGGTTAGTTGCAATCCTTAATTTTAGAAGTGCTTGAATAAAAATACATCAAATACTTGCAATTGCCCATGTGAAAAAAAGTAGTTGGCATTGTCAGCCCAACTTTAAATGGGCACCTGTCCCTAACTAAAAATCTTGTCATCTCCAGCACAGAAGCCAAGAACTGGATGGAAACCAAAGCTGAACGCTTTTAGTGTTGCTCTGTGTATACCACTGTCTGAGGAAAAAGCATAATTTTTATCCATTCTGTGAAATAAACTCAGGACTGTTTCTGAGGTAACAATTTTAGTATTTCTCATGAATCATGTTTGTTTCAAGAGTCCATTTTTACAGCCCCCAGGGTCAGGAAAACTATTAAAGCTATTGCTTGAAAAATTGAAAGAAAAAGAGATAAAAAGTAATCGGTGCTGAAAGCATATGCTCAAACCAAAATAATAAATGTTCACACCTAATTATATAAAAGGAAGCCTGTTTATAAATGGATATGTCACTGGGTTTTCTTTTGATTTCAAATCATGTGGAGCACTGGAGAATGGTGTGGAAGTGATTATCCATGTTTTAACATACTTTTATTTTTTAAGCAGAATTTTGAGAACTTGACATACTGCAGAAGTCAGTACTTTTTAAAACATAGCATGCTTGGTTTACAACTGTATGCGCTATCATGAATGCCAAGAATGTAAAGGACTGGATTAAATTTGTTTTGAGTGCTGTATTGCTAGACAATCAGATAAAAGGGGTTAAAACAAATACTCTTGGGGAAGAGTTTCTCATTGTTTATGCCTTTTAGACTTGAAGACTTGGCAAACCTGCTGGGTAACTATGCCTGTTGCCTGGAAAATAGCTTTTTCCTTTTTATTAGTCTAACTCAGACACTGATTTATTGAGCCAGAGAAGGATGAGGCAGCTTTAGCTCTTCCATTAACACCAGCTGGGGCCTACATCACATAATGTTGTGTGAATGCACAGCTTCATCCCATCACATCCGAGCTGCAACAACCCCCAACCTCTGCCTGTAGTACCGTAACTTTCTAGAAGTTATTCATGCCAGATATCTCCTTAATTCTTTGTTTTTCTGTTTGTTTCTTTTCTCTGTGATGTTTTTGCTTTAATGCTACAGAAAGTAGTCAGAAAGGCTAAAATCAAGGAAACAAACTGAGGTACATGTAATACTAGCAAGAAACAATACAACTAACCTCCTTATTATATGTGATATGCTAAGAATTCTCAGAGAACAGATGAGGGGAAAAATGCTTCACTTGCTTCACTGAATCTTAAAAAGCCCACTGTGGAAAACATCAGTAATAAATAACTAGTCAGTTGAATGGCAAATTTGTTTAAGCATCTGTTTGCGTATCAGAATAAATGCATATAATTCAAGACCTCTGTAGTTACTAACCTTAGTGTAACCCATCTCTACCTGACTTTTACACTAATATATTTTGATAGCTTTTCAGGTTCGTATGCATACAGCTGTTGCAAAATATTCTCATTAACTTCAGCGCCTGAGCACTGGATGCGGTACTGCTTTTGTTGGTGAAACTCAGCCCACCTCCAGTGAACTTTTAGCACATCCAGGTAACCCATTGACTGCCATGTACTTATCCAACAGCTCTTACATTTCTATAAGCTTTTTGTTTCTTGGGCGTTTTCTGTTAAAGGGAAAACAGTTTTCTGTCCCCTTCTAGGAAGCAGATAATGACTTTCCTCTGTTTCAGTCTTCAGGGCTTCTCTGGTTGTTCGTTCATCACCAGCAGAATGAAGATCTGCTGTTATAGGCCACTGTCTAAGGGTTTTTTCTTAATGGAAGGGATGATGTGTAATTTGCCTTATTGGCCTAAAAAATGCAGTGGGAGAAAGAGCCACTGTTTCCAAATAGTTTTTCTTAGCTGCAGTGGTAGAAGTTCACGTTTATCAGGATATTAAGCAAAGAACCCTGTTGATTTGTCTTCAAAGATAAACTAGAGAAAAGCTCCCACTCTTACCTCAAGGTGTTGCCTAGTTAAATTTTTTGAAAGTGTTAAATCCAGCTAGCATTGAAAGATGGGAGATGTCACAGAAAACTTAATGTCTGCACTGTAGTGAGGGCAGAGGTGGAGAGCAAATTTGCAGCATGTGATTTCTTCACTCTTGATAAGGCCTGTTAAAGAACATTTGCTGTAGAGTTACAGGGTGTTAGAGTACTTCCAGGCTTTTCAACCCAGGCCTGCAGTAGTTGTACAGTTCTGTTTGTTATCTTGCAGATAAGAAGCCAGAAACAAATGCAGACATGAATAAAATGGCATTGATTTTTTTTTTTTTCTTTGCGGTGCCAGCACGTAAGATAAAGTAAGCTTTACCCTGTGGGAACTTATCTTGAGTGACATGATGCTTTTTATCTGCCACCCTATTATAAGGCTCACATTATGTATTGTGAGCTTTTCTCCTCTTTGGTTTCTTTAAGCAGAACACTTGACATTTAACTTGCTAAACAGTTAGGCTGCTAAAAGTTAGTCAAGGTAGCAAGTCCTACTGATAATAGCAGTATACAGTAGAACAGTTCAGCACTTTCAGGCTGTCTAGACCATCTTGATGGGCTCAATGGTGAGGTGAAGTGATACGGAATGGC
The DNA here is from genome assembly GCA_013397275.1 of Burhinus bistriatus. Classification (NCBI taxonomy): domain Eukaryota; kingdom Metazoa; phylum Chordata; class Aves; order Charadriiformes; family Burhinidae; genus Burhinus; species Burhinus bistriatus. The sequence continues at coordinate 198,654 of VYXH01003279.1, read as the reverse complement.
TTGTGTTCATATTTTTAAGGTCATAAGAGACAATTTGCATCCATAATATCTATCATAGTCACAGGATTGCCACGTATACAAGCCATTTGATTGCTTTTTGCACCTTACCCGCTTTCCTTCAGGGAAACTGCCTTCCTGCCAAAAGGTCACAAGCACTGATGAGATCAGTGTACTCGTAAACCCTTGCTACTTATGTTCATGCTTGGTCAGGAGGCGATCTGCACAGAGCCCTTGGCTGCTGGCAGTGGCTTCCCTCATGACTGGTGAAGACTACACCTTTGTTAAGTTGAACACAAGTTCGCAGACTCTCGCTGTGGTCTGCTGAGCCCTTCAAAACTTGTGCAAAACCTCAAATGAGCCTTACCTCACTAGTGGGTGTGGGCGGATAGGAAGTGCCAGGGTACCCCCTTTATGCAGCGTTACAGCGGGTGCATTACCTGGGCAAGTGCTTGGCTCCTCGAAAGGCCTGAGGAAAGCCCATCCTCAGTGAGCATCACTTTGCTTTCCCCTTGAGCAATGTCTGAAGTGTGAAGGAGCAGGCAGCATCTCGAAGGTGCCTAGGATCCCTGCTGGAGCTCAGCTCCTCACTGTTTCCCGCAAGGACCCCCAGGAAGTTTTAAGTTTTTGTAATGTTTGTAGGAACTGAATTTCTACTGGGAAGTTTGTGCTTTTGTCCCAAAGACACCCTGTTCAGCACTTTCAGGCAACACTTAACAGCAGGACAGCAAGCTTTCCCTCTTCTTTTTTCAATTTCCTTTAGTTACATTTCTCTGATCTCAGCACACTTTCATTCTCTCCACACAGAAATTTGAAATGGTTACCGTATCTCTTAATAAGATGGAGCTAATCAGTCACGACAAAAGTCATTACAGAAAATGATAATGGGAAAAGCATTCATTTGACTTCTTTCATTATGTCTCCTGGGGTACTCATTTAAAACCGCTGAGTCTAACTCGGAGCACGGTGCAACTCGTGCCTCCTCCCATTTCATGCTGAGCTCAGACTTCAGTGGCACAAAATGGTTTATGAGCTTGAGATGAAAGGTAGTACGGTAAATGTCATGAGGAGTAAAGATTGGTAAGGCAGTATTATCCCATGTTTATTACTTGGATGTTCAGTTAACTTTATGCATAGGTAGATGATGAGAGAGGTAGCTGAATTACCCTATCTCTGGTTGCTTTCAGCTGTGATGTTATAGAAAGGGTCACCTTCTCTTTGGACGTGGGTCCCAGATTGTTTATATCTTTAGAGACGTCATTACGAAGTCTTGATTTCTTCACTGTCTGCTGGTGAACAGGTAAAAAGTAAATCGTAAGATGTGTCCTATACTTTTTTTAGCATACCATAGTCTACGACTTCTACCACATCCAGGTGCCTGCCCTTGTGCTGTTGCTCTGAATGAGCACATGGTGATAAAGAAATCAACAGTCAAAAAAAGCTGTGGAGAGGAGATACAGTCTCTTTGACCATGGTGATGCGGCGGTGGTGAAGCAGAGTTGAGGCAGACTTGCTGCTGCTGTGTTTGGGAATCCAGTAGAGATGCGTTCAGAAGGAACACAGTAGAAGACAGAAATTCTCTGAATTTCATGCAGCAGCCTAAATTGGTTGCTCAGAATTTCTCCTAGGCTGAACCTGAGTTCTCCATCTAAATCCATACTTTATTCAGACAGTGGAAAAAAAATGAAGCAAATGATTGTGATCCCAATCACAATATCTCAATCACCCACCACAAAACCACCAAAAAAGCGGCTTTGTAAGAAGCTGTGCTCGGAGAAGGGAGGTAAGGGGCTTGACTGACAAATAAGCTTTATATGTTGACTTGGTTTAGAATTATCTTCTTTTTTCTCAGCTGATGTGAAAAAGTTTTTTGGCTACATTACATGGGCCAAGAGAAAATTATCTGAAACTTTTTGGGAACTGGTTGAATAAGCATTGTTGCTTAATAGAGATGGATAGGATGGATCTTTGTGGTTCTGGTAAAGGCAATGAATGATCTAGTGCTTTTTCATATTTGGATTTGAAGTCCTAGCTCTTTGCACTAAGAAATGAAATTGGCCACAAAGTTGAGACACTTATGAGACCTAAATTTTGAAATCTCACAGTTGTCGTTAAACAATGTTGGTACATGGATTTTTGATTAAATCTTAATATTAACAATTAAAAAATAAACAATTTGAAATCAATGTCTTGATAACATGCAATGACAACATAAAAATGAAAATTAAGGAAAAAGGGAAGTAAAAAGTAATTTTGTATTTGTTCTAATCATGTACATTTTTTAGCCATTACTGATGTTTTTGGATTAAATAAGTTGATATATTATGCACATATATTTGTACAAAAAAGCCCAGAGATTTCTTTCTGTAGCAATATATTACAGAGTTGCTTTAGTAGGTTTTGTCAGCTACTTAATCCAAAATAGGGTTTTAGAAAACAGTCACAGAAATCACAAAATGTTTTTCTGCATCTTATTTATGTTGTCATAAAGTGAAGCGCATTGACCTTAGGTAAAGCTCTCTAAGCCATTTGGGAATATATTCTTTAGCTGGCAATTTCTTTTAATGTTCTATGCTCAAAGCCGATTCAATTTTTGTAATCCCAGACTATGGCTAAATGTGTCCATGTACAAGTGCTGAGATATTTCATTGAGAAAAACATGAGTTTGCAATCAAAACAAATAAATTATTCATATTTCTGTACTTTGCAAAATAAATTGTTTGATTAACCGAACAAAATGAGTTGTGTTTCCTGCTAGGTACAGTATTATATTATTTGATATGATTTGTGGAAAGAGTCTTACTTTTTTATGTACTGATTTGATATAATTTTCATCTCATAGTTGAGCAAATTTTAAAATTAGCTTAGTCTACCATAAAATACTTCTTTATGAAAAGAGAAAATGGTTTTCACGCTATGGTAATTTGATGTTGTTTATTTTGGAGCCACTTTTGAAACCTCAATTCATACTGAGCAATAGTTACCCGGTGGGACCACTTAATTAAGAACTACCCAACTCAGAGCTCCAAAAGTGAGACTTCTATTTACATCAGAGTTCAAACAGAAATTAAGCAATCCAGTAAGATCTTAAAGAAGCTTGAAACTAGAAATGGTAGGAAACATATTTGTTTGTTTATGGGCAAAATTCATTGCCATGTTAGCTGAGGCAAAGAATCTAAGCAGGTTTTGACAAGATAATGCTGACCAGCCGTTTGCTGGTGTCTCAGGTTCATGCTGGGCAGTGTATTTTGTTAAATGGGCATGAACTTCGGAGAGTAACAAGTATACACACGTTGGGGAAAAAGTATGTTCACACATAAGCCATCCTTCTGTCTCAGAGGGTACCTTTGCCAGTTAATTCATACCTATGAAGGTCTGAATGCTAACATTAGGAATATTATAAATGAGCTCTATTAAAGTTTGCACTGGTTGTCATAATACTAATACACAGATTCAATTAGATCCTTTAAGGTGAAGTTTGGAACCAAAACGTGCTCTTGCTCATTAATGGCTGTATCTGAAACTAACTCTTTTGCAGATAGTCCATGCAATTGGAGATTTTGTTCAGACTCTGACTCGTAATTGTTGTCGCTTCCTTTGTCTATCTATCTTCCTCAATAACTAGGTAGTTGATCTAGTCTGGACACAATTCCGTTGTATTTCAGAAAATGTTGATATTTCAATCTTATGCAAATCTTCACTCCTTGAAGTGAGATCATGACACAACAGAAACCATGATACTTTGCATTTTAACTACTTAAATGTTTTCTTTACTCTCTTTACATTTGACTTTTGCACCCTCTGCCCTGTTGCATTCACTGACCTTCTCGCTTTGCCTTCCATTAAGTGCAAACAGCTTGTTTCTTAGTCAAGCTTCTCTACAACTGCACTATGCACCTCACTTTTCTCCTCTTCATTCTAACTTTACTCTTTCTGTGCCATACGTTTTATCCATCAAGAATGAATCTGACAGCTGTCCTTTGTTTTTTCACACTCCCACAGAACTCTGACTTACAAATTTAAATTCTATATTTCTGGACTTTTACAGTTCTGAGTTTAGAACTGGGCCACATTACACTACGGAATGAAAAGAAAATTTTACAATGCTACTTGGTAACCTGGAAGAAAAAAGTAACACTGAAATACAAGTCAGCTATACCATAAATACCAGAAACCACATGGGATCAAAAAATAAAATTAGTTGTTTTAATAATGTAAAAATGAAGTAAAACCTGTTTGATGCTAGTGTAATTTCAGACAGCAGCCTCTGCTAACAAGTTACAGTTAAAAAATAGGCTCTACATTGTTCTTGTACACATGATTATTGTTATGCTGCTCACTGTGATGAATACCGTGAACTGGAGGTGGGAATTGTCTTTGATCTGTGAAATGGTCTTCAGTTCTAACACTGCACTGTCCCATCACGTCAGGTGAACATCATAGCGTTACATTTTCATCATTGTTGATTTCTGAGGAATTTTATGCTCAGCTTTGGTTGTGATTTCAAAATTTGAGTATTACAAGCAAAAGTGACTTTAGATGTGTACATCGATGAATTGGAATGCCATGGCCTGTAAAAGTGGAGTTGTGTTCGTGTAATTCCAGTATTAATTACTAATTTTGATTGTCGCAGGAATACAGACGTACCAATGAAAACAAATCATCACGATGACTGAGACGGTGATTTAATGCCATAAAAGATCTTCCTATTCATGTGATATTTACTATGCTTTCTACAAAATTTTCTCAATTTCCTCTACAAGGTTTTAAATAAAGGAATAATTCCTTTGACCAGCAGAGAGCAGCAGTGATATACTTTATAAGGACCTAACGATGAGTCTGCCCTGCAAAATCCTATTGCAGTTCTAAACTGGCACGAGGGGTGCGTAATATTGTGTATGGTTATCATGAACATATATTTATGGGAAAAATTCTGTTAAAATGAAATCAACAACGGGCAAAATATGCCCCCTTTAAATTGCATTAATTTGTAGAACCTTTTAGTTTAAAATACTTTAATTTTTTGTCTATATGAAAATTACAAAGATTTGTTACTTAGCGTGAACTATTTTTAAGCCACCCTCTTTCTTAGTAGATGGTTGTGTTCACATTAATCTGAAAATTTGCTGTGGAGTTTCTCTGCTTTTGTTGGACAGTGTCTGTATTTTAATTCTTACAGTAAAATTTTAGCCACAGAAAAGTCAGTATGAGTTTTTCGCACTGACTTACATGAAGTCAGGATTTCACCATTCTTGTGACGTATGTATTAACAGTTCGTTATAAAGAGATTAATAACATAGAGTTAAAAAAAATTATAGCAGTGCTTATTTTGTTTTTTCTGCTCTCTGCGAGGACACTTGTGCAATTTTACAGGGTCTGCATAAGAAGGATGACAACCTCAGTTTTTCCTCATCTAGAATTGTAACAACGCCGTTACAGATTTGTATTCCCTGTTCTGGCTCTGTGGCTCTTGCGTGCTTGGTTGTGTAGTGGTACTCTAGCGCAGATGACAACCATTCTTTGTTCTCAAGCTTTTTTAGCTAACCCTGAAAATTAAAAAAAAAATTCAAGAAAGCGCAATTTTATGTCCCACTTCCTAGTGGGACTAGTTTGCAAAGTAGGAAAGAAGAAGCATCAATAATGCCACTATGCTGTCACTTTTGGAAATTAAGTGAGATTACTGTTGGTTGACCCAGTGTTGTCTGTAAGTTGTGTCTATATTAGCATTTTAGTTCAAATCGGGACTGTGGTTCAGGAGTGAATCTTCTGTTCCTGCTACCACATGGAGCAGTATTACTTTCAGAGGATATGTCACTGGAGTGTATGTTCCAACCACTAATGCGTATTTAGTTCTGGGACATACTGCATGTAGTTCAGAGTAAAAACCTTGTGAAACATATGAATGTATGTGTATTTAGGAACAACATCCCCTTGGCACCAAGTATTCTGATCCGTCCATACTGCACCACACCAAGGCCCCTCAGGGTAAGGGAGTTCATGCTGCTTCATGCTTACAAATTTCGAAGAATCTTGAGTGGCAGCTTGCATTTATCTGCTTACACTAAATCATCTCTGTATTATTGCCTGAATACTGGTGTGCAGGAAACTCTGAGGGCCAAACTAGAAATGCTATTTGAATTCACGTTACACTAAGCTTGGACAATGCTGGAGACCAAACGTTACGAATTTCTCACATTCTAAATCCAACATGAATTGCACGAGCTCTCCCCTTTTTTGGATGTTAACATAACTTGTATTTCGTTCCCTTTGCTTCAGTGCAGACTAGGAGCAATCATGTCACAGAGATTTTATGAAAGTAAATTCGGTCATGTTTATGAAGCATTGAGGTCCTATCGTCATAAGCTCTGTAAAAAAGCTAATGAGGAAAATGTTACTCTCTTCCTTTAGAGCAGGTCTTGAATAGTGTGCAACAAATTAGTTGTGAGACCACAGACTGAATAAACAGGGGGAAAGAAAATATTAAATAGTTCTTCGTTAAATGAGTACCATCCTGTCTGTAAATGTAATGAAAAAAGGTCTTGAAGGAAAATAATGAAATCATGTAATTAAAGATCGTATCAGTGTTCATATGCCCAAAGCACCTGGCTTAGAGTTCTATGGGAAATTTAGTTCTGGCATCTCATCACATGAATGCGTGATATTGCAACCTGAGTAATATTCTTTTAACAAATTGCTTTACTGCAATGCACTCAAATTAGGAATGGAGCAAGTTTAATTTTGATTAAATTATAATTCTTACCATTTAATTATTTAATTTGATTTAATTATTTGGAGGATTATTAAAAAAATTGCAAGAACCATTTCATGAATCAGTTGTTCATCAATCTTAGCTTATTTTATTAAATACAAAGATATTACTGTCATTTCCACAATTATTGTCACAGCAGTATTTGTATTGAACCAATATTAGATTCTTACTTTGCTAGGCATAATACACTGATAGAATGAGATGCAGTCCTGGATGGGGAACGATCACTGCCTTTACAAGTAGCAAGTGCGAACTGTAGAAAAGGAGACATTTAAAATGGAGGCTAAACGAAAAAATGGGGTGCATGCAAATATCGTGTTGATTCTGACAATGGATTTCCTTTTGCTTAAGTAATTGTATTTCTAGGTGGAGCTTTGTGCAGAAAGTCTTAGCTGTGTAGAATTTAAAGAAGAAAATTAAACTAACAAGGATGTGAAAAATAAATGTTGGGTAAGGGGAGAAGAGTGTGGTGGGCCACCAGAGAATGAATGAGGGAATGGGAGCAGATAGCCCTAAACACAAAACAGGGAAGAGATTATTCTTCATCATCTTTTGTAAACTTAACTTTCTATATGGTTTTGGCATTACTTTCTTGATCCTTCAAGCTTTGATTAGCATTTGATTACAAATTCATTAATACAGAGTGTAAAAATAAAATTCACTTAAAAGGAAAGATTAAATTAAAATACCCACATTGGCTACAGTCAGCCATGAGTGCAAGATTCTGCATGTACATGTTTTTAAGCACACACCTAGTGCGGTGTAAATAACAATACAGATGAGGAGATGATTAAACATGGAAGTGCGTATTTTCACCTTATTTCTTGATTTTCTTCTTTCTCAGGCATTGCTTAAACAAATAGGGCTGTTGCCTGTTTCATCTCAGTTTCTGCTCTGCCAGGATGTCCAAGCACTGGGGTTGACTGCTCCTACCTCTGCCTTGGACAGGTTCCGTACGCAGACCTTGCTCCCCTGTACAACGCCCACCTGATAATTGTCTTGCAGAGACCTCACTAGGGTCTGCTTTACACTGTTTTGAAAATCCCCCCTGACCTTTCAGACGGAGCAATTTTGTTGATTATTTTTGTTGATTATTATTTCGATCAAATGAGCCTGTTGAGGAGATGATAGGCGGAGAGAAATCAGTTGGCATAAGCAGAAATTGCTGCAGCACTTTATGGGGTGGGTTAATTATTATGGGTGAAATAAGAAATTGTTTAGAACCTAAAATGAACCTTCTTCCTACCAGCTGTAAAGCCCTGACTACCCCGGACACCCGTGTCTTTAACTTGTTTGCTTGCTTTTTCACCCAGGTGGACACTTTTGAAGTTTAGCCAGAAATGGAAATACCAAGTTACAATAAGAAGGCATGTGCAGATCCTTGTGGTCTGAATACATATCTCAGCTTGGTTTAAAAAAATATGCGACATCTAAATTTAGGTTCTGATAAATGAAGTCTATGAAGACTGCCCTGAAAGCCAGAAATTCTGTTATTTTAGGTCAAGGATCAATATGCCATTTTGTAATTGGATTTTTTTTTTTAAAGACATTCTTGGTTTGTTTGTCTCTGTTTTATTTAAAGCGACATAACATCAGTATCTCCATTGTTCATGCAAGGACAGCGCATTACAAACAAAGTTTCTCTAATATTAATTAACATCATTTTCAAAGATATTAATAGAAAGAGCACTGTGAGGATAACCATGATAATATTATGTGTCTACTTGCTGAAACAAGATGCTTATTATAATTCATATCTATATTACCTTTTATGGTATGCAATTATGTTAGCTGTAATTAATGGTGGATTATATGTTTCTTATTAATTATATCTGAATAAATATAGCTATAATATTGTAAGTAAGCTGTTTGGAATTTTTGCAGTCTCCATGGGATTGCCCACAAATAAATACTGTTCTTTGTAGATTACATTGCGCATATACCTGATGAGCAATATATGAAAGAATACCGTAATTATATTCCTTTTGAATACCTTGTAACTTACTTTTTCTAATGCTCATACTTTTTCTTAGTCTGACTTCACAAACTAACTTTGATTTGTTTTTATTTCATGTTTTATTCCCTCCCTGCAGCTCTTCATAACGTAAAAGAATGAGCAAACCACCATGATTTACTTTAATCTTTAGCCTATTAAATCTTGCACTTGAAGGTCAAATTTAAGCAGAGGCAAATCTATGCTTCTTTAATAAACTTTAATTCTACAAATAAAATGTGATTGCAACTAAATTGTAGTAGGATTTCATTTTAGAATTTCTTTCTTCTTCATCTGGTAAATATTGATTGAAGGGAGGATAATGAGAATCTGAAGTTACTTGTTCCCCAGAGTACAGGCATCGTTTTCATATGGCTTTGTTAGAATGTTACAAGAAGATACCTGGTAAAAATAGTAAAACTATGAGCTTATAGCAGGAAAAGAAAAAGTCAGTGAAAGGTAACAGAAATTATTAGCAATATGTGGAAGTGTTCAGTGTAAAGCAAGGTGAGAAGAAACCCATTATTTGCTCTAATTAAATTTCAAAAAGGGAAACATTGCCAGATTTAACTTTTTAAGTCAAGAATTGATACCTTTCTAGAAAAACTGAATGGGAATTTTAAGTTTGATAAAAAAGGATTGGATGCAATTAGGTGGCCTATATTATGTATTAAAACGAACCACAGAATTATAAGTGATAGATATGATTATAAAACCATGAAAAAATAATAAAAAAAAAACAATAATGTTTTTTAAAGCAATTTCTATCTTACAGATAGGATATGGCAAGAAAGAATACAGAAAAGTTCAGAGAAGGCTTTGAAAAGCTTTTAAACATTTCTAATACAATTATCTAGGAATATGTTTTCCAAGAGGGAGGATGCCAAAATTAAGTTTGCTAAGCCATACCATGTATAACTTAAGAAAAAAAAATATTCTTGGCCCAACTATTTATTTCTTAAAGTCAGAGACATCAGTGGGAATCCATTAGATCAGAGTTGAGTATTTCTGGGAAAAAAATGCTGAAAGCAATTTCAAAGAAATTTAAGAATAACAATGTTAGAAGAAACTTCCATGTAATGAAGGAAAGAAAGAAAGAAAAGATTTTTCCCCTTTATTACTCTTACAATCTAATGACTTATTTTATAGGTGATAATTTACAGGAATAAATGTAACTGTTGCTCTGAAAAAACATTTTTCTTTATGCTGTATGAAGCAGACAACATGGAGAGCCAACAGGTGTATTAGTGGACAAATCAGGGGCACTTGCTTCCTAATTAATTTTCTTCTGAGCTGCACCTGGGCTGTGGGTTGTAGTTCACAGGGTTTTGGTCAGGTCTCTTCAGTGACCCTAGCCCTTTCAGCAAGGCAGCATGGTATCCAGCAGCAGAAAATTTATTTAAATAGGAAAGGAAAGCATCCTTCAGTATCAGAGGTGAGTGAAACTGGTGGCTTTATTAGTCTGTAGCTGATGAGGTGGCTAGACTAGAGGCTGGCCGAGTGGCACGGGTAGTAGTCAGTTGTCTGGAAAATGGGTGAGATAGGCTTGAATTTTCACTCACAGAGGAAAAGGTGAGACTCTGGATCTCTCAAATCTAGTTGCTTAGCTAATATGTATTAGGTGAGAGCAGGATGGACTAAATCTCCCATGGGAAAGGAAAGAAGTGATGTCCGTGTTTGTTACCTTCTAAAGGAGAAGTTTACATGTATGCAGTTCAGCTCTTTAGGCTGCAGCCATCAGTATGAGGGATCCCTCTAGTGCCTTGAGCCCTGAGGAAAGGCGGGACTCAAAATATTTTTTTCTTCAGTGCTTGGTGTTGGACTCTTCAGGTAAAGCTTGAGTCAGCTTAGTGGACCTATCTAAATGTTCAGTGTGATGCTCTGGCTTCGTGTGAGGTGTCTTGGTGGATGCACTCAAAGGTGTCTTGGTGGATACAAAGGCAACCGAATTTACCTCAGAAAGGTTTAAAAGCCTTCCCCTGGTCTCAAAGTGCAGCAGATGCTGAATACAAGAGAAACATGAGTTTCAGGACTTGGGTTTTAAAAGAAAGATTCTCAGGAGTTTTAATCTAGGAAAATAAATTAGATTATTGTGGCAGCAAAAATCTTTAGTGAAAAGAAAGCAAAGCTAGCAATTAAGAAGCAAGGCTGTATACTGTATTGATGATGGAGCTGTGGGAGGGAGGAGGAATAATTTATGGTGTTGCAGGTGTGTGTGTGTGCGTGAACTAGAAATTCTTCAAGAATTTGTGTCTTTACCTGACTTTTGCAGGGAAGCTGTTCTACTGTTTACAAGTTCTAGAGGTGAAAACTTAAGTTTCTTTAATGGCATATGCAAACTTAGATGTGCTGCTTCAATGTGTTAAAGTGTCAGAAAATTTGTTTACATGCTCAGGCTGCTCTAATTAAATTGAAATCTGCTTAAAAAGGATTTAATTAGAGTAAAGCAAGTCTTCTGAAGACATTTTAATGTCTGTTTAAATTGGCTATATTGCTTTGGTTAGTACATAAATTTATACTTAGGCGATAAACAGATTATGTCTTTTTAAGTTGTCATTTTCAGCTGAGAAGTTATTTGGAAGTGTGTATCCTCTTGTTATATTGTAATTGTTAAGTAAAAAGTAGATTAATTAAAGATGTCGTTTCAGAAGCTTTTTAAATACATTTCATGGTATTGTCAGTTCCAGAACTGTTACGTGTGACTGGTGAGCTAGGAGAAGTCATTATATACTGGATTTAAGAATTTCTCATGTGCTGGCATTGATATAATTTATGTTAAAATTGTTTCAATCCTGTATACAAAGCTGGATTTACACAATGAACAAGTTCTTAGAGATCTTGTACCTTGTGTCTATGAAGAGTTAAAACTCGTTTTCCCAGAAGAGTTATCAGATCAAAGGGCTAAAAAAAGTATATTTCTTCCCTGTTCTTGTCAAGAAGATGCGCAGGGTTGACTGTCAAGAGCGTACCAAAGAGTTGGCAGTGGTTCTGAGATGGAGACCATCTGACAGAAAGAAGCAGCCTCAGAATTCCTGATATTGGCTGTTAAATTATATATGAAAAAGTTTTTGCTAGTGAAAAAGTCTGATTTGTGAAGAACAATAAAAAGACTTTTAGCTTGGATTTAAAAAAGAAAAAAAAAGTAGACTATTTGTGATGAAAATGTTAGGGATGTTGCTAACACGTCATATGCTTTGCTATTTATTCCATGTGGAGTTTTAGAATCCCATAAAAAGGTCTTGTTAGTGGCAAGGTACATCTAGCTGTTTGGAAACATCCAGAGACATGGTGCATTCATAGAAAACAGAAAAAAGAATTCTAGTGTATTATGGAATATGCTAAATTATATAGGATCTTAAAGCTCAGGCTGGGGTATTAATTTGCACTAATTCATTGTCTACTTAGAGCAAGTTGTGCTCTTCTGTCATGTAATAAAAGCCTAAAAAGTGCTTATCTTCCTCTCTGACTGGAAAATCACTTTCAGATTAGAGCTGCTTCTTTTTTAAAAAATTCTTTGGCTTTCCTGATACACAGAGACTAATATATTGCAACCCAAACAATTAATCCTGTCCTTGAAAGGATGATCAGTAGTCTCACATTCAAACTCAAATGGAATCAGATTTCATTATAGTTCATTTGCCATTCTTCTTAGTCATTTCATATTCTTGTAGGGGTTTTTTTGTTGTTGTTTTCCCAGAACTATTTACTAAGATGTCAGACCACCTTAGGAAAATATTAAACTATTTTAAAACTAATAAAGTATCAGAAGTTCAATATTCTCATTGTGTACATTAATGAAGGGTGTTGTGGTTCTGTAATCTTGTGCTCAGGTGCGCAACTCTTCTCTCCTTCTCCTTCACAATTAATGATTTCTCTGTTAATCACACAGAAAGCGAATAAAAATCCCCTAATACTCAAGTGAAGTAAATATTGTGCAACATCACAACTTAACGTTAGTTTTGGAGCTACGTAGTGCCCGTAGGAAAAATCAGAGAGCAGTGCTGCTACATAAAGCTTAGAAAAATACAGCTGTTACGCCAGAAGTTGGAAGGGCGCACACCCGCTGGCAGGCTCTTACATGAGGGCAACGCTACGTGTAGGTGGGGAAGAGGAGCGGTGCACTTCCTTCTGGGCTCCCTGTCTTCCCCTGGCTCAGCTGGTATCGGAGCTACAGCTGTGCTGTTCTTCTGAATAAATCCACTAAATCTTCTTGGACGGCCGCAGAGGGCTAAGAATAATCTTGCTCTTTAGATTTGACTTTTTTTGGTCAAATACACACGTATCCATCATTCATTAAAAATTAATGTCTACGGAAGCAATATAGGGTTTTAAACTTTAAGAATGTGGAAGTAATGAAGAGTAGAAAAAAGTATTTGTTACCATTGCAGAGATCTTAAAACTTCATTTTTATTTTACCTTTAATGAAGGATTACAGACTGGCTTGGGGTGATGGAGTCCTACGAAGTTTTATTGAGTTCTACAGAAATAATGCAAAACCTATAACAAGATGCAAACTTTTGTTAGACTTGGGAGTCTGTTAGGTCCATGATTTCTTTTTTGTCCAATATTAAACCTAATGACTTCTATTGCATGCATTCATCATTCCCAAGTGCAAAGCCTGTGGCTAGAATGGAAGAACTGGCTTATTTTGTGACTCCTTATTCTCTCCCAGGGTGAGAAGCGTGTGTATCTCTGGAGAAAACAAGCTGCTGCTTATCAGCTGTCATTAAAACTGTTGCTTTATTTTAAGCTAGAGTTCATAGCTGAAACTTACTTGCTCTCAGTGTGACCACAGAATGATATGTATATACACACACATACATAGTATATTATTATTCTGAACAAATATATGTCAAATTTTTTCATCAATCAAATTTAACTTGAAGTCTACTTTGCTGCTGAAACTGAAAAGAACAGAATAGCAGTCCCTGTGAAGAGCAGCATGATAAAGAATAAATAAAAATGGTTATGGCTCATTGATTCTCTTCTGAAGACAGCAAAGATATAAAATATATTGGAAAATATTGCAATATATTTTTCTCATATATTGGAGACAAAGCTTAGATTCCCACGTGAGACCAGAAGAATTTAGACTTTCTCTTTTACTACCCAGCTAGGAATGCTATTTCTTTAATGTAGAGAACAAGATATGTTTCTCTCCTTTTTGTAATGTACATTGTCCTGTATGGAACAGCTGGGATTCTCCCCCCCACCCCTCTTGCAACTGTCTTGTGGTAACTCTCAGGTATAACCATACTTTGGCCTTCGAACGTCAGAAGTGTGTGGCTGGAGGAGTCAGCATCAAGAAAGGCATATAGGACTCTAATTTCAAGGGGGATGGGCAGTACTTACACAGATGAGTGCCAAGAATAATATCTGTTTTTCAGAATCTTCCATTTTCCCTGGTTTCTGTGTTTCCCTTACGCTAGGTTAATTTAATAGCTTACACTGCAGGTGGGTTCCCAGTACCTAACCCGAGTCTCCTTTATTAAAAGGTAAGCTAATTACTTCTCATAGTGCCTTAGACATGGAAACCTCGTAATTGTTCATTCTTTTTGTAATATCATTTCAAACACTTGAATGTTGTTCTCATATATCTTCTCCCTTTTTCTCTCCCTAAGCCCAGCCCTTCCTCATAGATTGCAGTTTCTAAGCTTGTTACTTTTCTCCTCATACTTTCAGCTTGGTCTAATTTTATGTGTGTCTATTTGACTAAAAGTTGTCAGGGTACTCCAGTGAAGGATTGACCTGCAGCTAATCACAGTCAACAGAGCAGGGGCAGTTTGGACAACGTATAGCTCAATCCAGTTCAGCCTTCTTTGCAGTACTGCTGCTTAGCCATTTATTTCACAATCTTTTTTCCTGTAAATGTGTGATCTGCCTTTGGAGGATTTTTATTGACAATCTGCATTTGAAGTGTTAAGTATAAAACTGTCCTGTATAACAGCTTCAGGTGAAACACTAAAGACTGGGAAGTAACAGATTTTAAGAACATTTTTGTTTCCAAAATTATGGAACTTTCCAAGACAATATTAAACATCTCACTTTTATAGAGGTATATGTGTTATATATATTTGTAAAAAGAAAAAACAGGTTAGAAAACTAAAATTCAGCACTACATTGCCAATACTAAAATATTCTGAGGAAAAAATAATCCCGAATAATAGCCATAAATCCACCAGGTTAATAAGCTAATGGTTAGTTTTTATTTTCATTTGATAGTTGTTCTCTTATATGTATTTGCAAGCAATTCAAGTAAGAATATGTGTCAACGTATTCTAGAATAAAGGCACACTTTTATTTATGGGGTTTATTGCGCTTGTTTTTGGGGGATTATTTAGGTATTCTTGGTGACTGTACTGACTCATTTCAGTGTATAGGCAAAACTCTGTCACATGCTCCTATAAGCCCTCCTGTCTGAACTCGAGCAACTCTGCTTGACTTGATGATCTTGAAGGTCCTTTCCAACCTAGATGATTCTATGCAGAACTCACCCTCTCTACTGAATCTACTGCTCAAACTGCTGTAAAATATGTCATCTAGACACTTCAATGGAGTCTTTTTAGACATAGAGTTAAAAAATACAAGGTTGGGGGTTTTTTTATAATCAGCTTTTTATTTTAGCAGAGATGAGAATCTGTTACCTATATTACACTGCGTTATATAAAATGCATAGAGTGAATTCCGACTACCTGAATCAATGCCAGCCTTAAACGTGACAATTGCTTTTTTGTCTGTGCTGCAAGGCACTGGGATGTCCAGGCGGTATGGACAAGGGCTGGTCTGTCAGCTCACCATTCACCAGTCCCTCCTTTCCCCTCTGTTTCTGGCCATATGATCCCACCACTTGTTCTGCGCCAGTTCTACTCCTTATCTGTTCGTGTGCTAAACGAATTCAGTTCAGTAACCTGCAGAAAACTACCTCAGCATAGAAAGGGATTTTCTTTTTAGTTTTTTTTTTTTTTTCCTCCCCTCTCTCCCCTTTATGCTGATAGTTAAATAAGTTTA
Source organism: Burhinus bistriatus (assembly GCA_013397275.1). NCBI lineage: Eukaryota > Metazoa > Chordata > Aves > Charadriiformes > Burhinidae > Burhinus > Burhinus bistriatus. Next base: position 182,887 of record VYXH01003279.1, on the reverse strand, counting down.
CTGTGCAATCAGGCACGTACCAGAGCTAATAGCAGAGAGCAGGCAGGGTCACACGGTGAGACGAGGGGGAGGAATGGCATTACCCTTTTTGCAGCAGTGAACCACTTAATCAGCTCTTTTGCGATGTAGAGACTCTAATTAGTGTCTTGAATTTAGATGTCAAATTTGTCATGACAACTAAGCTAGGCAGTCTTAATACTATCCTATAGATTACCGGTGTGTTTTCGTTCTTTCTTCTTTTTGACTTAGCACACCTACTCCTGAATATAAGGAGAGAGGCTTTTGTATTTTGAAAATTGTTTATCCCTTCAGGATATTTTTTTTTCAAAAGACAATACCAAGGGGGAAGATCAGATTAGAAAGATGAAGTGATAAACCTGGTGGAAGTGGGCTGTTTTCCTACTGTTCTGCTATGTAAGAAATTTGGAGCTAGTAAAAGAGATCGTCTGAAAATATGCAAATTTGGTGGGAAGCGTAAGGAAGTAGTTAAAAAGGTTAGACTGAGATTATAAATATTACCTAACTGCAAGTGTTATCTGTCTTTTCCACAAGTGGATGCTAGTTTTCTCAGGTAACTAAAATATATCTTTTCTGTTTCTTGAAATCAGACTTGCAAGTATCTCTGAAATTGCTTTTTGCATTATTCTGCACTAGCAACATGAACAAAAAGCTATTTATTATAGGAATTTCAAAAGAAACGTGTTTCTTACTGCTTTCTTATTTTTTATTTAATGATAGTATGAATAAAATCATTGTTGGTTGCTATTATATGATGCATAATGTAGTGTCATAAAAGTGCTTACATTATCAAGAGTTCCAATACAGTGATAAATGAGATGCCACCTTATTTCAGTAGATTTAGCACAGGTAATAAATATGTAGAGAGAAAATTTCAAAGAAAATAACTTCTAGCAAATAAACCTGCAGAATATAACCTCTCTAAATTGTCTGTCAGCAGTTCAGGATTTACTTAGATTATGCAAGTTATTTCTTCTCGTGCTGCCTTTTATCAGGCTATTTGAAAGGAATCTATACTTCGAAAGTATCTGCATTGGCTTGTTGATGTGCATTATTACTACATTCAGCAGTAGGATGAATAGATCAAAGTTCTGTCAATAATTCCTAACTTTCCAATTTAATATAATCTCTCAAAGTTTTGCTCACTTATTTCTTGGGGCAACCCATTATGAGGTTAGCAAAGGAAATTTCACGATTCTTCTCTCTGAGTTTTTCTTCAACATTTGCCACCCTATTGTGAACACATAACTAGTAGNGCCTCTCTGCATACCGTTCCTTGGCATCAACTATAAACATGGGTCTTACCACTCTGAGAGTGAACAGTTTCTGCACAACATGCTGTTAATTTCAGCAGTTAGAAGAGGCCTAGCTAAAAAGTAAAGTTACTGAACAAAATTGGTCCTGTTTTACCTCAAACCAGGACAAAACGGATGATTAAATGTCCTTCAGTCCTGGTTTTAGCTTTGCTTTGATTTAGGAATACCGGGGGTACTGTAGGGGTTAATGTCAAACTTTCCTCTCATTTTGAATCCTGTCTTTGTGAGTGGGCTTGACAGTGGTTAAGGAAGGTGTGAAGGAACATAAAAGTCGTGATACTGGTGCTTCCCCAGTATTTCAGTCCCAAACGGTGAGTATCTTGGGGACTTCTAAAGTCAGATAGCACTTCTCTGCATTTAATATGTCTGGAGGGATTTTTTCCTTTTGTTTTTTGTCCTGTAACTTTTTAATCTGTGTGATTGTCTCTTGTCAAGGAGTTCCACAACATAACTAACTAATGCGTGAAGAACTAAAACTTTCTGTTTGTTTTGACTTCTTACCAGTTTAGCACACAAAGCTTCATAACTAGTTTCACATGCTTCACTGCTCATCATGCATACTGAAAATATGAGTGTTTTGTATCTGAAATGGATGTAGAAACATTTTTAAATTAAAATTGTAGATGTTTTACTTGACAAAGCTCCAAATGAAACTTGTTGACACTGCGGTTTTTCATGTTTTGTAACTTTTTTTTTAATTTGTTTTTATATTTAAAAAAACTAAATATTGCTACCAGCAAATCTTAAGTTTCCAATCCAGCCTGTTTTCCAGTGGGAAGGATGTTCATTTGGAAAATATCTAGAAGCACTACGCTTCAAACTTGTGCCAATAAGTACTTGTTAACAAAAACTTCCCTCTGTAACCACCAGGAGTATAAGTCCACTGTCAATTTCTGTTGAAAACTCTACTATAAATGGTTCTTGGCTCTGACAAGTATTGTAATCACCATAATGAAATCTAAATTTTAGGCATATATTAATCCTTTGAAGGATGTACGAACAGTCTGTTAACAACATTGAAAACTAAGCTTGCTCACTAGGGGGTTGCAACTGCCAAAGACACTATTCCTTTAAAACTCTGCTTAGAAGTCTTTGTTCTGACAGTACTTTATTTTTTTAACAAATAAACAAGATTTTAAGGAAAAGCTAACAGTTTCAAATACTGCCTTTTGAGTCGCCAAATGTTTTCCATAGCTTAAATGGGGGGTTTTTTGATCAGAAAGAAAGGAATCTATTTCATGTTCTGAGAAAATACCTAGAATGTCTTTTATTTGTTTTCTTACAAAGTCAGAAGAATTACAGACTGTGCAAGCACAAAATAGCTAAAACTATATATACTGCAACTTTTATTGAAAAATGAAGAGTCTAGGAGTTGATTTCCTATGTATTTTTTAATTTACTGAATATTCTAACTCCTGCTTTGAGGATACTCTGCAAAACATCTTCGGAGCTACCCTTTGGGAAGGAAGGCTCATCTTTTGAGTCATGACTGCGTATTGTTTGCATGACTGGGTAGCAGGTCTGATGTGACCTCTACTGTATTGTTCTGCTTTTATAATCCTTTCACTGTTTCCTTTTGTTTTCTACAAATTTTTTAATCTGCATACATTTCTCACCATGACTGAATTTTACAGGGTTATTTGTGGCACAGTTAGAGGTAGGTGAGTTTGACCTACACAGCTGTGCTGCCAGAAGTCATTACCGTGGAATCTGTTATGCTGGAAAAATTGTTTTTGTGCCGTTTCACTTGGGAAGTGAACTGTGACTGGGATTGCCTGCTCTAGCAGAACTGAAGCTCTGCAGCTGCCCCGCTGCGGCTGGATTAGCCGCACTTTGTCCGTGCTGTGCATCGTACAGCTGCACGAGCAAAACTGTTTTGGTAGGTCACATATAACATCTAAATTGTAAGCTCTTTGGAGCAGAAATCATGCCCACCTCCTTCCTTCCTCTTGCCTGAATGTATACTTTTTTCCCTCAGTGCTCCCTGTAAACCTTTGAGTTACCTACTGCTGCCACAGATGTTTATGAGACCAAGGAATCCTTATTGCAAAAGCATGAACCAGAGGAAATAGCATTTTACAACACAATCTGTTTACTGAAATACTACTTTTACCAGCAATGGATGGTAGAAGTCAAGACCCCAGTGAAAATGGGATCCTTACCCAGAATAACACATCTTCTGTTGCAACAAATTTAAATGTAGATGATGTCCTGTGCCTATGTCCCTAGATGGTTTTTTGTTGTTGTTGTTAATTCTGTACAAAACCGAGGCAGCTCTCAATAGCCACTGCATGCATTTATTGCCATGTTCAGGAAGCTACTGAGGAGAAATAAATAGTGCTGCTACCTGGTTAACCCTTGTGGTTATTTCAGAACTCCTGTAACTCGGGTGTGTTAGGGTAGGGGTCCATGAATGTATCGCCTGGTTCATTTAGGGTTTGGGGTTTCCTTTATGGGAGAGAGTCTCTTCCATATTACAACCAACTGTGGAAATATAGGTGCCCAATTTATGTTGCACCTTGAAGACCTCTCTGAAACTTCACAACTGACATCAGAAAGTCATTAATTGCCATCAAGGTTAAAGAAGGATTACTGCAATCTGATGTATTAGACTGCAAGAGTAGTTTATTTGTCACCCCAGGTGAGGTCCTTACACACCCTTAGTGTTGCAGCATACAAGGGGAAGCAAGAACACAATGCTCACTCCTGAGCAGAAATTTGCGGGGGAAGTGCTGAGCTGGAATAGCTATTTTTGGTGCTTTAAGACCAACTACGTTGATTTCACTGCTTGCTCTGCGAAAGCTCTCGAGCAAAAGAACCAGAAGGGCTATTTGGGTCTGTTACCACTTAGGTGAGGATTACTGTTCTGGCTAGAATACCATCTGGGATTTTAGATTAAAGGAAAACAATGCTTCAATTTTCTGATACTGAATTAACGTTATGTAATTTGTTCTTCTGTTGACCCCAAGATTGATTTATGATGTGTTGTGTTAATTTGGGATGTAAAATAATAATTTGTTAATACATTGATTTATCATGTAATTCTCCTATTGTGACCTTTATTATTCAGTTTTGATTAGTTTATAATAACTTTTATAGTAGCTTTTTTAATGTTTTTTGCTCAGTCATTAATTTTCAGAAAATCCATTAAGACAAAACTGATTTATTGTTGCTGATTGCAAAATAGGTCAGCAACTTCAAAAATTTAAAACAATAAATTAAGAGAATTCTAATCGACCACAGAGGCTTCATGCCTGGAAATTTTAACAAGGAAAAAATCCTGCAAACCTCACTTTAGCCTCTTTCTACCTCTACATAGGACATTTTAACTTAACTGATGTTAAGGTTATAGTAACATCAGATATACTGTCAATCTTAAGTTCTATAGTGTTATATGTGAAAATCTTGGAACTGATAACTAATTCTTCTCAATTATTTAAATAGTTGATCCTCGTCTGATTAATCTGAAATACTAGAGACTCCCTAAGGCTGTGATTTTAGTTTAATTGCCTCTTTCCTGTCCCTGTGCCACTGTTTTATTGACTCATTTGAAGTATTGAAGAGATTAGCGAGGCACAATTTTTTTTACGTCACAGAAATATCCTGGTTTGACCTTATTCAGAGATTATTATGACTTCCTACTTCTACACAGCACACTCCATAAAATTTTCCTTGCAAGTCTTGCATGCTTTATCTTCAGGCTTATTGACTCTACTACAATAAGAACTCAAGGTAAAAGATTTCTCCTTGTCTTCATTTTTTAAGCTTACTGACTGTGGTTGTTTTTTTTCTTTTTTGGTGGGTAAGAACCCAGTCTTTCTTAAAATGTTTGAATGCGCAGCCATAACACTTTCTACTCTGCCTTGACTTTCTCATACTGTAGTTTCTATCAAATTTTAATATTTTCTCCCTGATGATAAGCTCGATTAACTAATGAAAACATATGTATGAGCATCTCATGAGTCACTGTCAAGCTCATGCAATATTGATGGTATTCTAAGCTTTTCAGAATGATGCAATCAGAATAAGCTCTTAGAAATAATTTATTTTACAAGTATTTATTCAAAAACTGTCTGAATCATGATTTATATTAATAATGACACAAGGAATAAAATCAACTTGTTTATCACAATCCATTGTTCCTAATGTTGCAGTTCTTGCAGATTGATGTGTTTACTTACTGGAACTTGCTCCTGAGTGGAGAAACATCACCCTCCAACGTGTTTGGCTTCCTCCTTTGTCATCCATTCTTTGTCATCCATTTTCATGTACAATGCTAGGATGAGCATCTGTATTATGGGATGTTACAGACGGTGTATGTATGGTGACAAAACTTGTTCAGCATAATACGGTACCTTCAAATACAGTTTAACCTGGAAGCTGAAAAATGCAATGGAAAAAAAAAAAGGGGGGGGGGGGGGGGGTGACACTATACTTCAACTTTTAACAATGAAATATTTTTTCTGATTCTTCTTTTCTCCATGTAAAGGGATAGGCTCTATTAAAAATAGATCTGATTCTGCTAGCCCACGCTTCCTGGTTTTGGCAAACCATGTGAAAACCTGTAAGGAAAATACTTTTTTTTTTTTCTTTTTCCACAAAATTAAAAGTATGTAGCCACATCAGATTTTGTTCATGTAGTTTGATTACAAAACAAGGGTAAAAGGAAGGAATAGAAAAGGAAAAGAATAAATAAACCTCCACCTGGATATGACTAACCAGAGTAAGTAAAAATACAAACATAAAATCAATACTATCAGGTTTTGAGAACAAATTTAGAACACTTTATATTTATTCTGTCTTTTCTTGTATGCTATCTTGCTGGTTTACTCTCTTTAGTCTATTTCTCCTGGTTTTGTTTCTATGTTTCTCTTTTAATGCTCCCCCTACAATGCCCTGTTCTAGTCTCCATTCTCTTAATATAATGCTTCCCACTTCTGAATGCTGAATCTACTAATTAAACACCCACTATTTCTCTGTCCAACATGTTTGTTTTTAGCTGTGATCATACATGAAATATTTTTTTCCTTCCTGTAAGTTTCCAGTGGCCATTTCCATAGTCTCTTCTTTCAGTTGATGTTCCAAGTGATGTTTGTTGGTTAATTACTGTTAAAAAGTCATTTTTATATCATTGTCTTTAAAAAAAAATAAAAATCCACAAATATTTTATAGTTTTGCCTTAACTAATGATGGTTTGTTGATTTTCCCCCATTATTGGGTAAAAGTGCATGATAACTGAAGATTGTAGCACAAATTTCAAAACAGGAGCTACTTTCCAGAACAGTGTATTTTATTCTTTTTTTGTCCCTAATTATGTGTCAGAAATTTCCATTCTGAAGATGCAGTTCTTCTAAAGTTTTGTAGTTCTCACTTTCACCTCTTGCTTAGTTTAGAGTACTATTTAATTCCACTGAGATTATTAGATCTGAATCAGGTGAAGTTTTGACCTCTTATCATATTAAGAATGAAAAAATACTAGTTTTATTTCGTAGGATTTCCTTGTGGCATAATCCAGTGTGTGCAATTCTGATCTGCTGATCAATTTGTTGTAGATAGGGGTCTTGAGAATGGGCCCTTATTGGAAGAGAGATTGATGAACTTCTTCAAATAGGGAATACACAGATGGAGAAAGTACAGTGAGAAGAAAAATACCAGAGAGAGAAAAGTAGCTTATTGGTCAAGATGGGCTTCAAAACTAAGTGAAGGTAGCAGCTGAGATGATAGCCTGGTAGATACAGCATTAACTATGCAGTAGCCACCGCTGTTTCAAGTAAGTTTAGAATTCTTGGATAATGAGTCAACAATAGAAGGTAACTGATAAGTTTTAGGTAGATCCCAAAGTGTATACAAATAAGGTGATGTTTAAGGATTTTTCTTGTAGCTTTAGATAAAAGCTCAAATCTCTGTTCTGAAGTCTTGTCAACAGCTGCTCTTCAACCATGAACCAAAGTACACTGGTCACTGGTACAAAGAATTGGAGGCAAAGCCACTTTGACTTTGGTCAAATCTTGGATCCCAGCCTGATGTTATACAAGTCCTATGTACCAGGAAAGCAGAGAGAACTCTGCAAAGTATACTTGTTTAAGTTACTTCACTCTGTTGGCCACTGGAATAGCAACTGAGAATGAGGATGATGCCATTCATCTTCTGCTGCATCACCTCATGTTCTCGGTCTCCTTCAGCCGTGCTTGTGCCCCATCAGAGGGGCAGTGGGACAGCAGAGACTGCCTGGTAGCAGTCTCAGTCTCTTCCTGTGGGGTCCTGCTCTGCTATGCTTGCCACACCAATGGCCAACATCTGGTCCTTGCAGCTGGAGAACAGGAATGCTTAAACTCAGTTTTCTGAAGTGGTAGCTGTTTAAGAAAATAAATTGTCTTTTGAAAGAGAGAATAAAGAAAAGTGATGCCCAGGATATGCATGATGAATGCAGAGTGAATGAAATATTTTCACAAATTAGTACAATAGCATGTGGACATTGGTATACTATATATACTATATACTAATATAGTATCTATATTAGCATCAGTTCAAGAGAAGAAAAATTACATAGGAAAGTGTGAACCCTGCACTGAAGCCTTCCTGATTTTTTCCTTGGCTTAGCGGAAATTAAAGATGTTTTTGGAGTAGAACAGACTTTTCTCATAGCTGCTCAGAACTTGGAGGAAAATGCCAAGGATACCTGTGAACTTCACCAGGTCTTGATGAGCTATTGTATATTTTAATGACTTAAAAAAAAAAAAAGACAGTAATCAAAATGGTGGAAAAAATAAGCAATTAATAATTCTTGCAAACCACCTAAAGGTTGCCTTACAAATATACATAAAAATCAGAAGAAATATGAGACTAAGATTTGTACAGACATGGACTGATTAATAGCAAACTGAAAATCAGGGTTCCTTTTCCTTGAAATGCTACCTCTCCTGTTTTTAAAAGACGTCCTAATTATTAATCAGAGTTGAGTTGTTCTTTTTATTTCCCTTTATCATGAGGGAACACTGATATATCCATTCTGCCTCTCTGTTTGTTACTCCATTTTTGGAATCCGAGACAAAACATTCATATCTTCCTCCAGTGCTAGTTCTCAAATAACTGCTGTTTAGTAATGTGAAAAAGTTTCCATTTACCCTTCACAACTCACTGAGCTGTAAACACTGAAGTAATTGAGCCACCCACATCCTGGTCTGCAGGTGATATGAGTGATGTATTTTATTAGCATTTAATTAAATTGCAAATGTTATGCTAAACTGTAAAATTGTTGGCAAAAGTTGAATAACTGGATTAATTTACACCCTTGTTTAAAAGCAATAAATTAAAAGATTGTTGAGTAATCTGAAGAAAATATATTCTTCAACTCTCTTAAAGCAATTAACCTATGCTCTGCTGCTTTTAAAAAAAGTAAAAAAAAAAAAAAGCCTCAGCAAACATACTGAAATTGGAGGCCGTTGCAACATTAATTTCACACCTTCCTAGTTTAGGTTAATGACTTCTGATTATAACAATGAAGATTAAATGGATCTCATTCATTCTGTGGTAGTAAAGAGATAATATACACTTGCAACAACTGCTAATGACTAAAATTAAATTTTATATTATTGCATTAAGATTCAGGGAGGGATGTAATAACTTCAGTTTATGAAAAAGTTGATTCTAATTCAGTTTGGGGAACACTGAACGATTTGAGTTATTCCTATTTGCTTATTTGGATATGTGCCTTAAGAAGTCTAATTATGCAAAAGCTGTTTGATATGACTTTGTTTAGAACTAAATATTTCCAGTTAGATTTATAGCTATCAATAGAAGATGCTAGCTACTGCAGAGAATGTTACAGTCGACTGGAAAGAGAAAGGGTATTCTGATGGGAAATGGGAGGCAGGAGGGCTCCAATGTCACATTTTTCTTTTGAGGGATGTAACAAGAAAATGTGTAAAAATACAAATTTTGTGGTTGCAAAATAAGAAGGCGTGAAAGAATGGAGGGAAACTGGATTTCCACCCAGAATTATTTTTCTTTTCTAGGATTAGAAACCAACAAAAAGACAAAATATCCACTTGTTTGATTCCTCCTTACTCTGCTTACAACTTCTGCAGCTGCCTTCATTCAGCTCTTCTAAGCTGAAAGCCTGGACTCAGGCAATTTCTGTAGGTATTGTTTCCCAAATGTTAAGTTAACCATTTGAGGATTTTTATTTTTTTTAAGTCAGGATGATGCCCCACTGAACATAATTTTAAGTTAAAATATTTTCTTTGGGGGATTGTCTTTTTGCTAAAGCTCTTTTAAGTTAAAAAACCCCAAAAAAGTAGCAAGTGCATGCTTATTGCACCAAGCCCATTTTCTATTTCTGAATGGCACAGAAAGTGAGGAAATTGCAATTTCATTTTTGAAAGTGTGTATTTTAAGTTGTTTTAAGAAGTTCTGCCTGATTTCATACTGAACTCTCTGGATAACTGAAGTGATTTTGTTGTTGCTTAAGTCCTCTGAATATTCGTGGACTGACATGACTTGTAACTGATATTAATGAGGAATGCTAGATATTCTGCACATGTGCAAATGAAGGTCTAGCAACAAAAAAATGTAAGGGCTTTGTCTCTTCTTATTTTAAACTTTAATCCTTTTTAAAGAAGTCTGACTTGAATGTGGAACACTTCTGAAAACCAACTCCTTAATGCTGTCTATATCTGGAAAAAAAAAATTGTGGGACTCCAAATAACTTAGAGAAATGAAGTTTCAAGTCACAATAGTGTGCAAATCTGTACTGTATGTTAGAATTTTGGGGAGATGGGAAGTCTATCTTTTTCTAAGTGAAATTACTGCAATTACTGTGTGCTTTCATATGCTAACCACAAGATTTCTGGACATACTTAGGAATAGCTCTAAAAATACCAGATTGCACTGTTGATATACCCAACAGTCACAGTTTTTAAACAAATACCAATATGTGAAAGAAGCACAATGAATGTTGGCAGAAACAAGGTTAATCTCTTACTGCAGCTTGGTCACTTGAAGTAAGAAATATTTAATTTTCTTTTCTCTAATTTCATACTTTCTTACAAAAGATTTCAATGAGCTTGCCAATGATAATAACTTTCCTTTTAGGTATTTCTTTTTGTGAAATTGCAGCTACATGATGTGGTATTTAGACAGTTGTCTAACTTAAATTGAAACTGCAGGGGGGAAAAAATAACAAGATCAGTAGTGACTCTAATACAACAAAAGACCTGGGCACATACAGGTTAGTCTTTAGTCTGTGCAAAACTTAACTTCTAAACATATCTCATGTGTGGGCTCTACATGCCGCCTTAGACAAGGAGACCAGATACATGTGGATAAGCGCACACACAAATACTTTGATTTTTCTTTTAAAGTAACATGCTAACTAACTAGAATGTTCACGGACCTCATTTTTTGTATCCGTAATGCTACCCATTAGACGCTTTGCAGCATCAGTTGGAAAACGGGAGATGGTTCAATTTAAGACCTGGCATTCTTATTATTTCAGGCTATAGATACATCTATACAAATAATGTACTGCTCATTTGTACTGTGTATGCCGTGCAGTCTCCTGCATCCTACAGATGTTGGCAGCTCTGCAATTCCATCCCTGATTTGAGAGACTTAAAAATAGTATGATTGGTAGGTCTGTGCAGCCCAAATTGCCAGACTCATAGGCAAGAAAAAGATCAATAAAGACATGGTTATAGTCTAGTGAACTTGCCACTAAAATGGAAGGAAAGGTCCTGGGTGTTTACATATTCCAGATTAACTGTTTCTAAGGAATCCTCATTAATAAGGTTGAACTGAAACCTCTTCATTTTCTAAAAAGTTAAAGAGCAGAAGCAAACGGCCTAAGTTTATTTTCTCAGTTTGTTAGAGCAGGCCAGCTATTATATAAAGGAGAAATGATAGATATTCTGATTGAAAGTCTGTTGAGGACAAAGGAGGGCTACTCATCAGTTTAATAGACCCTGGACTGGGTTTGGAATAAAGTGGCAATTAAGTCTCCAAACGCATTAATTCTGGTTTGATTAGTGTCTTTTTTGGTTTTTAAACTGGATGGTTATTTGTGAAGCTAGCTGATCTAAGTCTAGTTATTAATCAACAAAGATTGTTGAAAAGCCATTGGGGAGTAATAATTGTTAAGCTGTGTTGTCTTATAATAACGAAGGCGGTGGCAAATCAAAATATAATTTTTGCTTTCTGAATAAATTTCTGTAAAATGGTACTTGTCATGCTTCTGTGAACAGTTGTTAAAGGAACTATTGCTAACTGTAGCTATGAGTTGCTACTTAGATTAGTCTGAAAGTCTGTGTAAATTCCTGCAAGTATTTTTTACTTTAAATGCTAAGTTCTTAGCTTACTCTTTAACTGCTACTGCAGTACTAAAAAGCTCATCTCACTGTACTTAAAGAATCTTTCTAGAAATGGTCATAATTCTGAATACCACATGTATACCAGATTTGGTGGTGGTGTTTGTTCACATCCTCTAAGGTGAATCAAGCTAGAACATACCATAAAGCAACGAGAAAGCATTTTGAAACAAAATTTGCATCTAAACTTCAGACCTTAGTATTTTCTTAAATAATTAGCTAATGCCTTTTTCTGTAAGCTTATTCCCACTTTTGAAGTTACTTTAAGACTCAAAAGGAAAAGTCTGATAGTACTCAAGATTTTCAAGGAATTATTATGGTTTATGAGTTAATAAAAAGTTGTTTAGTGCAACCCAAGGCTAGTGCTAGAAAGGTTTCTGTGCATTCACACATACCAGGAACTCCGAAAACTACAAAATCCATTTTAACTATTGTGTGATAAAATGGGATGTAGTAACTGGATTACAACCAACAATTCCTATGCTTATAACAGTTTCTTCCTTTTAAATTTACTTGCTATTACTAAATCGGTTTTTCCCAAAACCCACTAATGGGACACGAGGAAAATAGAGTAGCGGAGGAAGGCTTGGGAAGTGCACTGGATGAAGATTCATAGTACCTGTGCAGTTAGGATTGCTTGTGAACAAAAGGGAGAGGTTTTCTTGAAAGGGGCGCAACTCTATGGGTAGTGAATCCTGCTCAATTTAGAGAAAGTGTTCGAAGTCGTCGAGGATAGTTTGATAGGGTAAGGCATGTTGCAAGCTTTAGATCTTTTGGTCTTGGAGTAGGAATAAAGCAAAGGACTGGGGAAGCACCTTGAGCAAATAGATGACATTCTGTCAGTATATGCTTTTCCAATGCTTTCAGTAAAGCGTAAAAAGAGATAGGCACCTATTACAGTCACGCTGGCTTTGGATTTCCAAAATTTTCAGCTCTAAGGAATACAGTTGTGAATTGTGCTGCTCTAATCATGTGAAGTGATATCCAAGTTTATACTGTAGGTGAAAAACCTAATCATTAACTCCTCTGAGTGCAGAATCTTGAAATATGTACTCTATTAGTTAAAGAAAAGGTGGTTTCTTTATGTTTCTCTAATCCTATCTCCTTTCAAGGCTCTACTTCTTAGCTTTCTCTTTTATAAGGACCTTGTTACTTCAGTAAGCTATTTTCCATACGCAAGCTGTATCTGTTACTTAATGTGCTGCAACAGGAACAGTTACAGAACAGCAGCCAGAAATTACAACTGCTCTTCTAATTGCACTTTTTAAAATATGTGCTGTTTGTCCTAGGTATGTTCACAAAGTAGAAAACTTGAAAAGAAGTCGGGTTTGTTTAAATAGTTCATCTAGGCTAAGTGCTTACCTTCAGACTTGTGACTATATAGGAAAGTGATATCCTAGACTATCTTTAAAGATTACCATAAATGCTACATTGAAATTTTAGTGACCATAATTTATGAATTTCTCTTTGTGGAAATGTAGTCTTCTCCTAACACTGTCATCACTCTTCACGTGCCTTTTATTGTCTGTAACAAGGCTCTTAGGAACATGTAATCACACAGTCAATAAGCTTTGCTTGAAGGTTTGCTATTACGCATTGGTAGAATGCTAATTTATTTAGCTAGGCGCTATGTCTAAGTGTTACACCAGGCTGTATGTTTCTCTTGCCTAGAAACATAGAAATTGCATTCAGCCAGATGGTAAGTTGGCAAGCTGGTGCACACATGTAGAGGACTTGAGGCAGAAGTGGTTTCTCCTTTGCAGCTCATTAAATTGCTTGTTTTATTGTTATGTCTTATGCAGGAGATGAAACTGCTGGGAGTAGGTGATTTGTGTGGTTAAAAAAAAAAAAAAATGCAGATATATCCAGTCATTCCCCATAGTAAACTTCGTTGTGCTAAGAACAAGAAAGGAGACAGAAGAGTTCAGATAGACTGGATTGCATTTCATTCCCTGAACTGCTCTTTGGATGGGATAACTATGTCTTGTACCTTTCATCTAAGCTACTTGAAAAAAAATGATTTGCTGATGTCACTAGTAAGTGACAGAAACTGAAATGCATAAACCTACAAATACCAAACAAAGGTGATTATCTGCTCCTTTGCTTAACCAGCAGTTTAGAAAGTATAATATGCTCTATATGTGGTTAGTTGCTTGCTCTGCTGTTTTACTGCTGTAACATAAAACATCCAAGGAACAAAACCTCCAATTCAAATATCTGTGTTCATAAAAAAAAAAAAAAAAAGGTCTTTCAGTAAAATCTTAGACTTCGGTAGGATAAATTGCTACAGAAAAATACATTCTTTTAACATTCGCTTCTTTTGTGGCTTGTCCTTTTGTTTTTGCCAGTAACTGAGATTTTTTTTTTTCATCAATGAAATATTGTGTATTCCAGTTTTGATGTTATTCCAAAACATAGTTCAACAAGATCTGTGGAGGATTACTGAGGCTCCATCTGTTCTTGCCGTGCATAGGAAATACATCTGCTCACTGTCATCTGTAGTATCCCGCCTCTTACAGTCATGCTCAAAAACGCTGAAATATTGGATTGAAAAGGCAAAAACATTTTCGTTCTATACTAAAATAGTATAGTTCTGTATTTGCCAGAATCTATGTATGTGTCTGACAGGCACCTCAAAATAATTTTACTTTTCTTTAACAGTCTCCCAAATGTGGGGTTTTTTTCTTGAAATTAGCATTGTTCACCAGCCCAGGACAGAAGGCAGTTTCACATCCAATCCAGAAGGATGATATTTTAGCAACTTGGTGCCTATGAATTTATACTCACGCTTCCATTTTCTCTGGCCTAATATATTAGGAGGAGGATTGTGTACCTTGGATTTTTAATTTTTTTTTTTTTTTTTAAGTGCAGAAAGGAAGATGAACACCAACCAGGCATCCTAAAAATTCATATGTCAGTGTAGGGGGTACTCTAAAAAAGATCCTTGGTTTGCCTTGAGTACAGGAGGGGTTTGAATGCAGGTCTCTCCCTCTGAAGGGAATATCTTAAGCTGCAGCGATGGAGACAGAGGAGAGACAGAGTCCACCCTAGTTTCAAAAATGTAGCACCACAATCTCTATGAGAATGGACTAGTTTGCAGAAGTTGAAAGCACCATTAGGCACTTTAATTACATGTATTTATTATTTTTGTTTGATTTCACACTTAGTACTCAAACTGAGGTGGGTTTGACTGAAGCGCAGGGTGGCACAGCCAGCATAGCTGCAGTGCGGATGGCCACAGGGCAGTGAATGCTGGCACGTGGAGCACAGCTGCTCCTCTCCCTGATGTCCTGAGACAAGGAGGCCTTGGTGCCCGCTGTCTGCCCTGACGGGCTGGCTTGCAGACCTTACTGCGGTTTCCCTTCCACTCCAGGGCCATGCAAGCCCCGTGCCTGCTCCCCACAGAGGCCGAGGTGCTGCAGCGTCGAGCCTTAAAGCGAGTGGCTGAGTTGAAGGCTGAGGAAGGCATCGAAGGGTTGGTGTTCCTGCTGAATATACAAGACTGATGGACATAACTCCTCTCCCGTTAGATCTGTGGCTGTTGGGTGACAGGCCTGTTTCATACAGGGATCAGAGCCTGTGACAGCTCGTTTTGGTTTGTGACACTGCTCATCAGTTAGAGCTTGAGAGATGGATTCAAAGTGGCAGGGGTGTAACGAATGTGCTTGGACAACCAGGGAGATGGAGAACCTCTCTTACAGGGGGAAGCTGGAAGAAGCTGACTCATTTAGCACAGCACAACAGAAAGCAGGAGTGAGATATGATCAAGAGGCAGAAGAAATTTTATCTAAGGTGAAGTCGGCACAAGTAATAGGTTAAACTCTCTGTGAGTCAGCTTATGCTGGAAATTGATGGAGCTCTGAGACAATTTTCCAATAGGAGCAGGAAGAGGGAAAAAAAAAAATCCTGAAGTTTTAAGGAGGAGTTTCATCAGTTCGTTAAATGGATTGTTGAATGTGTGGTGATAATGAGCAATGCTTACTTTTAGTGCTGTATTTCTGTGAAAGTTAAAGTCAATCTTGTAACTAGCTTTGAATCTTTTGATGCTGGGGGATTTAACAGTATAAAAGTGGTATTTAGCTCCCTGAGCAATCCTTCCTGATGGAGAATCCAGGACTCCCGTTCTGATGATCTCTTCATTTTCTTTTGAACATCACTTCTTTCTTAGAAGACACGCTTTGCCAAAAACTTTGAAACTTTTAATTTAATTTTATAAGTCCCCTACATTAGGCATGCCCTTTTCTCTTCTCTGGTCTTCCAAAGTGAAGAGGATATACAGTAATACTGAAAGATTTTATTTTAGATAAAGGTGATCTTTAGTGATTGTCTCCTATGTACAAATGTGATAATTAATGGAATTAAAAAAAAGCCTCCTGGCTCAAACAACTCAATTATTTCTTTGTGTATGTCATGTTGTTAATTTGGGGAAAAAATGTTAATCTAACAATGATGAAAAGAGAGAGTTGCACCACAGGAGATGTTGGCAACCATCATTCTAACGGTACCACATGTGACTTCCTTAAGGCCACGGGAGGAAGTTTAAACAATGTGGTGATGATATTTGTGGGATAAAAGTTGGTGATGATATTTGTGGGATAAAAGTCTGTAGCTAGATTGTATTCAATACCTTCACTGCTGCTCCAGCAGGCCATGTGCTGTAGTGTGATGCCCCTCAGGCTGCTGTTATGGCTCTGTATACTTGGTTTCTCTGAACACTGACATAGTAAAGCAATGACGCTTGAAGAGTTGGATCCAATCTAATTTTTAATATTAAAAAAGGTCACACTCAGTATGATGATTTAATTAATTTTGACTGTATTTAAAAAAAAATAAATCTGAAGTTCAGGACATGTTTGCAAAAAAATTAGTAGTCTGATAGTTTGCACAGCTTAAGTTCAATTTTATATAAAACTAGCTAGTAACGGATTTCAGTCTGTAAGCTTGTCCACTAGGTCGATTGTCTGCATACCTGAAGATGATCATCATTTTTGCCTCCATTTTCTCATGTATAAAGTAGAAAAGGGAAGCACGATTAGCTGTCTTTTTAGTGTTATTTTAGCTCTAGACATAAAGGAAATCTGAGAAGAGTGAAGTGTTATGCAGTTAACTTCTTTGTAAAATAATGATCCTTCATCTTGATTGTTATGAATCTACCCTTAGAGCAAACTTTGGTGGCCAAGAGTCAAAACTTTGGCAGCTACAGAGGGACTGAGATGATTTTTTGATCTGGCCCTTGTTTCAAGGAGTCTGGATCTTACAGGAGACAGTAGTGATTTTTTTGTTTGTGGGTTTTTTTTTTGTGCTGCATTATAAGATCAAATCATATAAGTCAATGATTTTTCCACAGCTTATTTCTTGTGGTCTTATTTGGATAGAGAAATTTGTCAGTAGTTTGTCACTTGATGCTTTAACTGGTTTTTAGTTCACTGAGACTTTTGACAAAACACTACAAACCCCTTCCATTCCAAACTCAATACATGAAGTGCTTTTTTTAGTTTTGTTGTGGTTTGGGTTTTTTTTTTTCTGTAGGTTCTTTTTCTTGTTCTTTCTATACACAAGATCTAACCTCAAAAAATGAAGTGTATTTTACAGTATTTGATCGTGAACTCCTTCCAGTTTTACATTTGAATAAAGAATACACAATTTTAGACATATGCATAGGCTTGTATATATGAAGTAGCTTAGAGTCTAATTCTGAAGACTTCTAGATAATCTGTTCCTGATCCAACAAAACACTTACATGGAACCTTCGCTTTAGCCAAAGTAGATAAATAAATTGGGGACTCTTTGTATGTTGAAAAGCTAAGTTTGTACTTGAATTCATTTTTCAGTGTACTGTGGGGTTGGAGTCAGTTGGGACCAACTTTTCCTGAATGATGTATTTCTTACTATTTATTTACTGTACAGTTAATTCAGCACTTGAGATAAATGAAAAAGCTGCAGCATCAGCTGCCCTCTTTTTCTGAGCTTGTAAATGGTAAAAGTTTCCTGGCATTAAGGAAACTTTTTTGTAGTAGAGCTAGGAACAGGATTTTACAAATAATTAACAGATGCTATAGGTAATATTCTGTGGATCTGAATGAAAGTGTACTGGAGTACATTCTGAAACAGTGATTGCAAAATATTACTATTGTTATGTCCTTTGTATGATCTTTTGAGAAAGAAAATGTCTATTTTTAATGGCAATATGAGAAGACAAACAAGGAGGGAATGCAGTTATTTGATACTGCTATTTAAAAACTCTTCAGCCATTGCAAGATGATACGAATTTTTATAAAAGTCTGTTTGTCTTACAACTTTTGCAATTTTATTCTTAGCTCAAAATTTGGATCAATAGTATTAAGATACTCTAATGTTTAAATATCAAATGTTTTTGGTTTTGTTTCTTTTTTTAGTCTTAATTGCAGTCTTGCATCTTATATCTTGTAGAGTTAAGGGAAAAAAGCCACTTAAATAGAGTGGAAATGTCTCATTTTATGAGTAATGCTCACATGTAAATGGCCTTTTGTGATCTATAGATTTGATCGTTTTGTGGTGTTATTTATAGTTTCTAAAACTATGACCAGCTGAGCTGCTTAGAAAAGGAAATCATACTTTTGAATATGAGTCTGTACTCCATGCTTGTCTCTGTTTTGCTATGTATTCATCAGAAAAGATAATAAGGAAAAGACGGAGCCACAATCTTCTCTTGGATAACACAGTGAAAATCAATGAATCTATATATATCAGTAAAGGACTTGATTTCATTTATTCAATTCATCAGTTGTATAGAATCTGTGTCCATCTTTTTTAATTCATGTGACAGTAGCATTGCACTAAGAACTAAGAGCAAAACAAGACAACTAAGATGTTCAGATTATTTTTTGTTTCCAGGGGACAATCTTGGCAGAAACCCTTGTGCAGTCTAAAAGTCAACTTGGTTATTTCTCTGAAGGCACACATTTTTGGAGGAACGTAATACAAAGTAAATTATTGTGTACTGTACTCTTACTTTTTTGCTTAGCAATAGCAAAACCAAGTGTTTCTGCATCACTGGTTAGAAATGTGCATATGGGCTCACACATCCTGCAATTAACAGATAAGCAATATAGTGTTAAGCAGGCTATATACAAATAATGTGGAAATTTGCAGGGGGGAAAAAAAAAAAAGTGGAACAGGAAGCTACCAGTCCACAACCATAGGTCTTCAACATGCTGTTCTTGAGATTCTGAGAAGAGTCAATGAACTAAAAGCAAGAGCTAAAAGCAAGGAAAAAAAACGCTATTGGAGAAAAGTGTTAAAAATTGGTAGGCATAGGGTACTTTAGTACTTCTGAGTGCAGAGAATGGACTAAGATTGAGAAAATAACTGTGGATGAAACAGACTAATTTTTTTATTTTATTAAACTAGAGAGGTGACAATCCAGGGTCTATAAGGTACCAACAGAACCTCTGAAGGTAGTGAATAGGAGAGCTTCCATTCCTCCTTCTTCCCCCCACTGGATGGCAAGCACTGTTCAGAACAAGTTAGAACAACAAAATTACATTTAGATAATGTGCCTTTAACAAGTAAAATTATATACTTTGCTGTAGTTCTTATTTTCTAACATTGATTTAATTAATTTTTATCAACTATTGATGATTTGGGGGCGTGGCAATTAGTGTAATCTTTACACGCATTAAAAAGAACTTCGCTTTTGTAATACACTTTAAGATTTTGTAATAAACATAATTATCTAGCACCCTTTGTAGCATTTCCAAATATATAAATGTTTTGTCTCATGAATACGTGCTTTTGATTCCAGTCTGTTTTGATCAGGATTCTTTTTAATGTTTGAGGTTTTCAGTCACATACTTAATTTGCTCAGTAGCAAATTACTTCATCTTGCTACTTTCTGGAATGAAAATTATTCTGCATGTCTATCTTGAGCCTCTACAAGTACTTTAAATATAATCAAACACTTGGTCCTGCTACTCTGTTATCATTGTAAAACATGTCAACGAGACAGCTGTAATAAAAACAAAACAGTGATCGTGGTTTTCTTTGAAAATTAGAAGTTCCCTTTAACAAAAAGTGCATCTTGGATTATGACCTGTCCTCTTAGGTAGACTGCAAAAATGCAGATTCAGAATGAGGCTTAGAAACTTTAGAAGGCCATACTTTGTACTGATGCGTTCTGTCAAATTATTTGGATAGACCCTTGATCCTGCAGCTGGTCAGTTCAGGCAGCAGTACATCTCTGTTGTATTCTCCAAGCTGCAATTAAAGATCTAGCAATGCAGCCAGGCATAGGATTCAGTCTGCAGCTCTGTACTTGTGTTCTTTTCTGTCTATGGGTAACTGTATCTGAAAGTGTGCATGCGCTTGAAGTATTATATGAAGGAAATAACAGTTTGGATTGGTGGACAATGAAGTGGATAAAAAAAGCTTTCTTTGGATGACTAGGCTTACTGGATAGTGGGTCTACTTGGAGGCTGATAACAACCGCAGTACCACAAGAACCTGTCCTGAGACGTGTCCTGTTTCACAGCTCTATCAGTAACCCACGAAGTGAGCTGTCAACAGGTTGCAGGTGATGCCAAAATTGGGTAAGCCACTAGTCAGAGAGACTTAAACAGATTGGAGGAATGGGCCAGCAGGAATCTTGTGAAATGCAACAAGGACAAGGGCCAAATCCTGCACTTGGGAAGGAATACGTGCTGGGGAGCAGCTCTGCTGGAAAGCATCTGAGGGTCCTGGTAGACAGCAAGCTGAATGTGCTGTCTGGCATGTTGCTTTCTCAAGCAAGGCTGGGCTAGGAGCATCTCAGGCTGTATTAACAGAAAGGATCACAGACGGTAGATTGAGGAAAGTGATTATTACCCTCATTAGATTGCATCTAGAGTGCTGCATCCAGTTTTGGGTCCTCTAATACAAAGTATTGAGAATGAGTTCAGTAGAGGCCCTTAAGCTGGTGGGGGGCTGGAGCATGTGCCCACCGAGGAGAGGCTGAGGGAGCTGATCTTCAGACTGGAGAAGAGACAGCTTCAGGGGGACCTAACAGCAGCACCCCAGCACCTAAAAGGAGGTCATGGAGAGGACACTCAGCCACTTCATAGGGCCCCTGGCAGAAGGACAAGAGATAATGGTCACAAATTGAAATAAGAGAGGTTCTGACTTTTGACAAAGACAGTCAAGCAGCAGGACTGGCTGCCCAGAGAGGTGCAGTCTCCATCCTTGGAGGTTTTCACAAAGCGAGTGGGTCAATCCCCGAGCACCGTGGCCTGATCTCACAGTTAGCCAGCTTTGAGCAGGAGGTTGGACCAGACACTTCCTAAAGTCCCTTCCAACCTTAATTATGCTGTAATTTTTATCAGAAGGATCAAATGCAACTTCTGAGAATATGTTTTGTTTCTTAATATTTGCACAACAACATGCAAACTTCTGATAGAATCTAGATTCATTTTGCTAGTACAGAGCGGGAACACGTAAATCCCAATTCTTCACAAGAGCCAACATCATTCTTAGTGTCTAGTTTCATAAGAATTAATTTTGAAAGTTCTGTTTAAACTTAATTACATTTATGCTGTAAATGTGAGAGAAGATTCTGCTTTTCACTGGGTAAACTCCATCATTAATTAATTCTCTTGTATTAGTTTAGAAGGTGATTTTGTCTGTGGCTGTAGGAAAGTAACAAAACGTATCCGCTCTTGTGAAGTTTCATCTGGTGCTTGCACCAGTTTAGCAGTTAATTTTCCAACAGTTGATCTTCTAAGATCAACAGCACTGGAAACTGCCATTAATTCTGTAGTAGAAGCTGACTTCCAACCATTACCTCTTGCTGTTACCTATGCTCTCTCTGCTAGGAGACAGCAGATGTTTCTTCAGCTAGATCAGAGTTGTTCTTAACAGCCCCACTGTCTTCGTACCGCCCGTGGCATTGAGGGATCTTTCATAGCCAAAAGCCTAGTGTGGAGAGAGACACTGCAGAAACCACATTCAATGCCCTCTTCCTTCTCTTGGGCAACAACGTACATATTTCAAAGCATGTGAATGTGTATTCCTGCAACCTAAGTGTATGCAGCCGTTCATGCGCTTTGGTTTGACTGAGCGCACGTTGAAGAGCTCTGTACAAGAGCAGGAATAGGCAGAAGCAGCTTCACCTGATTAGGAGAGCAGGAAGAGTGGACTGTGGGGGACCGAGAATACCAGTGAACGGAAAAGAGGAAAGGATTGTGTTATCTGGCAGCCATCTATTTATAAATAAGATGTATTTGACATGGAGTGGCTTGTGTTTTCCTTGGGGAATTTATTTTGTTCAAAGTGTACTAGCGTCTCCTGAGGGCAGTTAATGATCCTAACCTAGAAGTGTGAATTTTTTGTGGCCTAAAATCACCGTATGAAGTGATTTGATGTAGGATTAATGCTTCTATGTCTCATCTCTCTGTCATAACAGCAAGAAACTATATGTGAGCTTTTAAGCCTCCCTTTTTCCTGCATATTTTCAGGGCATGTATCCCCATATCTCATATTCCTTACAGAAATAAAGGTTCACTTCACTGCTTCCTGACTGTAGGAAGTATTGCTATTGTACTACTTTTTATTAATGGCCATTTCTGAAGTTTTTCAGTCTTCTTCATTCTGTGATTTTGCAGACATGAGCCCGCTGGCTTGCCAGAGAGGTTTGGTTT
>VYXH01003279.1:148164-160496 GCA_013397275.1 Burhinus bistriatus | reverse complement strand
GGAGGGTGGGGGGAAGCAGTTGCGGAAGTATGGAGAGGAAAAGGAAGATCCAACAAGTGTTACGGATCAAAAGGGAGGGGCTGCTTCCATAAAGGAGATAAGCCAGGAGCTGATGCTGTTCCCAGCACAGGCAGTGCCCTCATGGACCTGGGCATGGTCCCATGTGGGCTGAGCAGGACAGGGGTGCTGATGGAAAGAGTCACTGTCAACCATCCAGATGTCATCAGAGAAGGTGATGTAATGAGTCGGGTCTGGGAGGTCAGTCCAGAAAGTCCAGTTAGGAACAGAGGGGAGACAGCCATGGATACTTCTAACACAGGTTCAAGGTTCACCAAAGAAACAAGGCCAGAAATTAGTACAACCATGACATAGGTCAGGCAAGATGCCCATGGGCAGAGGAACTGGGTAGAAGATCCCAGGTGAGGCTGTTCAAGGCCATCGAAGCCTAAGAGTGCACTCAGGGCCCTGGCTATGTGCTGTTAATATCACCCTAATTAGTTCATGTGTTTGGGCTATTTAATTTTCTTAAACTGGGAATCCTTAGCTGTGCTGTGCTGTATGTGCAGAGCTCTGCAGGATGCTGGTTTCACACCCATACCTGAGCAAAAGATTTTGGTGGCTGGCAGGAGTGGCCTCAAGGTGGGTGACGCTCCGCAGTCCTGCTGGGGCTCCTGCAGCTGCTCCTGTGAAGGGAACCGATACGGTTCAGCGGGGAATGCAGGTTAACAGGGGGCAGTTTCTAAGGTCAAAGCACAGACTGCAGGTTTAAAAACTTTTTGAATGCTAGTCATAACTCTTAGTGACAGGAAAAAATGATTTTAAATAAAATATATCATTTGTGTCCGCTTTGATTGTTTTTTTAATTTATTGGGCATGCTTAGATTCAGAAAACTTATCTTGCAGATAGGGTGGCCATAAATTGGCCTGAAGTGTTTTTTTTCTCTTGGGATCACTTCAGAGAACGACCTTGAACTTTCACAAAAAATTATCATATAGCCCTCCCCGTCATTATATTATTTACTTTTTTGTTTTGAAGGACTTCTTTTAGTACACAACCCAGTGGAAGGGTTCAGTAGCTGGATACATAGCAAACGCAGCCATTGCCTTGAAGAAATTAAGGCATGATGCACTCTGTTAAGGTAACTCAAAGTAAGGCTATTTTATTTATGAATGAGTATTGAACACAGAGGAGCATAATGTGCTTTCACAAAATGAATTTTACGTTTTGATCATTAGATAGTTTGGCTTGGCTTTTCAGCAAGACATCCCTGCACTTGCCCTTAATCTTGGTGAAAGAAAACCAATGTAGAAATAAATGCTACTAATGTAAAAAAACTTGTATTACAAGTATAGGTATAATGGAGGCTCTTGATGGACATTTATGTGTTGATTCACCAGTTACACCTGCTTACTGGTAAGTGTAATAGTTACAAACTGAAGCAAAAAATTGTCAATTGGTTTCATTGATAAGCAGATCACAAAAATTAGAGTTTGCATGTCTATGCAGAAAGCACTCCCGTGTTTGTTGTTCAAGACACACAATGATCAAGGATTCGGGTGTATCAGAACTGAAAGTTTGTATTAATACGACAACATAATTCTTAGAAGTGGAAACTTAGTCTTGGGTGATACCAAATTATTTGGTAACTAAACTATTGGAGGAAACATTTGCAATTCTTGTTCTCGTCATCTTCACAAAAGATGTGATTTCCCAGCTCTAAGATACAATTACTCTTCCCTTAATGTAAGAAAAGGAAAATTGAGCATGTATGAATTGCACATTCTTAGACTAGAAGTGACTACTTCTAAAACAAGTCAGAGGTTAAATTTTAATTATTCTCTGGAGATAGTGTAGTAATTTTCAGTTCCATTGGGAAAGAACAAATGTTCATGAGAAATTGCATTTGTAGCTAACTTTCAAATATGATTATTAATAACTACCAAGTAATCATCAGATACCTATAGTAAAATTGTTTTTGCACCACTAGTAACCATCATCTTATTTTTACTATGACAGCTTTTCTTGAATGACAGATTTGTTCTTATTTTTGTCCTTCCCCCTTGTGTAGAAAATGTGTATGTAAATGATTTTGGTGGTGGTTTCACTAACCACTGTTGTTTTTGCTGAGTGTGTCTTAGTTCTTGCAATACAGATCAAGTAGAATTTACAAATAACAAATAAATTGGCTGAGTTCTTCTGCTCCTCCATAGTCTCAGTAGGCTTCCACTTGGTCGTGTCTGATGTTTTCATTGGGTGATTAAGTCACTGTTTTAAAATTTTCCGGGGAGATTTGTGACTTGAATTAAAAACTAAAGAAAATTTTTCTCTCAACAAGGCGTGCCTCAGAGGAGAAATTGCACCCACTCTAGTTTCTACTTCTGGGCCTTCATGGTGTTTCCTAACCTTTTCCTTCCTCGCATGCTGTTTTTGAGAAAAATCTCCCTGTTTTTTCTCAAATGAAACTCTTCACTTTGTATGTGAATTGTCAAGGGCCTCTCTTTTTCTCAGCATCTTTGCTGTTTTTTTTTTTTCTTCCTTAGAGACACAGCTGGTCGTATTAGATGTGATTTGGTGGTGTGTAACTCCTCATTAACCGAACTAGTAAACATAGAAATAGCTGTAGAAAGGACTGAAGCAAAAGAAATCTGAGTAACCTCAGAGCAGAGAGATTCAAAAGCTTATTCAAAGTCATGTTAGCAGGTGAAAAGCTTCTTGTAAAGTTTTTCTCTTTTTTAAAACATCAGAGAAGGCCTGCTTTAAGCTGTGAGTGATTCTGTCGCTTGCTGACACCAACATGCTCCATTTTGACTTAATCACAGAGAATTAGCATTAGTTTTTCCATGTACCATTAAAAGTATAAATGGCTGTCATCTGCTTCACAGAGGTAAGTGGGGATACCTTTCAGGCATGGGAATGTGGGCCCTTGAATCCCAAATGAACAGGTTCAAAAAAGCTTCTAGCTCAGGTAGAGAACTTCCAGCTTCCCAGCAAGCAAAATTATTCGGGACTATTCTGAAGACTAATCTGGGTGAAAGTGGATTTTGTGGAGTTTTATTTTTTCCTACTATATTAAAACTATGTCAAAACAGGAATCTTGTAGTAGCTTTGATTCAATATGTGTGTGAAGGATGGATCAAATTGTGGTTCATAGTGGAGTTTGAAGGAGCTTATTCGAAAGATAATAAATTTGCAATTAATATTGCAAATGAACATCTGGAATCTGAAATTTAAAATAATCTGATTTCTATGCAAAACTCTGATCAGTATTTAGTCCAGTAATTGCCCTTTGATGTCAGTGAGGTTATGGCATTATTAATTGCTATTATAACATTTTTAAAATGGTGGATGTTCAAGGACTCTCTTCAAATTCTGTTTTTGTGGGGACACTGGTAAAGCAATGTCAAAGGAGCTTTTTAATGCCAAATCAGCAATGTGTTTTATTAAGTTAGATAGCAGTCCTTTAAAAAGTATTTATAGAATGCAATTTGTTTGTTCTCCTAAGCTTCTCAAGAGATTTTTTTGCTCAGTGTTATATAATCTAGGGGATATGGCTTTTCTTATAAGAACAGGAACAATGTATCACCACTAATTCTCTTCAGTTGTTCTTTTGGCTGTAATAAACTTATTTAGCTATGATTTTGACATATAAATTCTATGACAATGCACATTCACTTATTTGCCCACTTGTGGGTGGGGTTTTTTTGTCTATTTTTAAGGCACCGTCCCTGTTATGTTAGCTGTACAGTACTTCTAGGTATTATTCTCTGTTTATGTTTTATAGGTAGTTTACAGTATTCTGTAAATGAACTGTATCAAAGTTCTGAAAATCTATAACACCAAATTTTCAGGATTGTTTTAAACACTTTCTTTTTACCCACAAAGGTTTACAAAAATTAATAAATCTTTGATAAGCATTGTGGTATAACAGAGCAGTGATTATTTGTGGTAGCCTGTAGTAATAAGAAATCATTTTTCAGTCTCCTTGAAAATCTCTTCTGAAATATATCCTCAAAACTGCATTGAACACCTTCTCCTTTGTGAAGTTTAGTCAAAACCATGTTCCTATTCCAATAAATGTTCTTGTCTGCAGTGTAAGATGGAAAGAATATGTGAATGTCTTGAGTTCATTTTAAATGGTTTTGGTAAATATTACCTCCTAGTTTGTTATTTTGAGGAAAAAGGCAACAGTTAATACTTTTATTAAGATATGCGAAGAATGAGTCCAAGTCCAGATTAGGTATAATAGGTAAATTAAAAATAAACTGTTTTGAAATAATAACTGAAAAATCTCTCATCAGTTCCTAGCTGCCTACATCCTGGGCAGTAGAGATACTACATCCATCCTGGTTTGCGTGAAATGTGTTGGTACAAGTTGTGTTACACTGAGTGAAGGAGTACAGATGAGGAACCAGGATGTTCTGCTCAGCCTGTGACTGGTGACTTGTCTTGAGTGAGTCACTTGACAATGCCTCATCTGACCCTTTGTGAGGAGCAGATACTGCTTATGCTGCACCTGTAAATGAACACAGACCAACTAGGGAGAAGATTAATGCCCCATTAAATGTGCTGCACTGAATGGTGCCATGTAGGTACGTAATCCATGATACATATAAAGTGACTGATTTCAGACTAGTTAATGTTACATATCTGCACATTAGATTGCTCACTTTGAGTCATCCCTCTTAGTGTGATGTATGTAAGGTTTAAAAAGTCTTTAAATACATGACATTATACAGTGCTACGTTAGTGCATTTATTAATGTAATGAAAAAATGAAATTTTAGCAAATTTGGGTCCAGTTCTGCTCTTCAGGCTCTGGTAGCTGGTTTAGAATACATCATAGAGGCTTGAACAAGAGAAGTAATGAAAAAACAGATTTGGGTTGATTCTCAGATTAATTTCCTTCCTGCATAGTCTGTGTTGTCAAATGAACTTTGTAACCTATGCCTTGCCCAGCTTTAGTTGGACAAAATCCTTTATAGAAAGGTACATTTTTTTGGGTCAGTTCTTTCTTGCTGGTGTTGGAAAATGTAGGTAGAGAAATACCTGCTTCTCTCTACTTTGCAAGCTTGACATAAATAAATAATAAAAAAATTAATCTCCTGGTGCATTGTGATGTTTGAATACTTAGGAAGAAGAATAAAAGGTATTTATCGTTCAAATGGTTCTTGTTTTGAAAGTGACTCAAACTGAGAGATTTCACTGAAAACCAAAAGAGCAATGAGTATTTTCTTCTCATTTACTGAAAGAAGGAAGTCTTGCATAGTCAGTCAAATACTGCTTGCTTTCTTCTCATGAACTAGATCCTGCAAATGCTTCATTGTTCTGTTAATCCAGTAAGTCACCAGGAATGGAAAAGTAAATTTGTGATTAAAGCCCAAGAATAGAAAGCAGATCTGGCCTCTACTTACGGCTTTTCTGTTGTTTCATTTTGTGATCTAAATGTTTCTGACCTTGTGTTTACACCTTTGGTCTCTGCCTTACAACGACTCTGAGACTTCAGGGTAATTTCTCTCATTTCTACTTACTGCTGGTGGAAGTTGGTCCTTAACTTAATCTGAAAACACAATGTAAACAGATCGTATACATTCAAACCTGCTGTGAAATATCTTGTGAACGCCTCCTAAGATCTCATTATTGAAAACTTTGAAGTTGATTTGCACAGAGAAGCCAATATTTATTTAATATGCTGTACAACATGATGTGCAATTCATAATTTCTTATGTACAGAATATTACCAATGGAATGTATTCCTATGCTTCACAGGTCCCACAATTATTGTGGGCATGGTCAGACCCCATTTTTCATGATTTTTCAAGGTATGAAGTTATACCAGTACAAGTGTATTGTGCTTTCCCTTTCCTAAGAGAAACATGATGAAAACAGCAAATTTACCTAATTTTTGAGATTAAGACAAAATAAAACTACACCAGCAACTTTTTTTGTTCATTAATTAGTTAACAGATGCTTTTTTAAAACTCTAAGCAGCATATATAGTGCATTTTCATCATTTTCAGCTAGACTGTTTGACTACTGTGATATCCGGTAAAAGGAAAATTCTATTGATTTACTTTTTCCAAAGATCTGTATCTGCAGAATACTGTCTCACTATGACCTCTGCATCTTTACTGTTCAACAGATTCATTAAAAAACCTGGTGTAAAACAGTTCATGCAGAACTTTTTCAATATGAGTTTTACTCATGGTGGTTATAGCTATAACCCATTGCGTTTGAAAAATTATATAGAAGCTTGGTAGAACAAAGCCTGCAGTAATTTGCCAGAACTAGATATTTAGTCCTAAGGATATCATCACTACCTCATTGCCAACATTTCCACTAATTTCACTGTAATGTTTTGGATGTGTACATTTGAGTGTGGAAAAATAAGGTGCGCTCTTTTTCTGACAGTCTATTAATAATTAATAAAGTTAAAATATTGATATTTTGCTGGTTTTGCTTTGCCTATTAATGTACAAGGGTACTAATAAGAAAGCTTCATCATACTAGGCTGTGTAAACATTTTTAAAAGTAATTCTGAGATCTGATCAAAATCCACCATTTTATTTTTTATTATTGTATCTTCCTCAGGCCCTACAATGATGAATATGAAAGACTGTTGAGGATAAAGTGACTTCTCTGAGATCGTAAGTTAGATCGGTGGGAGAAAGATAACCATCACAGTAATTCAAAATTCTTTCATATTGTGATCAAACTAAATCTCAGAAAGTTACCTTTTTCTGTAAAGCAGCATAGCTTCAATAAACAGATCAGCAAACTAAGGCCAAAAGCGTAATACCTTGCTCAAAGGTAGCCATAAATCCTGGAGCACAAATGTGGAAAAGAGCCTGAGTCTTTGAGCACATTTTAAGCGCTTGCCTCATTAAGCAACCAAAGCCTGCCTTTTCTTCATTATTCTTCTTTCCTAAGGGTGTGCATTTTTAACACCTAAAAACTAAGTAATGAATTGTAGTGAATGGGGCTACATCTGGCTGGTGACCGGTCACCAGAAGTGTTCTTCAGGGCTCAATCCTGGGGCCAGTTCTGCTTAATATTTTTATCGATGATCTGGATGCAGGAGTTGAATGCACTATTAGCACGTTTGCTGATGATACCAAACTGGGAGGTACTGTTGACTCTCTTGAGGGACAAATGCCTTTCAGAGGGATCTAGAGAGATGGGAGCATTGGGTAATCATCAATGGCCTGAAATTTAACAAGTCCAAGTGCCAGATTCTGCACCTGCGATGGAGTGATGACAGGCACAATTATAAATTGGGAGAGGAGTGGCTGGAGCGCAGCCCTGCAGAAAGGGATCTGGGGGTGCTGGTCAACAGCAGGCTCACTAGGAGTCAGCAGTGTGCCCTGGCAGCCACGAGGGCAAACCGCATCCTGGGGTGCATCAAACACAGTATGACCAGCTGGTCAAAAGAGGTGATTGTCCTGCTGTATTCAGTGTTGGTGTGGCCTCACCTTGAGTCCCGTGTGCAGTTCTGCACCCCACAATTGAAGAAGGGTGTTCAGGTCCTTGAATGAGTCCAGAGGAGGGTGACAAAGCTGGTGGAAGGACTGGAAGGCATGTCCTAGGAAGAGCAGCTGAGGACTTTGGCCTTGTCTAGTTTGGAGAAAAGGAGGCTGAGGGGTGACCTCATTGCTCTCGACAGCTTCCCGAGGAGGGGAAGTGGAGAGGGAGGTGCTGATCTGTCCTGCCTGGTATCCAGTGACAGGCTGCATGGGAATGATTCAAAGCTGCACCAGGGGAGGTTTAAATTCGATATTAGGAAGCATTTCTTTACCGAGAGGGTGGTCAAACACTGGCAGCGGCTTCCTAGGGAGGTGGTCGATACCCAAAGCCTATCAGTGTTTAAGAGGCATTTGGACAATGCCCCTTAACAACGTTTAACTTTTGGTCAGCCCTGAAGTGGTGAGGCAGTTGGAACTAGATGACTGTTGTAGGTCCCTTCCAACTGAAAAGTTCTATTCTGGTCTGTGTATTTCTTATAAGGGAAAAACTGCAAGAAAATTATCAAATTCTGTACTATGTTTTGGAATCTGTAATGTCAGCATAGAGTTTCATTAATTCCCCACTGCTTGTACGCTCTTGAAATCAGCCTCCTCTATTACTGGATATACTTCCGTAAATTTTATTTCCATTTTTTCATGAAATAATGATTGAAGAGATAAGTGAATTTGGTATAGCCAAGCGCTGTTTCTTTGTCTGAAGTTTTACAGCAATATACTTATGAACAGCCATATGGTTTATGAAGGCAAAGATACTCCTGGGACCTTATGGATTATTGGAGTGGCTCAAAGCAGCTACCTGCATTTTAAGTCATGGAAGCAATCCTTTACCTTTTGCCTGGATACCTCTTACACAGTGTATGGCTTCTTCCTGCCAGAAAGTTCTCTCTCTCTCTTCCAATTATTTGCTAGTATATTAGAGCTAATTGGATCCTGACTGCTCTTTTTTTTTTTTTTTTTTTTTTTTTTTTTTTTTTTTACCACCGAACATNTTTTTTTTTTTTAGGTAATTTTTGTTTTCTCTTTTTTTTTTTTTTTTTTTTTTTTTTTTTTTTTTTTTAATCACAGTAAATCTCAGAAGTGGAGTTATGAGGATTACTTTATTTTTCTGGTACCTGGCTTGTCATTGAGGTTCACTGACGAGACAGTCTAGGGTTTTGACATGGATTTGTGAGTCTCCTGGTAAGTCATAAAGATCAAGAGAGATTTGTTGTCATCATTAACACCTTGTCATGCTAAAGGTTAGATGTTTCTTTCACATCAGTTATAAGACCCTATTGCCAGGAGGCAACCACTGAAGCCATCTCTTTTCTTTTTCCACAATGTCAAGTCAGTTGTGACAGCAACCAGTACATCAGTTGCAATTTCTTAAAATTATTTCCACTCTTGTTTTAGGCTGATATGCTATGCTTTTCCTCTAAGTCAAATCATTTTATATAGGTAATAAAACTCAAATGTACTAATCCATTCAGATTTATCTCCAACTTTCGGTATCACTGACCACATTTTTTATTTTTTTTTTTGGTTGACTTATCAAAGTTGGGGAGTAAACAGTATAATCTTTTTGGATACTGCTTTTTCCTCCATGGAACTTTTGGACAGTTCCCACCAGACCAGCCTGTGCGACAAAGCACTGTCTGCAAGCTACGGTGCTCTGCCTGCAGCCCTCTTCAACGGCAAGTTTTCTTTTCCAACCATCCATCAGGAAAATGCTGGCATGAAATTAAATGCATCTCATCTAAGATAACATTGAGAGAGAGCTACGGGATTGCAAGAGAGTCTTGACAGCATTTCAGAAATGTTTTATTTGAAAAAATGTTCATCTTTTTGTTTAAATAAGAATAATTGTTTCAAATGAGTACACACTGATCATAACTCCTATGTAACATTAACCGAAGAGGCACTATCAGAAAACATTGTCATTGAATTGATTATTGAACCAGAACAGAGATACATGCACATGTTCTTCTCTTGTTCCAGTGGGGAAAAAGAATAGTTTCCATTTCTTTACAAAGATGACAGTCCACTCTACCAATTTTGCCTGTGTTTCGTAAATCTTGTATTTCTTGCTACTAAGATATCACCACATCTGTTATAGATGTTCTCTGGTCAGTCAGATAATTTCTTTTTACAACTGTTTTTACAAAGCATGTAAATTATGCAATACAGCAGGAGGAAACTCTTCTTATCTAACATGAAAATCTGAATTCAAGATGCATACCACAGCATGCACAGTAAAAGTGCAGGGTGAAAATAAAGTTTAGTTGGGAAATAGGACTAATAAATAATATAGTTGATTAATAGTAGTACAATTTGTATTCTTTAAATAGAATATTAACAAGTGATCCACACTGTAACAGCTAAGAGATCATTCAAGAGGCAGCTGCTGCATTTCTGCATTATCATTTAAATCATTAATACCATATTGGAAGGTATTATTTTAGATGATACTATGATTATTACTTATTTCAGGTTTGTCCATATCTGGAGATATAAATTGGATTACAAATTCATTGTATTTAAATGAATTAGACACCAAACTTCCATTAATAGTCGAAAGCTAATTCACACAGGCCATATAAGCATGCAATAAAAAATATTTTTTTGTTGTTTGTTTTTAAGGTACGTTGATGGGCACAATCTGTAATTGCAGAAGGTGAAAACATGAGTTTAGCTGAAACAATAGCAAAGTCGTCATTAATGTCTGTGGCCAGGAATTCATCCACTTTGAAGATTTTCTTTGAGATATTCAGAAAAATGAAATAAGGAAACAAATGCTCTCAGAGTTGAATCGCTCACACTGTTTACACTTTAAGTTAAAATTACTTTTTGATCTTTTCTATCTTGTCTTATTTAATGAAATTTTTATCATCCTAAACATATCTTAATGCCTTCTTCAGTTTTGAGGAAATTGAGCAGATGCGTTATGAGGGTCTAAATGAGTTGTTCATGATGAGAACACTGGAACAGCCTTTGAGCAAAAAGCCATGTTGGAAAACTTAGATTGTTCTAAAGAGCAGTGTGTCAAACATGCCATACCTGCTTTCAAAACAGCTCTGCTAGCAGTGATCTTGTTTCTCTGCCTGTATTACCCAGCATGAAACTTAGCACAACAAGGATGATCCACACAGACAGGATGTTTCTGAGATGGGAATAGAAAAGATTTATGAATGTGTACATGTCAGCTTACTGTGAGATACCAGTCAACTCTCTTGTAACAAAGGAATTTAATGATAAAATGCAGCTAAACAGCTGCAAAAAGTTTTGAAACATAATTTATTAATCCCTGTGATTTTTCTCCTGATAAAATGTATTACCTGTTCTCAGGGATGTTTCATTCATTGGTAATTGGGTTTGATATAGAAGATGCATTGGGAATGTATAGAACTAATATGTTATTCAAAAATATATTTATTTATCTTTCTTAAACTGCTTTTTCTATTGCATAAGACAGTGAAAGAAAGCTATTTAAAAGTGTATTATTATTTATGAAAGTCACTGATATAATGCAGCAGCAGGAAAGCCTGCAATTGTGTATGTACAGACAGGTTGCTGCAAAAACAGCTGGGGTTACTGCACTATAATGTATGTGAATTAATAATATTTGAATGTGCACTATAATTATAATAGTAGTAAGAATCTAGAGAAATGGAAAAGGCTATTTGAAACTTAGCACAGTTCCAAGTCAGTTCAGTATTTGTACGGTGGGTGGTCAGGGCAGGATTTTTCTCGTCAACACTGTGATCGAGTTTCTCTGCTGCATTTGTTCAATTAAATGCCTCAAGCAATTTAAGGCAGTTTGGCAATATGCTTGCTGGAATGCATGGAAGGGGTGGGAAAAAAAGCCCCAAAACCATTATAGCCAGTAATCTTTCCCACTATATTGATCGTGCTGGATTCTGTGCTTAAATAACTGTACTAGAGAAAAGAAATAATAGCCTAATAAAACATGCTAGGATGCACACTAAATGTGCTTGGAGATTGAATCTTAATGACTCAAAATTCCAGCTGATTAGACAATTGTCTCTTGAATGTGTTTTTGTATATATCAGCAGCTGTGCCCAGACCTCTGCAAGAATGCTGTTCCTTGGAAGTCAGGGGCCTTTCATTAGTATAAAGTTTAATCCAACTTTACTTGAATCAGAGTAAAAGGCAGAGACTATATCAATATTAATAAGTAATTCAATCAGAAATAGCTTGGTAAATTTGAGCATTTTTTTCCTACTGGAAGGGCCAGTAAGAAATCAGCGTCCCACAAAAAGGCAACTGCTGGAAGGGTGAAAGCGCCCGTGTCCAGAACCTGCTCAT
Source organism: Burhinus bistriatus (assembly GCA_013397275.1). Lineage (NCBI taxonomy): Eukaryota > Metazoa > Chordata > Aves > Charadriiformes > Burhinidae > Burhinus > Burhinus bistriatus. The sequence continues at coordinate 148,671 of VYXH01003279.1, read as the reverse complement.
TTCCTACTGCTCCCTGTTGAGTGAGAAAAGCAATTCCGGTTCCCAGTGGAACAGTGAATGACTGGCGAAAAGTGAAAAATCTCAAGGAGAGGAGCAATATCGTCTCCCAAATGGCTGGGCATTTGGGGTGGCAGCAGGTGAGGGGTGGTTGTAGGCAGGGGGGAGAAGGGCGAACTGAGGTCTATGAGTTTAGATAGATGTCAAGGAAACGAAATCTCTGTCTGGGACTCCCCTTTGGGCAAGAGAGCGCACAGAGAAAACTATTTCATCCTGCCTGTGTTCTCCACTTTCCCCTCCATTTATTTCTGAAATACAGTAGACCTATCAATACGCAAGTAGAAGGGAGTTTTCTCAACTCTCTAATAGGCACAGAGACGTATCTAAATAAATGTCTGATTTAGGACTTCTGAGAAGTAGTCCATCTGTTTAGGATTCAAAACACTAATCTCCTTTATAAGGGTGATCTGTAACAGAAGAGAAGAGGTAGCGGTACTTTTTTTTTTTTTT